>OX377615.1:412062-759562 GCA_947397855.1 Thelaira solivaga
ATAAGAAAAACAATTGCTCGTTTTCTTTACTTTGTAATCTTAAGAACATTACTCTTTGAAATCATAAAATTTAAAATAATAATAAATTTCAAAAGAAAAAGTACAGAAAACACAGTATTTTTCATTATAATATCAGTATAGATATTTAAAAAAAAAATAAATATAAGAAGAATTTGTAAAATTTGCCGGCAATTTGGCATGCAATATTTGTATCAAGCTCATGTTGATCTCAACAACTATCAGTGTTTATGCTAGTTGTACATATGAAAAATGAATAATGTGCGGTAAATACACTAATACACCTTATGCGCACGACAAATGGTATTGTGCTGTTGATTAGAATTGTATGTATGAAAGAAAAATTGAATTTTGTATGTGATGTGGATGGAAGTAGAAGAGTACACTATTGATTGAGTGTTCGTGCATTGATAGTGTTTTTTGTGAACGAGACTTATCATCGTGAGTGAGCTTCAAAATTAATTTTCTCATTAACAATAATGAGAATGATGTGTTCATTTTACTAGTTTAATAATGGTTGATGAATTCGTCATATATTGTGTATATTCTTTAAAAAGTTATAAAAAGGTTGTGCTTGTTTGTACACTTACTTATCTAAAATGAAAAGTAAGAAAAAATGTATTAATAATGTTTTACAAATTGAACAAAACAAGGATAAATATATATTAAACAGAACACACATTACAAAGTTGGTAAAATAAAAAATGTTTGTTTTTCAAATATGAATGATGGGTAGAGGTCTCAAATACGCATGGTAAACGTATATTGTTGACCAGAATAAATAAATAATATAATATTAATATATTATATTAATATAGATGCTATAGGCTATATAAGCACTATCAGCACTATAAACAAAGGCAAAACTATAGGCTATATAAGCTAGAAGGTTATAAGGCGGCTATATAAGCACTATAAATAATGGCGGCAAAACAAAAATGTATGGCATATCAATTTTATAACATTGAATAATGAAATTCATGTTATGTAAAATGAAAACACAAACATATCTTGGGTTCAACAAATGTGTGTGTCTGAAAAAATAATATATATGAAAAGCGAGTAAAATTGAAAATATTGTAACATTGTTGTACATACATTTTAGTACATACAACAAACCTTTTAATGTAACAAGAAATTATTATGTTAAATTATGTGGTGTTTTTTAACAATTTATTAATAGTCATATTAAATATATGATGATAATATGTAATTATTAATTACAAATCAAAATTTAATCATAAAATATTGGAAAATATATTTATGAAGCAAAATTTATAATAAATGAAGAAAAAAAAAATATATTATATTTATATTAAATAATATGTGAAATTGTAAAGCAAAATTTTATGAAAATTACGAATGATGCGATATAAATAGCTGCTATTCGTTTTTTTTTAGTAAAACACAAATGTGTGTTTTATTTTGTTTTTATAAAATTAACATTATTCTGGTTGATCCTGCCAGTAGTTATATGCTTGTCTCAAAGATTAAGCCATGCATGTCTAAGTACACACGAATTAAAAGTGAAACCGCAAAAGGCTCATTATATCAGTTATGGTTCCTTAGATCGTTAACAGTTACTTGGATAACTGTGGTAATTCTAGAGCTAATACATGCATTATAAACACGGACCTTTGGGACGTGTGCTTTTATTAGGCTAAAACCAAGCGATCGCAAGATCGTTAATATGGTTGAACTCTAGATAACTTGCAGATCGCATGGTCTTGTACCGGCGACAGATCTTTCAAATGTCTGCCCTATCAACTGTTGATGGTAGTATCTAGGACTACCATGGTTGCAACGGGTAACGGGGAATCAGGGTTCGATTCCGGAGAGGGAGCCTGAGAAACGGCTACCACATCTAAGGAAGGCAGCAGGCGCGTAAATTACCCACTCCCAGCTCGGGGAGGTAGTGACGAAAAATAACAATACAGGACTCATATTAGAGGCCCTGTAATTGGAATGAGTACACTTTAAATCCTTTAACAAGGACCTATTGGAGGGCAAGTCTGGTGCCAGCAGCCGCGGTAACTCCAGCTCCAATAGCGTATATTAAAGTTGTTGCGGTTAAAACGTTCGTAGTTGAACTTGTGCTTCATACGGGTAGTACAACTATAATTGTAGTTCGTACTGTACCTTATGTATGTAAGCGTATTACCGGTGGAGTTCTTATATATGATTAAATACTTTGTATTATTCATATATTCCTCCTATATAAACCTGCTTCAGTGCTCTTCATCGAGTGTTGTTGTGGGCCGGTACAATTACTTTGAACAAATTAGAGTGCTTAAAGCAGGCTCCAAATGCCTGAATATTTTGTGCATGGAATAATGAAATAAGACCTCTGTTCTACTTTCATTGGTTTTTAGATCAAGAGGTAATGATTAATAGAAGCAGTTTGGGGGCATTAGTATTACGACGCGAGAGGTGAAATTCTTGGACCGTCGTAAGACTAACTTAAGCGAAAGCATTTGCCAAAGATGTTTTCATTAATCAAGAACGAAAGTTAGAGGTTCGAAGGCGATCAGATACCGCCCTAGTTCTAACCATAAACGATGCCAGCTAGCAATTGGGTGTAGCTACTTTAATGGCTCTCTCAGTCGCTTCCCGGGAAACCAAAGCTTTTGGGCTCCGGGGGAAGTATGGTTGCAAAGCTGAAACTTAAAGGAATTGACGGAAGGGCACCACCAGGAGTGGAGCCTGCGGCTTAATTTGACTCAACACGGGAAAACTTACCAGGTCCGAACATAAGTGTGTAAGACAGATTGATAGCTCTTTCTCGAATCTATGGGTGGTGGTGCATGGCCGTTCTTAGTTCGTGGAGTGATTTGTCTGGTTAATTCCGATAACGAACGAGACTCAAATATATTAAATAGATGCTTTCAGGATTATGGTGTTTGAAGCTTTTGTAACCTTCATTCATGAGCGCAGTAAAATGTATATAATATAAACGTTTTGATTTTATTTATTCTGAGGTTTGTATTTATTCACAATATTTTCAACATCTAAAGAATATGATGAAACATCAGGAATTCTAATATTTTGAATTTCATTTAGCTTTACAATAACTCAATTTTTTTTATTAGATTGTATATCAATATAAATGCGATTACAATAACCTTCATCAGTGTAAAATTTAGACCGTATGAAATCTTGCTTTGGATTTTAAGTTCTGTTGTTTCTTGTATGTTATTTGCATGTTCCAATATAATGTCCTCAAAGTTAAGTTCATTTTGTGTTATATTTACTATTCTGTTTGTCGGGTAGAAAAAGTTTTCATAAAAAGGTGCTTTCTGTTTTTAAATGTATAATTTATAATTGTTATATTACAATTGTTAAATCCTATTAAATAATTTCCAGTCAGGCTCAAATTCCTATCATCACAGGTTTGCTTAATGTATTCATTTCTTGCGTTTGTCAACAAAATAGTTTCGTCTTCTATAGCTTTTACATCAGTTTTATTATTAAATCTGTACCTACAACTGTCTTTTATAGAATAATGTTTGCTTCTTTTCAGGTGTCTCAACGCTACATTTTCCTCATATGATAGCGTCATATTTTCTATTTCAACAATACTTTCATCTATTTCATCGATTTCCATATAGTTTTCATTAGGTATTGGAGTAAGTACCCTTAATTGGGTGGTTAAAATTGTTTCTGGGATTTGTATAGCTATAATTATAGAATTATCTTTAAAAGTCATTACTCCTATTTTTAGCAATTTTGTTTTGTAAAAATCTATATTGAACAACTCAATTTCTTTCTTTGTGAGTATACTGGGATGAATAAAATTGTTCTTTGCTGATGCAATATTGTCCCGTATTTTTTCTATTTCATCTTCTACGATATTTAACTTTGACAATTGGTCTAAATATAACAATCGTCTCACAATTTCATTATTACTTTTCCGAATTTGTTCAAAAGCTGATTTTATATTAGTTCTATCATTTTCTAATGAATTCTTTAATCTGGTAAGAGATTTATTAAATGAGTCATTTATAATTACTTGCTTATTTATTGTCCTAATGAGGTTCCTATTATTTTCGTCAGTCATTGTAAGATGTTCCATAATTTCAAGTCTATCGTTATCATCCATTGTTCCAAAGAGCCATTTCTGTGCTGTACCCACGAAATTTACCAAGCCTCTTCTTTTCCTCTGTTGATATGGCATTATTTTCTGCACTTTATTATGTATTATCTGTATTTTTTCCACAAGTAACTGTTTATAACTTAAATCTAATGTATTAATGTTTTCCTCCAATATACTTAGGGTTTCCAGAACTTCCTTAATATCCACGATATGAATTATGATATTCGTTGTATTCACTATTTCTACATCTTTGATTTTTATATCTACGTATCCGTTACTTTCCGATATTTGATTGATTTGGAAGAACCCATTAACATTACAGTTCATTAGGAAGAAGATCAGCAGCATTTTCAGGACCTGAAAATTTTAGCGGTCTTTTAATATTTGCTTCATGAACATTTGCAAGTCTATATTTTTTGAACTTAGGTTGCTTAACATTCGTATAATTTTTTATGTAGCCCTCTTGTATGTTTTTATATAATTTTCTCTATTCGGATTTCTTTTCTCATTCATTTTATCCTTATATTTATTTATTCTGTTTTTCACCAGATTATAATCTATCTTATTATTAACTACATCGAAAGGGGTACATTTAATAGTACTGTGATAGCTATTGTTATAAAAGCTTATGGCTTTTACCATTTGCGTTTCTATTGGTAGCTGTTCTTCAGTATTTAGCGCTCTTATTTTCTCTGTAATAGTATTATTTAATCGCTCTACATCATTATTTCCTCTGTGGCTATTTGGCTTTGTTACATGAAAATCAATGCCTTCAGTATTCAAAAAGTTTCTAACATTGTGTAAATTAAATTCATTGTCAAATACAAATTTGTTTTATTTTTCCCTTTATTGCTAAAAACTCTCTAATTTTTTGTGCTATTGTTGTACTATTTCTGTCAAGTTTTGAAAACTTGTCTATAAAAATGACAAATGAATGCTTACTGCTTACGTATGTGTCTACATGTACCACTTCGTTTACAGTTGACGGTGTTTCCGTTCGTTGGAAATTCTTCCTTATGGGGTTTCGGTCATATTTCGCTGACGAACATATATGACAGCTATTTATAATTTTCTGTACTGCAGTTTTTAGATCTGGGTTGTAGATTTTATGCTTGATATTTTCATAAGTAGCTATTATACCCGAATGTCTAGTTTCGTACTTAAGAAACATTGCTATTTGTTTATTTAGTTCGTTATCGTCTTCTATATACTTCGCAAAGTATGAACGCTTAATTAGGTTGATTTTGTTCCTGTCAGGAAATTCTTTAATCAGCTGTAACTGTACCCTGTAATAACCATGATCACATAGCTCCGAATATATTCCTATCTTTCCTTTAATAATCTCTCTTCTCAGAATATTAGATATGTTTTCCTGTTCAATATCATTTCTATCTATATAGATTCGTTTATTACCGAATACCATTATAACATTTGTTTCTTTTGTTTCTACTACAATAATTTGGATTTTAAATCGATTAACCACGGTATCCAAAGTACGAATGCCATCATCGAGGTCTTCCTCTTGAGAATGTATGGTTTGAACATTCAGGGAGTCTAATTCGCTGCTTGATTCTCAGTTACAAATCAATTCTTCTTTTATTGTTTCAGATAAATTTATTTCATTTGTCTCTGCATTAATTCTACTTAGAAAATCGGCAATATAGTTACACTTTCCTTTTATGTATTCTATTTTGAAACAATATTCGCCTAGTTCAATCAGGTATCTCTGGAGTCTTGGGCTGAGATCTTTGTCCGAATACTTGGCCATAAGCCACTTTAAAGGTTGGTGGTCACTTTCCAAATCAAATTCTTTCCCATATATGTATGGCCTAAAATATTTGACACCCCAAACAATTGCCAACAATTCTTTCTCGATTGTTGCATAGTTTGTTTCGTGTCTATTCAAAGTTCGCGTAGCATATGCTACTGGGTGACCATCTTGTGCTAAGACAGCTCCAATTGCATAATTACTTGCATCAGTTACGATTTTCAAAATATAAAATAAAGCTAAGGTCATTTGTATTTACTTTTTCAGTCTTCTTTAAATATCTAGTCATAGGATATGCTATCTTAGCATAATTATGAATGAATTTTCTATAGAATCCAGTCATTCCTAAAAATTATTTAATTTTCTTTTCAGTATTTGGAAGCTTGAGCTTTTGTATTATAGATATTTTATTAGGATCTGGCTTGACGCCATTAGTTGGTAGTACATGACTTAGAAACTGTGTCTCCTTCTTCAGAAACTGACACTTATCAATTTGTATTTTTAGCCCAGCTTTCCTAAGCGCATAAAATACTTCCTTAATATTATTAATATGTTCTACTAAAGAATAACTAATTATCAGAATATCGTCCATATAGAATACACATATTCTATTCATTTGATTTCGGAGCACTGAATTCATCAATCTTTGTAACGTTGATGGTGCATTTTTTTATCCAAAGGGCATTCGGATGAACTCGTAGTGCCCAAAGGGAGTGGAGAAAGCTGTTTTCTTTCTATCCTCTTCTTTGACAAGTATTTGGTGAAATCCCTTCGCCAAATCCACAGTAGAAAAATATTGAGCTTTTCCCAGCCTATCTAATAATTTATTTAAGTTAGGTATAGGATATTTATCTTCAACTGTATGCTCGTTCAGTTTTCTATAGTCTATGACTATCCTTCATTTTTTTTTCTCCTGAATTATCAGATTTTTTGGGGACAATCCACAAGGGACTGTTATAAGCAGAGTTGCTTTCTTGGATAATGTTCTGTTCTAACATATTACTGATTTGTTTTCTAATTTCGTTTTCGTGAACATGTGGATATCTTTGAATATAGAGGTTTGTCGATGTCAGTTATTATTTATTGTTCTATTTCGGTTGTTGCCGATAGATTATCTCCCTCAACATAAAATAGGTTTTTAAAATTATTTAAAAGACTTGTTATTTCTTTTGTTTCTTCCACATTTAAATGACTAAAATTTATTTTATTTAAAACATTCCCCCCTGAAACCGTCTCAAGTGAGCAAATGCCTTCAGTACGAAAAGGGTAGTGTATCCTTTCGAAAACCAATTTGTTACCCAAAATTTCTACATAGTCGTTTTTATAATTTATCACTGTTTGAAGGGAAACCATAAAATTTTGCCCCATTATAGCATCGTATTTTCCATTTTGGAAATCAACCACCTTCCAACTGAGTGTTCCTATACAACAAAACTCATCTGGAAAAGGTGTAACGACTTGAACAAATATTTCACTAAATCCATTTAAAGTTCGATATCTAATAGGCTTCTTAAGTTTCTGTTCCGGGTAATTTTCAGTTAATATATCTTGCTTAATAATACTAGTAGTTGAGCCTGTGTCTAAAAGGCACTTAATTTCTTGTTTTCCTATTGTTATAATTATTATGGGCAAGGTGGATTTCGAGGCGGTATGAGATGTCGCTTGAGTGGCGACACTCATATATGTATACTTGTCTGATTACTATTATTATGGTCATGGTTATTCTTAAAAAATAGTTATAACTATGAACTCTATTAGAATTTTGCATACTAAATTGATCGTAGTTTTTTTGCTGAAAGTTCTGCTGAGTTTTGTAGTTTTGTTTTCTATTAATTGTCTGTCTATTTAAATAATTGTATTTACTTGGTTGGTACTTTTGTTGGGCTTGATACTTTTGGTTTTTATTATTTGTCGAGTTCTGTCCGTCATAGATTTTTGTTTTATTGTATATATTATTACTTTTATGCTTTTGATCAATTGTTGTTCTGTCAAACAACAGTTTTAATTTAGTATACTTCGCTATTATGTCTTGTAAGGTGTCGCTATCATTTATATGAACTCTGACGGTCCCGTCAATTTTTTCCAACAGTAAATCCACTAGGTCTCTATCCACACTAGTAGGGCTATAAACCGCTGGTTTTCTTACATCTACTTGATACATTTCATTTATTTCATATTTTGCCTTTAAAAATACATCAAAAAGCTCATTTAAATCACTTAATTTTACGTTCCTACAAAAATTGAATATTTCGCCATATGTCTTCCTTGATTGCATAGTACCTAATAGTTTTCCTTTTATCTGCTCCCAAGTAGCATTATCATCTAGTTCTCTTACTATGTTAGCAGCTCTTCCTTCAAGTTTCTCGTTGACAATAATTTGCAATCCATATGCAAGTATAGCTTGATTATTGGCGGCCAACGCCATTGTTGATTCCACTGATAATATAAATTGTCTTACACCATGGTTTCTGTTCAAAGGCTTAATTTTCCTAAATTCACCAATTATATACTCAGGCTGTAAAAAAAATTCTGCAATCTGCTGGTTATATTGACGTTCTTGCTGTTGTTGTTGTTGTTGGTTAATTTGTACTTGCTGTTCTTGTTGTAGCTGTATTATTCTTAGCTCCTGCTGTCTTATTACTGTATCTAACTCCACAACTCTTTGCTGTAATTCTCCCTCCATATTTACTGTACGATTTGCATCGAAAAGTTCTTGCCTGCTCATTTTATTTTATTATTGCAATATATTCCAAATTTTATCTTTTAGTTCACTATTATTGTTATACAATATCTATATATTGTAAAGTTTCTAATATTATTTTACAATATTTATGTGGGAACACAATATTTAAAAAAAAACAGACTAACATACGATATATTGCAACACTGACAGACATAACAATAGCAAAAAATACAAAGAGGATAGAAACGGACAGTTGAAAAAAGAAGTCAAGCCGTAAAGTCGTTCTAAAATTAAAACGTTGTGAAGTTGTGCGGACAGACATTTCTTTTATACAATACAAATATAATAATTTACATATTGAAAAAACATATTAAAACATTATTGAATAACAACCAATGTATTAATAATAAAACAATCTATTTTCTAAAACGATTAATAGTAAAACCCACTAGTGTTTTCTTAAATCTATACCTACATTTGGGGGCTCGTCCACTTGGAGCTTAAATTACATTAATACAAAAAGTGGTGAAGAAATTAATATTAATAGTGTGTGTTGTTCAAAAAAAAAGAAAAAAAAAAAAGAATAAAACGGGATTAAAATTAACATTGAAATCTATTAGTCAAAACGACAGAAATTATAAAATTTAATGTACATATGTACATACATAAACCCTCGCACATAATTCGGATGGCCAGAAGAAATTCTGGACATTTTGCTGAACCACATGGGAGAGTACGCGTTCGCGTCTAAGCCTAGGATAACAGTAATACTACTCGCGTGAAGTAGTACCGTATCCATGTACCCCAAATAAGGGTCTAAAGGAGCACTTGGTCGACAGTAAATACTCGAAAGCATAAAACGTCCGTACCTACCTACCACAGAAACACAAATTCCCCAGCTTGTCGCACTGACAAGCGTACAGTCGAAATCGTCACTGTCCACTACAATTGCCGTTTTACCGGCAGGATCCACAAAGATCCTCATTCCCCCTGGCAAACCTCTAACGCAACCATCCGCGGTATACGCCTCCTGCAAAATCGCAAAAGAAGCACCTCGCCGTCGCATCGCCTGCCCCAGCTCACACATCACCGAATACGCCCCTGACAATTAAATTGAAAGATCAAGTACTCACCCATTTCAATGCCGAGAGTTCGCCCTGGCCACCATCGCCACATACACCGGACAAGCAGCCGACATCATCAAGTGGTCCGCCGGGAGACCCTTGAAGGCGCAGTTCCTGCACCTAAGTGCGCTAACACACCTTGAGGCCACATGCCCCATCTCGCCACACCGCCTGCACACGTTGCTCTGGAGCCTGCATTAACGAACACGGTGGTCAAAGCCCAAATACCAATAACAAGCCGGCACGGCGTCCTGCGTCCTAGCAACGAAGCGGAACCACTTGACGTAGACGCCAGTAGCCCGCAACTCCTCCGCGACAGGAGCCGTGCACTCCAGCACCACGTTCACCTGTCCCTGACCGACCTTCCAAGGGCTGCTCATTAGCCGCACTCTCCTCTTGTAGGACTCCTCGGTCATCTCGTCGTTCAGGTTCAACTCATACAGCTCCTGCATGAACTCGTCAGGTGTTATCTCCGCATGAACCCTCTGGACAACAACCCTCGGTCCAGGCTTCGAATTGACCGCCACATCCAACCGCACCTCCGCAAACTTCTTGTTGGCCGCGATCTTCTCCCGCTCAGCCAATGACGGTGTCCTAATCACCGCACCACCTCTACGAATCGGCCGCACGTCATGGACGCAAACGCCCAGTGTCGGCCCACCTCACCAACCACCTTCTGGACAACCTCCTTGAACGTGGCTCCTCCACGCCCCTTCACCATAACCGACCATGTAGCTACAGGCCTCGGCACCGGCAACGCCGCCAGCAGCTGCAACCGCCGGGAGAACCGCACGAGGTGCAAAAGGCACCGCAAAACCGCCAGTCTGCCTCTTATCCATACCAATCCCCTCCAAACTCGTGCGCAATCGCTCATTCTCGGCAATGAGCCGCATCACCATGATCTCCAACTTGTTCGCGCAGCCGAGCACCCTCCTGGCCAAGCCCTGACCCACACCCTCCTCCAACACCACACCAATCAGCTCCGCCGACACCTCCTTCAACAAAACCGACGAGGTTAACGTTGGGTCACCCACAGCAGCGCCAACCGGCCTGCCCTTCATCCTGCTCCTACGCGTAGCACCCACACCACCCACCGCAGCCTCATCAGCACCGGCCCTCATCCGAGAAGCTGATGCTCCACCACCAGGCGAACCACCCACAGCAGCAGCAACAGAACCAACAGCAGCAGTCCGACGCGCCGCCGGCGACCCAGGCTTGAATCGCTTCATCTCCTCCTCCGTGCTGGACGCCTCGCACCGCTCACCGACCTCCTTACCGCTCCCTCATCAGTCACCACATCCGTCGCCATCTCAGACGCATCGCCCTTCGGCCCCGCCCCCTTCCGATAACTAGCGTGTGTCATCACCTACAATCAACAACCGTAAACCGTAAACCGTAAACCGTAAACCGTGGACGTATGCAAAAAACCGTAAACGTAAGCAAGCCATACCGTAGCAAACAAAACCAAGTAACCGAAATCCAATCAAAACCAAATCCAAATGCAAAAGTCCGTTACCGTAATCGAAACGTAGATGGCGCTAAACAGCACACCACGCACTACCGCACAACTTGATGGCGTTCGCCGCGTACCAACGGCACTAGCACTGTACAACAGACGGCGCTTTCACACCACACACTAGTCCGCAAACTCACGCACAGAGGGCGCAATTACCGGGATCGTCTCAACTGTCTTATCTAACCGCACTTTCAAAGAGACTTCTTTAACAATTCAGCTGATTGCCAGCGGGGTCTCAACTACCGCTTTAAGATTCACAATCAACGAGATTCAAAATTCCGTCTCTTTTCCACTCACTACAAACACTTGATCACTTTGGCCTTGAGGCTAAATCAGCTTAGCCCGAGTCTTCTTCTTACCGAAAATCAAAAACAAAAATAAATTAATTAAATTTATTCAGAACTCCCGCACTAAGAAAAAACACGACCGCACAATCCAACTGCCAAACTGAGAGTGAGTAGATAGGGACAGAATATGTGTGTGTTTAACGTGAGTACCTGCACGAAGGCCCTAACTCACGGCGCTCTTAACGCACGGGTGAATACAACGCCCCCATATATAAAACACATATGAGTACCAATTCGAAACCATGCTATTTGGACATGGCCTCCCCCTTGGGTAGGAGCGGAGCCCATCTAAAACTCCTACCGATCTATGGGTCACGGCACCCGGTTGCAATGCAACTCCACACCGATGTAGTGCTATCACTTGCACTAGTGCCAACACTCGTACTTGGCACCACCTTTCCTACTTACATATACAACCAAGCCAATGGTACCAACATATAAGTATTAAATAAATATTTTTGTATAGCTGTGGATATCAAAGAAACAATAAGAATAGAGGCAGTTGTTAAGAGATAATCAAACACTAAACATGTATTTTCATTTTTAGTAAAGAGTGGATGTGACATGGCGACCGTTGAACAAAAGAATCTGTACTCGGTATAAAGTGGTGAAAAAAATAATAATTATTTAATAATTAAAAATTTATAAAAAGAAATTGTTTAAGAACTAAGAAAAAAAATAAACAACGTGAACTTACATATGTATATGGAAAAATAAGTACAAATAATTGTGTACATTAGAAATACATGAAACATTTTAATTATTATATACCTGGAAAGATTTGGCAATTTTGTGCGTGTTGAAATTTAAAAAAAAAAACCTTTGTCGTATACCTACTTATAATTAAAAAACTAAAAAAAAACAACAACTTTGAACACAGAAAGTAAAATACCCATAGTCAAGTTTGTAAATGTGGGAAAAAAAACGTTATGTACAAAAAAAGAAATAAACGGACATAAAGTCTGTAAAAACTGTACAAAACGATAATTACATTTAGATATTTTCTTTCAAAAATAATAAACTCATAATTGAGAAAAAAACATTAAAATAATTGCTTAAATAATAACGGCATAAACCAAAAAAAAAATTTTTTTTCATATAAAAACAACGGAAAGAACAAAGTGTAAAATGAAAAAGTCAGAAGTTAGCAACATGGAAAAAAATTAACATTGGAAAATATTCCTTTTAATAAAAAGAAACTTTCAATAAGAGAAAAAAATTGTTAAACTACATAAATTGGGAAAAACGGAGAAATAATATGTAAACTCACAAAGAGTACAAAACAAAAATGGACAGCAAAAGAGGAAAGATTGCAAAATAACCATACCTAAAGAGTAATACAAAAGGAAAAAAAGAAAACAAAACAACAATTATTTGTAAAACGAGAAAAAAAATATATTGGATGATTCAAAAATGGGTTGTGGAGCAATTTTAAGTCAGAACTTTAACGGTAATGACTTACCTCTTTATTTTGCTTCTAAAGGTTTTTCCCAATTGGAGCAGAAAAAACCTATTATCGAACTCCAATTGCTAGCCATAACTCAATTTCGACCATATGTATATGGCACTTCTTTTATAGAGCGTTCAGATCATCGTCCATTTGTTTACGTTTGTAACATTAAAGACCCATCGTCAAAACTTACCCGAGTAAGACTAGAACTTTCGGAATACAATTTCACCGTTGAATATATTAAGGGCAAAACAAATGTAGGTGCTGATGCGTTGTCTAGAATTACAATCGATGGGTTAAATGAAATTACAAACAAGCAAGTACTCAAAATGACAACACGCTCAATGTCAAAAAAACCGACTCCCAATGTCAAACTAAAAACTCCTCAAGAAAATGAAAAACTTCTCAATTTAAAAATTTATGATAAATTCTCCAACAACTTTAGTAAGAAAATAGCAAGGATAAAATCAGAAATACTTTATTTTAACAAATATATAAAAATATTACGCGTAAATATATATCAGAAATTTAAACAACTTCTAAGTATAGAATTTGAATTTGTTAACGAAACTATTAGTTTAAACTAAATGCTTTCGAGGTTAGAACATGAAACCAAAATAATCAATATCTTTAAGACAGAGTGGCTCAAAAATGATTTATTTTTCACAAAATTTACTATTCAAGATTTAAAAGACCATGACAACAGAATATTGAAAAACTTAAAAATAATTCTTGCTGAAAAATAATTCTTGCGATAACTGAGGAGAATGAAAAGCAAAAGTTAATGCAAATATATCATAATGATCCCATATTAGGAGGGCATTGCGGACAGAAAAAAAAAGTATGCAAAAGTTGAACAAAATATTTCTGGAAGGGAATGCCGAGAGATGTTGCAAAATTTGTGAGGAACTGTAGAAATGTTGCTTGAACAAAGTTAGACCTTCAAACACAGAAAAACTGGCACTTACTCCAACTCCCAATAAAGCCTTTGAAGTTGTTGTTTTGGACACAATAGGTCCACTACCTCAAACCGCATTTGGAAATAGATTTGCCTTAACAATGATGTGTGACTTGTCTAAATATCCAGTCACAGTACCCATACCTGACAAATCAGCCCAGACTGTAGCGAAAGCAATTTTTGAAAATTTTATATTAATATACGGCAAGATGAATATTATAAAATCCGATTTAGGTACTGAATTTAGAAATGAAATTCTTTCTCAGCTCTGTAAGTTTTTAGAAATTGAAATCAAATTTTCAACTAGCTATCATCATCAAACCATAGGAACAGTAGAACGTAATCATCGTGTTTCCAATGAATACATTCGTGTTTACTTGAATGACAATTTATCAGACTGGGATACTTACATTAAGTATTTCACTTTTTACTATAATACTACACCCAACACTGTTTTCGATAATGATTTTACTCCTTTCGAGCTAGTTTTCGGCAAAAGAGCGACAATGCCTAATGAGATAAATAGCAATATTGATCCAATTTACAATATTGATAGCTATGAAAATGAAATAAAATATAGACTCCAAAAAACTAATCTGATAGCAAAGAAACTAGTCGACAAACATAAAGAGATAAACAAACAATTTTATGATAAAACATCAAAAGCAATTGAAGTAAAAGTCAATGATCAAGTTTTATTACAAAAAGAGCCTTATGACAAACACACAAATATTTACGATGGTCCTTACATGGTAACAAATATAGACAACACAAATGTAACAATTTTTAACAATAATACCAAAATATAAAAATTGTTCATAAAACAGAATAAGAAAATTGTAACAAAAAAAAATATACAAAATTTTTTTTTATCTAACATATTAACCAGAATAAATGTTTAAGCTGGAAACACACGAGATGCTTCTTAAACCTTATATGTAAACTCTTACACTGTGAAATTGCAACATGTCGTGTATTAGCAACTTTATTTAACACAAACAAATATTGAATTGTATAAAAAAAAAAAAAAAAAAAAAATTTTTAATTTTCTAAAAAAAAATATATTATATATATATATTAAAAACAAAAATATTTTTTTCAAATTGTAAATGTAAAGGAAAAATTTTCAAAATTACTTATTGTACAAAAGAATAATTAACTAAATGTATATAAAGCAAAGCTTTTTTTTTTCAAAAATTCACTAGCTGTATAAAAACGAAATTTTTTTTCTTCCAAAATTATTTATATATATGTATATAACAAAAAATAATAGAATTAAGAATTGTATTCTTTTTAACCAAATTACAAAAAAAAAAAAAAATTAAATAACCAAAAGTTTTATGAAAAGAGAGATATTTTCAATCTCAATTATTACTTTGTTTATTTCAATTTTTTTTTTAAAAAGAAGGGAGGTGTAGTGCCATCACTTGCACTAGTGCCAACACTCGTACTTGGCACCACCTTTCCTACTTACATATACAACCAAGCCAATGGTACCAACATATAAGTATTAGATAAATATTCTTGTATAGCTGTGGATATCAAAGAAACAATAAGAATAAAGAGATAATCAAACACTAAACATGTATTTTCATTTTTAGTAAAGAGTGGATGTGACACCGAGCAGAAGCTCTCCCCGCTTTGGGTACAACCACAGCCACCACGTAACTCCCCGAAGGGCCTCACCATCGTCAGGGCGGAACCGAAGCTCCGCGGGCATCCTGACGCCCGTGGTACCAGATTTAAGTCTCCGGTCAGACCTCGTAGCAGACTTGCTACTACCAGTTGAACTCCAAACAGTTCGGGACTGGTGGCAACCCACCCAACAAAACAACACGACACAGAGCACAAACACTCAACAGCCGCCCTAACGGGCGGCACTTTGTGCCACAAGAAAGTGGCACCAGCAAGGACGGCAACGAACAAGATACAAGACATGACCACAATCAACAGGTTTCCCTCACGGGTAACCAGAAGTCAACAGAATGACTCGGCAACAAGAACAGAACGACCCAGAATAACAAGCCTGGGAATGGGCAACAAACACAACAGCCAGAGGTACCAAACCCCCCGATGCTACAATACCCAAAAGGGGCAAAAAGCCAGCACGCCAACGGACAATGCCAGCGCATACCCCCAATACCATGCCAGAGTGCCACCCCAGAGCCCTCCCCAAAGAAAGAGCTATGAGAAGACACTCTGACATGACCGTGACCCCCAAAGCAAACACAAGCCGCACCTCGTGCACTCTCACACCGAGAGTAGGTGCGACCTCATCCACCACCACTTTGGCCGAGGCGCCCGCCTTACCACGGACCACCAGCGACCAGGTCTCCAGTGCCACCACAGGCCGCACCACCGGCATCACAGGTGGAGCAAACACCTGCGGAGCCGACGGCAAAGCCTCCAACCGCCCCTTCAACCGCTCATTCTCCATCATGAGACCCATAAGCAGGGTCTCATAACGGGAAGCCACCCCCATCACACTACGAGCCAGTAGTGGGTCCACCCCATCCACCAGCACATGAGGTCCTCCGTAACCGACTTCAACTCACCCAACAAAGAGCCCTCAACTGCAACAGACCTCTTCTTCTTCTTACGTTCTGCCTTCACAGGCTCATCGGATAAGCCCATGGGCGCAGAACTTCCCTCCTCCATATTCACGGCCCCTGCTGCAAGGGCACGCCGAGCAGCCCTAGGCGACCCCTTCTTCACCCTCTTCTTCTCCCTAATAATGCCTTCACCACATGCCGACTCACTATCCACAGACAGCAAGTCGCACGAGGACTGCGCCCTAACGTCGTCCGTGACGTCGGCGCCCGGTCGCGCTCATCAGAAATCAAAATCCGACCGGAATCCCCCCAAAAACAATAATAAGAAAAAAAAAATAAGAAAAATAAATAAACAAAAAAGAACAAGAGATAAACAAAAAAGAACAAGAGCAAATCAAAAATAGCCGATATCTCAGAGGTCTATGACCCAAAACCAAAACCCGGTCCAGAAATGGAATGCCCAAGGAAAAACAAACAAAACCGCAAACCGGATTCAATAATACCCAAAATCCCCAAAAAATTCGATATCCCCACAAAAAAGACGGGGAAACTGACAACACTGTCACACGTCAAAAAAGAACCAGAAGTCTCTTTACAATGAACTAATCAGCAAAAAAAAAAGTTCACCCAGCACAATCAAACAAAAATAAAATAAAATTCAAGAAAAAACCACACAATGCTTCCTCTTACCTGACACCACCAAATTACGATATTCAATTGAAAATTCCAGGCACTTACCGGCCACCGATTCTAGCGATCCGCACCTCAAAATGACGGGCGTGACGCGCCCTTTACACCAAGTCCAAAAAACCCGCTTCGGAGAGCAATCCTACCCACAAAAAGTACACCAAAATTGCAGGCAAATGCACTACCCACAATTTTCAAACACACTCTCACCGCACAAATGTGGTCCAATCGACTCGATCGTGGTATCAATCTAATAGGCTCGACGAGACCTTTAAACCGATACCAAATACAGCCCTTCCAAGAGCACTTCTCCCGCACAACAGAAACACACAACACCGCTGTGTACAATCACCGCAAAAATTTAAGCAAATAATTTGCACAAAACCGCACAAAATCACTCGAATTTTCACAATAACCACCCGAAAAAAGTTTAGAACCCGATTTATCACAATTTCTACCATGAAATGCGCAAAAAACCGATAAAAAACACTCCGAAAAAACACAGTACGAATTTACTAAGAGATACACGTGTACACCGTTCAACGTTCGCACCAGACATGAGTAGATAGGGACAGAATATGTCAGTGTTTAACGTGAGTGCCTGCCCGAAGGCTCTAACTCACGGCGCTCTTAACGCACGGGTGAATACAATGCATCCCCCAACGCCCCCATATATAAAACACATATGAGTACCAATTCGAAAATTCTATTTGGACATGGCCTCCCCCTTGGGTAGGAGCGGAGCCCATCTAAAACTCCTACAGATCTATGGGTCACGGCACCCGGTTGCAATGCACCTCCACACTGATGTAGTGCTATCACTTGCACTAGTGCCAACACTCGTACTTGGCACCACCTTTATTACTTATATATACAGCCAAGCCAATGGTACCAACATATAAGTATTAAATAAATATTTTTGTATAGCTGTGGATATCAAAGAAACAATAAGAATAAAGGCAGTTGTTAAGAGATAATCAAACACTAAACATGTATTTTCATTTTTAGTAAAGAGTGGATGTGACATGGCGACCATTGAACAAAAGAATCTGTACTCGGTATAAAGTGGTGAAAAAAATAATAATTATTTAATAATTAAAAATTTATAAAAAGAAATTGTTTAAAATAAACAACGTGAACTTACATATGTGTATGGAAAAATAAGTACAAATAATTGTGTACATTAGAAATACATGAAACATTTTAATTATTATATACCTGGAAAGATTTGGCAATTTTGTGCGTGTTGAAATTAAAAAAAAAAACCTTTGTCGTATACCTAAAAGGTGTTTTTTATAGACGTATAGAACTTTAAATTGCAATAAAACAACGATGGATTATTCGATTGACATGAATTTTATTTGTCCGAAAGATAATCTTGTGGCAATACATTTTAAATATGATTTCTGGCATATCACCGCCACGGCTGGCTCGGATGCAGTCCAATCTGGACGTCTAATTTTCGATGACTCCTTCCAACATTTGTGGCCGTATATCGGCAACAACAAGGCGAATGTTGTCTTCCAAATAGTCAAGCGTTAGTGGCTTATCCGTATAGACCAATGACTTTACATAGCCCTACAGAAAGTAGTCTAGCGGTGTTAAATCACAAGATCTTGGAGGCCAATTCACAGGTCCAAAACGTGAAATTAGGCGGTCACCAAACGTGTCTTTCAATAAATCGATTGTGGTACGAGCTGTGTGACATGTTGCGCCGTCTTGTTGGAACCACAGCTCCTGGACATCATGGTTGTTCAATTCAGGAATGAAAAAGTTAGTAATCATGGCTCTATACCGATCACCATTGACTGTAACGTTCTGGCCATCATCGTTTTGAAGAAGTATGGACCAATGATTCCACCAGCCCATAAAGCGCATCAAACAGTCAGTTTTTCTGGATGTAACGGTGTTTCGACATACACTTGAGGATTACCTTCACTCCAAATGTGGCAGTTTTGTTTGTTGACGTAGCCATTCAACCAGAAGTGCGCTTTATCGCTAAACAAAATTCGCTTATGAAAATCGGGAACAACGGCAATCTCGTTCGAAATAAAATTGCACTATTTGCAAGCGTTGTTCAGTCGTTAGTCTATTCATGATGAACTGCCAAACCAAACTGAGAATAAATCACTTGACAGCTGTTAAGTCGGTCGCCATCTTGAACAGTAATGCCAACTTAAAGTTCTATACGTCTATAAAAAACATCCTTTACTTATAATTAAAAAACTAATGAAAAAAAAACAACTTTGAACACAGAAAGTAAAATACCCATAGTCAAGTTTGTAAATGTGGGAAAAAAAACGTTATGTACAAAAAAAGAAAAAGAAATAAACGGACATCAAGTCTGTAAAAACTGTACAAAACTATAATTACATTTAGATATTTTCTTTCAAAAATAATAAACTCATAATTGAGAAAAAAATCCTCAAAAAATTGCTTAAATAATAACGGAATAAACCAAAAAAAATTTTTTTTTTTATATAAAAACAACGGAAAGAACAAAGTGTAAAATGAAAAAGTCAGAAGTTAGCAACATGGAAAAAAATTAACATTGGAAAATATTCCTTTTAATAAAAAGAAACTTCCAATAAGAGAACAAAATTGTTAAACTACATAAATTGGGAAAAACGGAGAAATAATATGTATGTGACACCGAGCAGAAGCTCTCCCCGCTTTGGCTATAACCACAGCCACCACGTTTCTCCCCGAAGGGCCTCACCATCGTCAGGGCGGAAACGAAGTTCCGCGGGCATCCTGACGCCCGTGGTACCAGACTTAAGTCTCCGGTCAGACCTCGTAGCAAAATACTTCTACCAGTTGCACTCCAAACAGTTCGGGACTGGTGGCCCCCCACCATCAAAACACAAAACAAACAGCAACAAAAAGGGTACAACGACAAGACAAAGCGCAGTACACAAAACAATAAACAGCCGCCCTAACGAGCGACAGTTTGTGCCACAAAAATTGACACCAGCAAGGACGTCACGAGCAAACAGCACACAAGACAACACTGAACAGGGTTCGCCTCACGGGTGAACCGAATGTCACAAGAGTGACTCAGCATCAAACCAAAACCAGGAACATAAGAAAAGTCCAAGTCAAGCACCAATCCGCAACATCCGTCAATAAAGAAATCCCAACAAAATCACATCCAGGGGCATAGCCAGTCCGTCAACAGCACCACACAAGAGCCTAAAAGCCAGCGCACCAGCGTCAGACGCCGACGCATGCCAGCATACACTGCCAATGATACCCATGCAGTTCGTCCACAGAAGAACTGCCTGATAATCCCCGGCAAAGGCAAAGTCTCCCAGTGTAAAGCCGCGACACCAAAACCAGCAAGAACCATCACCAACAACCAACCTACAGGGAACGACTGGCGATGTGCGAAGCAAGGCAGTATTTCTGCGATACCACGCCAACGGCAAGACCACGTACGATCACACCGAGAGAAACCACCCTACCTACAAAAGTCGCTGTCTTCTCCTACTAAACGCGATTTGGGCAAATAAACCCAACCTACTCATTGTCCTACAGCTCTCTAAGGCCCTACTAAAATCAAAAGCTACGCTGGTATGGGCTATTCCCATACCTCCTAAGTCACGAATGTCATCATAAAGATGACACTCGGTCAGTATATATCGCCAGTCCTCCGGTCCATTGCCACATCGGCACATAAAAGTATTGGACAGATTACTAGAGTGCAAAAAATCATTCATGGAACCATGCCCAGTCAGCAAAAAGCCCAGACTCAGGCTAAGCCCAAAATCTGGACGTCCACAGACAAAGTCCGCATCACGAATAAATTCGTGCGTAACACGACCGTTACAGGAATCAGTCCATCTAATTCTCCACTTGGCCACAAGACACTCATCAAGAAGAGTCCTGACTCGTCGCTCATCAGCACCCACCAGGTCAGCATCAGAAATCCAATAATCCGAAAGAAGCGGCAACCCGTTCTTAAACTGCGACGTATCACCTCCAAGTCAAGAGGAGCAGCACCCAGCAAGACCTGAAGAGACTCCGTAGACACCGTACGAAAACCGGCAAGCATGCCAACAACGCAACCGTCTGACACGTCAAGACCTTGTTTCTGCCTTGAACATATTTGACCAGCTCGCACCATACAGAACCCGTCATACATAATGCGAACTGCACGCCTGCTCAAGCCCTAGTCATTCCTAAGAACACAACAACTGAATAAAATAATGTATCTTTATTCGTTTTAATGAATTTTAAGACTAATTTACAAAGTATTCCTTAACAACTATTTATACTATTTAGGTTTTATCTTCGTTTATCTATTTTTTGAAAAATCTTTGTTCTGTTTCTTGTTCTTTATAATCAATGTTCATTCGGATTTAATCCCTATTTATCAGTTCGGGAAAATCCCATGATCAAACAAATAATTAGTTTAAAAAAAAAAACAAAGAAGTGTTATCGTTTAAGACAAAGTCTGGAAGTGACAAAAATTGTTATTTGAAATACATAAAGAAAGTTACTTATTTTACTTAACTCCTCCATCCCTTGTCTGAAACACTCCTGGCTTTCTCTTAATCGTTATTAGTTTTACATAAATTGTTCCAATTAGAAAAAATATTCATTTTTAGTATCTACTTAGTTTATTGATCTTCTTTTCCTTCCAATCTCCAATATTCTGTTACTTTAACAGTGTTTACTCTTAATTAATTTACAATCATATAAGTACAACAAACAGTAATACATAGTAATATATAATATAAACGTTTTCATTTTATTTATTCTGAGGTTTGTATTTATTCACAATATTTTCAACATCTAAAGAATATGATGAAACATCAGGAATTCTAATATTTTGAATTTCATTTAGCTTTACAATAACTCAATTTTTTTTATTAGATTGTATATCAATATAAATGCGATTACAATAACCTTCATCAGTGTAAAATTTAGACCATATTAAATCTTGCTATGGATTTTAAGTTCTGTTATTTCTTGTATGTTATTTGCATGTTCCAATATAATTTCCTCAAAGTTAAGTTCATTTTGTGTTATATTTACTATTCTGTTTGTCGGGTAGAAAAATTTTTCATGAAAAAGGTGCTTTCTGTTTTTAAATGTATAATTTATAATTGTTATATTACAATTGTTAAATCCTATTAAATAATTTCCAGTCAGGCTCAAATTCCTATCATCACAGGTTTGCTTAATGTATTCATTTCTTGCGTTTGTCAACAAAATAGTTTCGTCTTCTATAGCTCTTACATCAGTTTTATTATTAAATCTGTACCTACAACTGTCTTTTATAGAATAATGTTTGCTTCTTTTCAGGTGTCTCAACGCTACATTTTCCTCATATGATAGCGTCATATTTTCTATTTCAACAATACTTTCATCTATTTCATCGATTTCCATATAGTTTTCATTAGGTATTGGAGTAAATACCCTTAATTGGGTGGTTAAAATTGTTTCTGGGATTTGTATAGATATAATTATAGAATTATCTTTAAAAGTCATTACTCCTATTTTTAGCAATTTTATTTTGTAAAAATCTATATTGAACAACTCAATTTCTTTCTTTGTGAGTATACTGGGATGAATAAAATTGTTTTTTGCTGATGCAATATTGTCCCGTATTTTTTCTATTTCGTCTTCTATGATATTTAACTTTGACAATTTGTCTAAATATAACAATCGTCTCACAATTTCGTTATTACTTTTCCGAATTTGTTCAAAAGCTGATTTTATATTAGTTCTATCATTTTCTAATGAATTCTTTAATCTGGTAAGAGATTTATTAAATGAGTCATTTATAATTACTTGCTTATTTATTGTCCTAATGAGGTTCCTATTATTTTCGTCAGTCATTGTAAGATGTTCCATAATTTCAAGTCTATCGTTATCATCCATTGTTCCAAAGAGCCATTTCTGTGCTGTACCCACGAAATTTACCAAGCCTCTTCTTTTCCTCTGTTGATATGGCATTATTTTCTGCACTTTATTATGTATTATCTGTATTTTTCCCACAAGTAACTGTTTATAACTTAAATCTAATGTATTACTGTTTTCCTCCAATATACTTAGGGTTTCCAGAACTTCCTTAATATCCACGATATGAATTATGATATTCGTTGTATTCACTATTTCTACATCTTTGATTTTTATATCTACGTATCCGTTACTTTCCGATATTTGATTGATTTGCAAGAACCCATTAACATTACAGTTCATTAGTAAGAAGATCAGCAGCATTTTCAGGACCTGAAAATTTTAGCGGTCTTTTAATATTTGCTTCATGAACATTTGCAAGTCTATATTTTTTGAACTTAGGTTGCTTAACATTCGTATAATTTTTTATGTAGCCCTCTTGTATGTTTTTATATAATTTTCTCTATTCGGATTTCTTTTCTCATTCATTTTATCCTTATATTTATTTATTCTGTTTTTCACCAGATTATAATCTATCTTATTATTAACTACATCGAAAGGGGTACATTTAATAGTACTGTGATAGCTATTGTTATAAAAGCTTATGGCTTTTACCATTTGCGTTTCTATTGGTAGCTGTTCTTCAGTATTTAGCGCTCTTATTTTCTCTGTAATAGTATTATTTAATCGCTCTACATCACTATTTCCTCTGTGGCTATTTGGCTTTGTTACATGAAAATCAATGCCTTCAGTATTCAAAAAGTTTCTAACATTGTGTAAATTAAATTCATTGTCAAATACAAATTTTTTTATTTTTCCCTTTATTGCTAAAAACTCTCTAATTTTTTGTGCTATTGTTGTACTATTTCTGTCAAGTAAATGAAAACAGATAGCATGTTTTGAAAACTTGTCTATAAAAATGACAAATGAATGCTTACTGCTTACGTATGTGTCTACATGTACCACTTCGTTTACAGTTGACGGTGTTTCCGTTCATTGGAAATTCTTCCTTATGGGGTTTCGGTCATATTTCGCTGACGAACATATATGACAGCTATTTATAATTTTATGTACTGCAGTTTTTAGATCTGGGTTGTAGATTTTATGCTTGATATTTTCATAAGTAGCTATTATACCCGAATGTCTAGTTTCGTACTTAAGAAACATTGCTATTTGTTTATTTAGTTCGTTATCGTCTTCTATATACTTCGCAAAGTATGAACGCTTAATTAGGTTGATTTTGTTTCTGTCATTAAATTCTTTAATCAGCTGTAACTGTACCCTGTAATAACCATGATCACATAACTCCGAATATATTCCTATCTTTCCTTTAATAATCTCTCTTCTCAGAATATTAGATATGTTTTCCTGTTCAATATCATTTCTATCTATATAGATTCGTTTATTACCGAATACCATTATAACATTTGTTTCTTTTGTTTCTACTACAATAATTTGGATTTTAAATCGATTAACCACGGTATCCAAAGTACGAATGCCATCATCGAGGTCTTCCTCTTACGAATGTATAGTTTGAACATTAAGGGAGTCTAATTCGCTGCTTGATTCTCCGTTACAAATCAACTCTTCTTTTATTGTTTCAGATAAATTTATTTCATTTGTCTCTGCATTAATTCTACTTAGAAAATCGGCAATATAGTTACACTTTCCTTTTATGTATTCTATTTTGAAACAATATTCGCCTAGTTCAATCAGGTATCTCTGGAGTCTTGGGCTGATATCTTTGTCCGAATACTTGGCCATAAGCCACTTTAAAGGTTGGTGGTCACTTTCCAAATCAAATTCTTTCCCATATATGTATGGCCTAAAATATTTGACACCCCAAACAATTGCCAACAATTCTTTCTCGATTGTTGCATAGTTTGTTTCGTGTCTATTCAAAGTTCGCGTAGCATATGCTACTGGGTGACCATCTTGTGCTAAGACAGCTCCAATTGCATAATTACTTGCATCAGTTACGATTTTGAAAATATAAAATAAAGCTAAGGTCATTTGTATTTACTTTTTCAGTCTTCTTTAAATATCTAGTCATAGGATATGCTATCTTAGCATAATTATGAATGAATTTTCTATAGAATCCAGTCATTCCTAAAAATTATTTAATTTTCTTTTCAGTATTTGGAGGCTTGAGCTTTTGTATTATAGATATTTTATTAGGATCTGGCTTGACGCCATTAGTTGTTAGTACATGACCTAGAAACTGTGTCTCCTTCTTCAGAAACTGACACTTATCAATTTGTATTTTTAGCCCAGCTTTCCTAAGCGCATAAAATACTTCCTTAATATTATTAATATGTTCTACTAAAGAAGAACTAAATATTAGAATATCGTCCATATAGACTACACATATTCTATTCATTTGATTTCGGAGCACTGAATTCATCAATCTTTGGAACGTTGATGGTGCATTTTTTAATCTAAAGGGCATTCGGATGAACTCGTAGTGCCCAAACTGAGTGGAGAAAGCTGTTTTCTTTCTATCCTCTTCTTTGACAAGTATTTGGTGAAATCCCTTCGCCAAATCCACAGTAGACAAATATTGAGCTTTTCCCAGCCTATCTAATAAACTATTTAAGTTAGTGTTGAAATATTTTGTTTAATCTTTTTTATCTTTACCCACTGTGAAGCTCAGTTACACAAGTTGTATGTTTGTATATGAATATGTACATATTGTAATTCATTACACTGTGATATTAAGATATGTATGTATGTAACATATTACGGTTTTCTTTCTCTTATGTACTTCTACATTATATCTTTTATTATTGTTTCAATAAAGAATTATATTTTAGTTATTTACTGATAGCCAAATTGATTGTTTGCTTTTTCTTTTAAATTTAACAGGTTATGGGCCCAGGCAAATTTTTTTGAGTACAGTTTTACTTAATAATTATTGTAAGGGCAAGTTTTTTTTGGAATATTTTTGAGGATATATTTAGTTTTTATTCGTGAGAATAATGGATGCTGAATATGCAAAAATTGAAAAACTGGAGAGGGCAGATCAGTGGAATATGTGGCGATGTCAAATTAGAATGATACTGAATGCCAGTGACGTACTTCATTACATTACTGATAATGGGGATGGTGCAAGTGGTACAGCTGCAAGTGGTAGTGTTGGGGCTCAAGGTGGAAGTTCTGCTAGTGTTGCTGCAGCAGGCGTTCAAATAAGTGAACGAAAAAGTGTTACGGATTGGCTTAGAGGTGACAGTAAGGCTCAAAAAATTATTGTTATGACACTAGGGCAGCAAACGTTAATGCATGTTATGAGTTGTAAAACAGCAAGAGAAATGTGGTGCAAGCTGGAAAGCATATACGAATTTAAATCTACAGCGAATGTGCACAGATTGCAACAAAAATTTTATAGTTTTCAAAAGGATCCTCAGGATGACATAGCTATGTATATATCAAAACTAGAAACATTGGTGTCGCAACTAAAAGACGTTGGTGAAAACATTTTTACTACAATGGTAATAACAAAAATTTTAATGACACTTCCGCCGAGTTTTTCTCATTTTTACAGTGCATGGAAGTCAACGTCAGCTGACCAGCAAACAATAGAAAATTTAACAGCTAGACTTGTAATGGAAGAAGCAAGGTTAAATTCATCTGGTGTCAGTTCCAGTACTGGTGAAGCTTTTGTAGCGAAACAGAAAATAAAAGGTAATAACAAAGCTAAGGGAAAAAGTGGAAAATGTTTTATATGTAAAAAGCCTGGACACTGGAAACGTGAGTGCTATTTAAATAAAGCAAATAATAAACAAAAAGATGATAACATAAAGGGAAATGCGTTTGTGTGTGAAAGAGAGGCAGCGAACAGTATTGATAAAGGAAATGAGTGGTTTGTTGATTCAGGAGCAAGTGATCACATGACAAGTAAAAGAGAGTGGTTTGTGAAATATACTGAATTGGCAACTCCAATGGAAATTCGACTTGGAGATGGAAATATTATTAAGGCATATGGGAGCGGTGCTATTAACACTTATTCATATAGCAACAACAAGTGGAGTGAAAATCATTTAGCCAATGTACTTTATGTACCCGATATTCGCTTAAACTTATTTTCTACTACTAGTGCCTTAGAAAAAGGTTTGAAAATGTCATCAGATTATCAACGATGCGAATTTTCAAAGAATAATATACCTCTTTTAGTGGGAGCTCGCATTCAAAAATTGTTTAAATTATTGATAAAAGTAAATTTACCATCACAGCAAAATAATAATTTTTCTTATGTTACAGAGTCGAAACAAATGTCTTTAACAGAGTGGCATTGTAAGCTAGCGCATCAAAATATAGTCCATTGCAAGTGTTGAACTCCAACATTCTTATCAACCCAAATCCCCGAGAAATCAAAAAACACGTACTACGTTGATGGTGGTTGCGTATCTAATCCCCCTCTTTCTTTATTTATCTCATCTTATCTATGTTTATTCGGACTTACATGTATGTAGCAAATAGTAGTAAAGTTAAAGTTAAGTGTTGCTTAAAAGAGGAAGAAGTGTCAGTGTTGATGTGCAGAGCTGGCACTACACCTCCCTTTTTTAAGAGATTTAAATATATTTATTTAAATACGTAAATTAATATTTACAAATTTTAATTTTTTTTTTTTTTTTTTTTTTTTTTTTTTTTTTTAGAGTTTGAATTGAAATTATAAATTTAAGAAAAAGTTTGGCATTTCAAGTACTGGCCTTGTACCTGAATTACCCCCCTTTTTATATGAAGAATTATTGAAACAAACTGGTTGATCAGATCAGATTGCTTCAAAAATTATTTCTATTGTTTACAAATTGGTTTTTATACATTTTTATGTACATATGTATAATATTTTTTCAAAATTTATGTGTTAATTATAATACAATCATTTTTTTTTCTCATGTGCAATTAAATATATTGACGTAACTATATTGTTTATTAATAAATTTATTTATGTTTAATGTAATTTATTTTATCTTTGGATTAAGTTCAATTAAGTTTTTTTTTTCATAGGTTTATGTAAAGAAAAATATATTTAAATAAGTTTAAATTCAGATAATATAATGTAATTAATAATATTAAAGTTTAACATTAATTAAGAATTTTATGTTTTTTTTTTTTTTTTTTTTTTTTTTTTTTTATTATAATTAATATTTACAAATTCATGTATTTAATTTCTTTTCTTTTTGTTTTTTTTTTTTTTTTTTGTATAGGTACTGATTGAAATTAATAACACAAAAAAAAATTTTCCTTTTATATATATAATTTTAACATTTTCAAATCATATTTTTTTCATTAAAGTTTGAATACGTTACAATTAAAAATATTCTATCATTTTGTGGTTTTATTTCTTTTGTTATTGTTTTCTTATTCGGTTTTTGTGAACAGTTTTCTGTTTCTTAGTTACAGAGTCATAAATTGTTACGTTAACTTCATCTATATTAGTAACGACATATGGGCCTTCATATATGTTCCCGTGTTTGTCATACGGTTCTTTCTTTAGTAAAACAGTATCGTTAATTTTCAGGCTAATAGGTTTAGAGAATTTGTCGTAATATTTCTTTGCCCTATCTTTATTTTTGTCAATGAGTTGCTTTGCAAGTAATCTGAATTTTACTTCCTTGCTGTAATTTTCAGTATTGTAAATCGGGTCTAAGTTACTATTAACTTCATCTGGCATAGTTACACGCTTACCAAAAACGAGTTCAAATGGAGAAAATTTGTTATCAAAGGCTGTGTTTGTTGTACTATTATGATAGAACGTAAAATACTTGATATATGTGTCCCATTGAGTCATGTTTTCGACCAAATATGCTCGAATGTATTCGTTGAATACCCTATGGTTTCGTTCTATAATTCCGATTGTCTGGTGGTGATATGCTGTTGAAAAGTTTATTTTAATTTCCAGAAATTTGCAGAGTTCAGAAAGAGGTTCGTTTTTGAAGTCTGTTCCCATATTCGTTTTGATTATATTCATTTTCCCATAAATTAAGATAAAACTTTCGAATATCGCGCGAGCTACGGTTCGCGCCGACTTATCAGGTATAGGGACAGTTACTAGGTACTTAGTCAGGTCACAAATCATCGTTATTGCATATTTGTTGCCATATGCGGATTGAACTAATGGGCCTATCGTGTCTAAGACAACGATATCGAATGCTTTAGTTGGAGTTTGAGTAAAAACAAGTTCCTGTATGTTTGCTGGTCTAACTTTGTTTACAATGCACTTTGGACAATTACGAACAAATTTGGCAATGTCCTTTGTCATGCCTTTCCAGTGGAATTTGGTACGAATTTTCGCGTAGAGCTTCTTTTGCCCACAATGGCCGCCTTGTAGAGGGTCGTTGTGGTATATTTGCATGAGTTTTTGTTTTTTGTCGTTGTCCGTAACGAGTTCTATTGGTTCAGTCAATATAATTTCCAATGATTTTAATATTCTATTTCCATACTCTTTCAAATCTCGAATTGAGTAAAATGTAAAAAATAAATCGTCTTTTGGCCATTCTGCCCTATAAATTTCACAATTGTTGGCTAACGTTTGTAGCCTCGAAAGCAAATAGTCTAGTCTATAAGTTTCGCTAACAAAACGAAATTCAACAGAAAGCAGTTTTTTAAATTTCATATAAAAGGTTATGCATAATATCTTTGTTTCTGAATCAATATTAATTATTTGTGTTCTGACTTTTGGAATATTTTTGTTAAAATCGTTTGAAAATTTGTCGTATACCTTAAGATCTGGGATACTGATAGATTTCTCTGGAATAGCTCTGTTATATTGATTGGCTTTAGACATTGAACGAGTTGTCATAGCAAGGACTTGATTGCTATTAATTTTTAACTCTTTGATTGATATTCTCGATAATGCGTCAGCGCCAACATTAGATTTTCCTTTGATATATTCTATAGTGAAATTATACTCGGCGAGCTCTAAGCGTATGCGAGTTAATTTTGAGGAAGGGTCCTTTATATTGAAAAGGTAGACCAAAGGTCTATGATCAGAGCGAACTATAAAATGTGTTCCATAAATGTATGGACGAAATTGACGAATTGCAAAGTGAATTGCTAGAAGTTCTAGTTCTATTGTTGGTTTTTTTTGTTCGGATTGGGAAAATGATTTTGAAGCATAATATATTGGTAAATCGTTACCACTAAAATTTTGACTGAGTATCGCACCGCAGCCAAGTTTCGACGCATCTACCGTAACTGTGAATGATTTCGAGAAGTCCGGATATTGCAGTACTTGTGGGGATAACAAGCAAGATTTCAGTTTATCAAAAGAGTTTTGACACTTGTCAGTCCAAGAAAATTTAACAGCCTTTCTTGTCATTTGGTTCAGTGGAGCTGCTAGAATAGCGAAGTCCGGAATGAACCTCCTGTAGTAGTTGGCAAATGCCACGAAACGTTTCACGGAATCTTTATCATTTGGTGTTGGGTAACTTTCAATAGATTTAATTTTACTATCATCTGGCAAAAGACCATTTGCTGTGCAACGATGACCGAGAAATGTAACTTCTGGACGAAAGAAATCGCATTTATATGGATTTATTTTTAAATTGTGTTTACGTAGAACCTGAAATACATCTTTTAAATTACTTAAATGGTGTTGCTTATTGCATCCGACTATAATTATGTCATCGACATATAAAAAGGCTTTGTTTGGAGCGAGCCCAGAAAACGCTATGTTCATCATTCTGAAGAATGAATTTGGAGCTATATTAAGCCCAAATGGTAAGACTTTCCAACGGAAAGAGCCTTTATCAGTGCTGAATGCCGTGATATCCCTAGAATCCGGGTGCAGAGGGATTTGATGAAATCCCGAAAATAAATCTATTATGGAGAAATGTTTTGCTCGGCCTAAATTGTCCAATATGTCATCGATGCGCGGTAACGGAAATTTGTCCGCAATAAGTTTTTTATTGACAGCACGGTAGTCTATACACATTCGGTATGATTTTTTATCGCCGGAGCTCTTTTTAGGGACCAGAATTAGAGGACTATTGAAATTTGCTGTACTTGGTTCAATTAATTCATTTTTGAGTAAATTTTCGATTTGCTTACCAATTTCTTCTCGTTGGCTATGTAGAAGTCTATAGTTCCTGGTATAAACAGGTGAAGTATCAATCAGTCTGAGCTTCTGCTCATAGAAGTTGTTAGTTGTCATTTTGTCATTATCTAGTGAAAAAATGTCAGCATATTGCTCACAAAGTGGCATTAAATCATTTTCGATCTCCTTAGGCATTTGACTTTTCAAAATATTGTTCAGTTTAACTGTTCTTTCATTATCAAATTAAATATCCGAAAAACTTCGCATCTCGGAGGGATAACACAAGTGGAATTAGCCATTCCATGTAGAATTGGTAATCTTACTGTGCCATTCCTAATATTAACCAATATTGTAAAGTTCTCATAATTTATTTGGCAACCATTCTCTTTGAGAAAATCTTTCCCTAGAATTCCATTTGCTGGAATATTGAAATTATCGTTGACGACATGAAAAATCTGAGGAATTAATTGATTCGAGAATATTAAGCTTGTCAAATTGTACCTAAAGTGTATATTGGGTCAGTAGTTATACCAGTGATTCTAATTATTTCGTTTCCGTTAAGGATATTTTCAGAGGTTAAACAAGATTTTTTAATTAAAGAAATGTCGGCTTGCGTGTCGACAAGAAACGTGCATGATTGATTTGTGTCAGTACAATTTAGTCTAATAAAATCGGCGTAATTAAGATTTAGACTGTAAATAGATTTTTGTTTTAAATTTGAATTCGGTGAGTTCGACTTTATAGTTCCTCCTCTGTTTCCCTCAACGACGACTGTTGAGGGACTTCCGGGTTTAAAAACCTGACGGAAGCCCTTGGATGTTCGTTCCGAGTAAAATTATTACGATTGTCACCACGAAAGTTATAATTGTTTTGCCCATGCCTACTGTTAAAATTTCTACTGTCCGTGTTAAAATTACGACTGTTATTTGTCTGATAATTCCTATTAGAGAAATTGGGACGATAATTTCCCCTAGAGGAATTTGACTGATAACCACCTCGATTAAAATTATCAGCATGAAAACGGTTCCAGTTGCCATTTCGTTGAAAGTTAGTGTTCCTGTATCTGTTCTGGTTCTGGATAGCGAAAACTTGTTTCTCCTTTGTTTCATTCGTTTGTTCGACTACAAGTTTTGCTACAACGTCCTTTGGGTCGGAAAAACTTGTTGAAGCTAAAATTGACTTGACTAGATCTGATTTGGCATTTAATCGGCAGACTGATACCGTCTGTTCTATAGCCATCTCGTGCGCCTTGGACTTTGTTATGCCCTCGATGACTAGAGAACGCTTCAGTGCATCAGCAAGCTCTTCAGCTTGTTTACTAAATCCTACAAAATCGTCATTTCTAACTGTTAGTGCTACTAATCTACCATTAATAACCTTCGAACTATCAGGTTTTATCCCGTTTTTTAAAGCAATTTTAATGTCACTTATTGTATTAATAGTTTCTGGTAACACTTCGCGTGCTTTACCCTCTAATTTTGATATTATAAAATTCAGAAATGTAGTTTGCAAATTTGGATTGGTGAAATCTTCAATAAGCTCAATTTTATCTAAAAAGGACTGCAACTGTAACGCGTTTCCGTCATAATTATCTCGAATGATCGAAGCACACATTTTGATGTGCGATATTTTATCTTCTGTCGATGCCATTTCAAATTCTATTTCTATTTTATTCTCGCCAGTAATATTTTCGACGTTCTCTATATCAAAAAGCTTTGTATCTTTCCCGCTTGTTACTCTAGTAGTTGTGCCAACTTGTAGCAATGAATATATTTGCAATGGAATTTCTAATTCATAACCGAGTTTCTGAAAACAGTCAAATAATTTTGTTCTAAAATGTGTAATTTTCCAAACAATTTTATCTTTATCAGCTTGCAATTGTTTATCGGTGGTAGAATTTATGTAATCTATAATTAAATTATAATGTTTTATTAATAATACCCTGTACTCTTCTAATTTTATTAAATTTGCTGAAAGAGGGCGATTTTGAAGAACTCTTTTTACGACCTTATAAAATTATTGCTGTAATTCTCTGAATTTATCGTCATCAAATTCTGACATTTAAAGGAAACTCTTTCTACTGCTTTATAAAATTCTTGCATAAACCCCACAGAAACGAACCTTTGAAATGTCACTTATCATTTGAGGGTAAACCTGATTTTCAAATGTTATAAATGTTTAGTCAGTGTTCATGTTTTTTATTAATACATGTAAATATAAATAATTTTAAAATATAATTTAAATATTAAATAAATATTTACATTGCATAAAAATTTATATTTAGAAAGTAATTTTAACTGTTTTTACATTAGTTACCAAATGTTTTTATTATTTAAAATAATTGTTCTGTTGCTCCTGTTGACATCAGCGGTTTATTTCCATACATATATGTTGTTCCTGTTGATGTTTTTTGTTACTGCCGTCTGTTGTTGCATGTTGTTAAAAATGAGTTTGCATAATGCTCTGTGATGTTGTTGTTGTTTTGTTGTAGTTTCGTTTTTCAGGCGTGTATTTACAATTAAATTTTGATTTGTAATTATTGCACAAAAATTTATTTTTCCAAGTGTTTATAAAGAAATCCTGGAAGAAATTTGTTAAAATTTCGACTTTGGTCTCACACACACTTTTTTCTTCGTTCTCAAGCTTCAAACACGTTTAATGTTCAGATATTTTTGTTTTTGTTTTATGTTGTAAGGTTTTCAACAGAATTTACAATAGTTTTTTTTTGTAAAAATTTACGATTAATGTGTATGCAGTTATGTATGTATAAAGTTCTTTTTACTTGTTTGAATTTGGTTTTGATTTATCTTTGTGCATTAAAAATTTATAAATTGTTTTTTGTTTTGTATATATTTATTTTACTTTTTGAAAAAAAAAATTTTTTTTCATCTTATTCCGTTTTTTTTTCCTTTAATTTTGTTTCGGTTCTATCTTTCATTTCATTCCGTTTTCTTTTTCTTTCTTTTCTTTCTTTTCTTTTATTTTTTTTTGTAAACAAAATTTTTTCATTTCGTTTCGATTTTTTTTTCGTCTTTATTGTATTTAGAAACACTCACCCACACTTGTACATATACACTCAGCAAACGTAATTTAACCCTTATTTTAGTTTAATTTGTGTAATTATTAAATTAGCGTCTGTTTGAGTTAACTGATCGTTGTAATGATGTTGTTGTTGGCTTTAATTGATTTAGTATATTTACAAAAATTATTTCTATTTATTTAACTTAATTTTTTTTTTTTTTTACTCTTTAAAGTTCTTTTCGTTTGCGTTTTCTTTCATTATTAATTTTCTATGATATACACACTAAACGTCGTTTTCAACTTTTTAACGGGTACAGTTAAGTCTTTTTTCTCTTTTTTTTTCTTCATAACATTTTGAGTCTTTTAATTTACAGTTTTTGATCCAACTGTACTTTTATTTCACGGTCAACCCTTTATTTGTAATATTTTTTTTCCAATGTTCTTATGTAAAATTTAAACCTTTTTTGGCATGTCCCAAATTAATTTAAGTTTCTTTTTGAATATATTATATACTTTGATTATGTTGCCGTGTAACTCAGTGCAATTTTATCAAGACAATGTTTGTTAATAATTGCGATGACCATAGCTAACACTTTACTTTTACAAATTTATCATCAGCCGCATTACTTTCCCGAATTTATTAATTATAAGTATAAGCTCCTGGCTCCTGGCAGGATCGCCATGTTGAACTCCAACATTCTTATCAACCCAAAATCCCCGAGAAATCAAAAAACACGTACTACGTTGATGGTGGTTGCGTATCTAATCCCCCTCTTTCTTTATTTATCTCATCTTATCTATGTTTATTCGGACTTACATGTATGTATCAAATAGTAGTAAAGTTAAGTGTTGCTTAAAAGAGGAAGAAGTGTCAGTGTTGATGTGCAGAGCTGGCACTACACAAGAATTTCTTAAAAAATTTAAATATTCCATTTAGGGATGAAGAAGAAATATTTTGTGATGCATGTGTTTATGGAAAACACTGTCGTTCACCGTTTCCCAATAGAGAAAATAAAACCACAATAGTAGCAGAACTTGTTCATGTTGATTTATGCGGTCCCATGGAAAATACATCAATTGGTGGAATGCGTTATTTTCTTCTGTTAAAAGATGATTTTTCGCATTATAAAAAAGTTTTCTTTTTGAAAGAAAAGAATGAAGTCTGCAATTTTCTTGAAAAATACCTTTATGATGTTAAAACTGAAACTGGTAACAGCGTGAAAGTGATTAGGGCGGACAATGGAAAAGAATTTGTGAACAAAAATGTCGAACTATTGCTCCGCAGAAATAGTGTGTTACACCAAAAAACAGTTCCATATAACCCCAAACAAAATGGGTCAGCAGAGAGAGAAAATCGGACTATTGTAGAAGCAGCAAGAACAGCACTCAATGCCAAAAATTTGAGTAAGAAATTTTGGGCAAAAGCAGTAAACTCGGTTGTATATGTACTTAATCGAAGTGGAACCAGTACACAAAAAGATAAAACACCATTTGAACTATGGTTTGGGAGAAAACCCAATATTGAAAATTTACAAGAATTTGGTTGTGTAGTGTACATACATGTACCAAAGCAAAATCGATTGAAGTGGGATAAAAAATCTCAAAGAGGAATTTTTGTTGGTTATTCGGAAGATTCTACTGGCTTGCGGGTATATCTACCGGATAGAAATAAGGTTGAGATTGCAAGGGATATAAAATTTTGGAATTCCGGAAACTGTAAAACAACTATCAAAAATTGTGATAATACATCCACTTTATATGAAAATACTCATTTAACTGAAACAAATAATGATGTATTGATCCCACTTAATAATTCTCCAAATGAAACAACTGTAATAATCTCTTTTCAGAAATAAATGCAAATATCTCAGCTGTTAGACCAACTAAAATAAGCACAAATAATTCTTCAGTACAAGTAACAGAAAACACAGAAGATAATCAAAATATTGTAAATAATGACTCAGAAATTATATCTGATGAAATATTTTAAGAAGCAGATGTTTCTGTAAAAAAAGAAGTTGTTAAAAGAAGAAGTTTTGTAAGTGACCGCTTACGTAGCAAAATTAGACATCAGAATGAAGAAGTAATTGAAGAAGGGCATGCTTTTGTAGCTAATTGTCCAGCAAATTATTTATAATGAGGCAAAGTTGTCAAATAAATGGAAAAAGGCTATGGACGACGAAATGAATTCTCTAAAAGAAAGTAATACATGGATTCTAGTTTATTTACCAAAAGGGTGCAAAGTGGTAAGCACAAAGTGGGTATACACCATAAAAGGACACACTGAAAATGAATCTGAGCGTTACAAAGCAAGATTGGTGGCTCGGGGTTTCAATCAAGAATACGGTGTAGATTATTTTGAAACGTTTAGCCCTGTAGCCAAATTCACATCGATAAGAATGATGTTGAGTATAACTGCATCAGAAAATCTTAAATTGAAACAGTTTGATATAAAAACCGCCTTTTTAAATGGGTCTATAAAGGAAGATGTTTACGTCAAGCAACCTGAAGGTTATTCTGATAATACGGGCAGAGTGTGTAAATTGTTAAAAAGCTTATGTGGCCTGAAACAAGCCTCAAGATGCTGGAACCAAACTTTTTCAACACTATTAAAAAAATTTAATCTTCAAGAAAGTAAAGCTGATAATTGTGTTTTTATTAACAATGATGTCAGTAAACGAATGATAGTAGCGATTTATATTGATGACGGTTTAATTGCAGCAAAAGAGGGGAAAGATATTGAAGATCTCTTATTGTTCCTGAAACAAAGCTTCAGTGTAAAAGTTTTTGATGCAAAACATTTTTTGGGCTTAGAACTACGACGCTTAAACGACGGCAGTCTACATGTGAATCAATTGAGCTACGTTGAGAAATTGTTAAGAACTTTTAACATGTCTGAGTCTAATCCCATAAGCACACCATGTGACATTGCGGTAAACAACATTAGTTCAAATCAAAGTACAGAAGTCAAAAACTATCCTTATAGACAAGCAGTTGCTAGTTTAATGTACTTAATGCTGGCCACGAGACCCGATATAAGTTTTGCAATCAGTTATGTTAGTAGATTTCTTGCAAGCCCGTCAACTGTTCATGTCAATACAGTCAGAATTTTTAAATATTTACAAGGTACCAAGGGATATGGTTTAAATTTTTCTGCGAACAACAGGTCTATTTTGAACTGTTTTAGTGATGCTGATTACGCTGGTGACATAGAGACTAGAAAATCGACAAGCGGTTTTGTCATAATGATGGGATCTTCGTGTATTTCCTGGTCATCTCAAAGGCAAAAATGTGTTGCGTTGTCCACCACCGAATCAGAATTCGTTGCCAGTTGCCATGCTGTAAAGGAGCTGATTTGGATTCAGCAAATACTCTCTGAGTTGTTACCAAATCATATTGAAATTACAATTTGCTTGCACATTGATAACCAAAGCGCTATTCGTTTAATTAAAAATCCAGAATTTCATAAACGTAGTAAACATATAGACGTTAAATATCAATTTATAAGACAAAAATATGAAGAAAATATGTTTGAAATTAATTATGTATCCACAAATCAACAAATTGCAGATATATTTACTAAAGCATTTTCAAAAGAAAAATTTGTACGTTTTCGAAATTTAATGAATATTTTGAATTATAAATAATTTTTTTTTTAAATTTAAACCTTTAAATATATATGTAAATATAATGGCATATTAAATGAATTATAAAATGTGTAAAAATTTAATATATATTATAATTCAAGATCTGAACAATAGAAATAGCAAATGAATTTTTTTAATTATAGTTATATATATATATATAAAAAGAGGTTTAACAAAAGTGGGAGTGTTGAAATATTTTGTTTAATCTTTTTTATCTTTACCCACTGTGAAGCTCAGTTACACAAGTTGTATGTTTGTATATGAATATGTACATATTGTAATTCATTACACTGTGATATTAAGATATGTATGTATGTAACATATTACGGTTTTCTTTCTCTTATGTACTTCTACATTATATCTTTTATTATTGTTTCAATAAAGAATTATATTTTAGTTATTTACTGATCGCCAAATTGATTGTTTGCTTTTTCTTTTAAATTTAACAGTTAGGTATAGGATATTTATCTTCAACTGTATGCTCGTTCAGTTTTCTATAGTCTATGACTATCCTCCATTTTTTTTCTCCTGAATTATCAGATTTTTTGGGGACAATCCACAAGGGACTGTTATAAGCAGAGTTGCTTTCTTGGATAATGTTCTGTTCTAACATATTACTGATTTGTTTTCTAATTTCGTTTTCGTGAACATGTGGATATCTTTGAATATAGAGGTTTGTCGATGTCAGTTATTATTTATTGTTCTATTTCGGTTGTTGCCGATAGATTATCTCCCTCAACATAAAATAGGTTTTTAAAATTATTTAAAAGACTTGTTATTTCTTTTGTTTCTTCCACATTTAAATGACTAAAATTTATTTTATTTAAAACATTCCCCCCTGAAACCGTCTCAAGTGAGCAAATGCCTTCAGTACGAAAAGGGTAGTGTATCCTTTCGAAAACCAATTTGTTACCCAAAATTTCTACATAGTCGTTTTTATAATTTATCACTGTTTGAAGGGGAACCATAAAGTTTTGCCCCATTATAGCATCGTATTTTCCATTTTGGAAATCAACCACCTTCCAACTGAGTGTTCCTATACAACAAAACTCATCTGGAAAAGGTGTAACGACTTGAACAAATATTTCACTAAATCCATTTAAAGTTCGATATCTAATAGGCTTCTTAAGTTTCTGTTCCGGGTAATTTTCAGTTAATATATCTTGCTTAATAATACTAGTAGTTGAGCCTGTGTCTAAAACGCACTTAATTTCTTGTTTTCCTATTGTTATAATTATTATGGGCAAGGTGGATTTCGAGGCGGTACCATAAAATTTATTTCATTTTCCTCATGGAGCGAACCGATTTCCATAAGTTGAGATGTCGCTTGAGTGGCGACACTCATATATGTATACTTGTCTGATTACTATTATTATGGTCATGGTTATTCTTAAAAAAATTATTTCGATAGTTATAACTATGAACTCTATTAGAATTTTGCGTACTAAATTGATCGTAGTTTTTTTGCTGAAAGTTCTGCTGAGTTTTGTAGTTTTGTTTTCTATTATTAGTCTGTCTATTTAAATAATTGTATTTACTTGGTTGGTACTTTTGTTGGGCTTGATAGTTTTGGTTTTTATTATTTGTCGAGTTCTGTCCGTCATAGATTTTTGTTTTATTGTATATATTATTACTTTTATGCTTTTGATCAATTGTTGTTCTGTCAAACAACAGTTTTAATTTAGTATACTTCGCTATTATGTCTTGTAAGGTGTCGCTATCATTTATATGAACTCTGACGGTCCCGTCAATTTTTTCCAACAGTAAATCCACTAATTCTCTATCCACACTAGTAGGGCTATAAACCGCTGGTTTTCTTACATCTACTTGATACATTTCATTTATTTCATATTTTGCCTTTAAAAATACATCAAAAAGCTCATTTAAATCACTTAATTTTACGTTCCTACAAAAATTGAATATTTCGCCATATGTCTTCCTTGATTGCATAGTACCTAATAGTTTTCCTTTTATCTGCTAGTTCTCTTACTATGTTAGCAGCTCTTCCTTCAAGTTTCTCGTTGACAATAATTTGCAATCCATATGCAAGTATAGCTTGATTATTGGCGGCCAACGCCATTGTTGATTCCACTGATAATACAAATTGTCTTACACCATGGTTTCTGTTCAAAGGCTTAATTTTCCTAAATTCACCAATTATATACTCAGGCTATAAAAAAAATTCTGCAATCTGCTGTGGTTGCTGGTTATATTGACGTTCCTGCTGTTGTTGTTGGTTAATTTGTACTTGCTGTTCTTGTTGTAGCTGTATTATTCTTAGCTCCTGCTGTCTTATTACTGTATCTAACTCCACAACTCTTTCCTGTAATTCTCCCTCCATATTTACTGTACGATTTGCATCGAAAAGTTCTTGCCTGCTCATTTTATTTTATTATTGCAATATATTCCAAATTTTATCTTTTAGTTCACTATTGCTGTTATACAATATCTATATATTGTAAAGTTTCTAATATTATTTTACAATATTTATGTGGGAACACAATATTTAAAAAAAACAGACTAACATACGATATATTGCAACACTGACAGACATAACAATAGCAACAAATACAAAGAGGACAGAAACGGACAGTTGAAAAAAGAAGTCAAGCCGTAAAGTCGTTCTAAAATTAAAACGTTGTGAAATTGTGCGGACAGACATTTCTTTTATACAATACAGATACATTTGGGGGCTCTTCCACTTGGAGCTAAAATTACATTAATACAAAAAGTGGTGAAGAAATTAATATTAAAGTGTGTGTTGTTCAAAAAAAAAAAAAAAAAAAAAAAAAAAAGAATAAAACGGGATTAAAATTAACATTGAAATCTATTAGTCAAAACGACAGAAATTATAAAATTTAATGTACATATGTACATACATACGTACTTAAATAATAACGGTAGACATTCCAAAGAATAAAAACAACAACAACAGGAGACCTTACAGTTTCTTTCTTTCTTTGTTGCTTTTGGATATGGAAAATGAGAATATAGACAGAGTGCAAACAAGATCAAGTAAAAAACAAGAAAGTGAAACTACGAATACAGTAGAAAAAACAAAAAAAGTTGAAGCAGGGGTAACAGACAAAGTGAACGATAAAAATAAATTACAAAAAGTAAAGTAAAATTGAAGTTATAAGAGAAGGTGGTAAAATGGCAGAAAATAATAACATGTTGTGTAGTATAATTTCTGCTACTAACGTTGAAAAAACCTTACCTGTATTTGAAGGTGAAACGGGAATGACAATAAATATGTGGATAAAGAATTTTGAAGAATTTGCAGAAGCATACGGTTGGACAGATATACAAAAGTTTGTTTTCGCAAGAAATAAAATGAGAAAAAGTGCAGATTTGTTTTTACAATCGGTGTCGGTTTGTGACTATGGAACTTTGAAAGAACTTTTAATAGAGGAATTTGAAAAAGAATATACAAGTGCGGAAATTCATTCGCAGCTACATGAGCGTAAGAAAAAAGACAATGAAAATATTATGAATACGTGTTAGAGATGCGTCGTATAGGTTCTCTCGGTACGGTAGACCAGCGGTCAATAATTCGCTACATCGTGGACGGTATTAAAGGTAGTGCTGAGTGGAAGATAGGATTGTATAGTGCACGCGATTATAAAGAACTTAAAGAACAATATGAAATTTATGATAGAATTTATAAAAGCAGAAATGAAACATATCATAAATATAAAAGCAAAATAGTAAACAAAAACAATAATAAAAGCAACGTAAAAAATTTTGAAAATTGTGGATCTCCGGATCATAAACGTGCCGAGTGCACATTAGACGCACCCAAGTGCTTTAAATGTAATAATAGTGGACATATATCTAAAGACTGTACATCAACAAATACTGTAAACTGTACAATACATAAGGCACAGTTAATAAATGTAATAATAAATAACAAAAAGTTAAAATGTTTTATTGACCGTGGTGCGGAAATTTCGGTAATAAAGGACAGCGTTTTCCGAAAAAATTTCACAATAAATAGTGGAGAATATACACAAAAAATTATTGGTTTCGGTCACGCGATAACAATTCCTAAAGGAATTATTAAAGTTAATTCGATATTTGATGGACTTGATATTGAACATAATCTTATAATAATGTGTGTCGATTACAGAAGACTTAACAAAGTTTGCTTGAAAGATCGATTTCCAGTGCCACATATGGAAGCTTTGATCGATAATTTAGCTGGATCATCAGTTTTCAGTGTGTTAGACATAAAAAATGCAATTTTTACAGAATTGTATAAAGTGTATTCTTTTCAACAAGAAGCAAGGAAAGCTCGAAGGCTTCTTACAATGTATTGACAAAGGCGGTCAACCACTATCGACAATTCACATTGATCATTTAGGACCAATGGATACAACGTCTAAAATGTATAAATATATTTTTGCAGTTGCAGATGGCTTTAGTAAGTTTGTGTGGCTCTTCCCAACAAAGAGTACTAATGCAGAGGAAGTGGTTAATAAACTCGAGTTTTGGGGCACAATATTTGGACACCCGCAACGCATAATTAGTGACAGAGGCGCAGCATTCACCTCGAAAATATTTGAAGAATAGTGCAGCAGTAGGGATATAGAGCATATTAAGATAACAACCGGGCCAAATAGAACGAGTGAACAAAACAATACTACAAGTAATATCTAAACTGTCAGCAGGAAGGCCACAACCATTGTTGTACAAAAAGCCATTAATAGTAATTATCATAGATCAATAGGCCGGTCACCATTTGAAGTGTTATTTGGTGTAAAAATGAAAATCGCAAATAACAGTGACATTGTTCAAGCCATTGAAAAAGAACTCTATATAGAATTTGATAAAGAACGAGATGAAGTTAGAAATGAAGCAAAGCAGCAAATAACGAAAGTACAAGCCGAATATAGAAGAATTTTGACCAGAAAAGAAAAGAAAATGTAGGCTACAAAGTTGGCGATTTGGTGGCTATAAAAAGACGCAATTTGTTGCAGGCAAAAAATTGGCCAACGAATACTTAGGTCCATATGAAATTGTGCAGATTAAACGAAATGGACGTTACCAGGTCCGAAAAGCAGTGTTATTTGAAGGTCCGATTTCTACAACAACCAGTAACGATTATATTAAACTATGGTATTTCTCGGAGGTCGATGATGAGGGGTGCAGCTCATCCGAGGCGGATGATTAGTCGGATGGCCGAATGTGGGAACACAATATTTAACAAAAACAGACTAACATACGATATATTGCAACACTGATAGACATAACAATAGCAAAAAATACAAAGAGGACAGAAACGGACAGTTGAAAAAAGAAGTCAAGCCGTAAAGTCGTTCTAAAATTAAAACGTTGTGAAGTTGTGCGGACGGACATTTCTTTTATACAATACAAATACAATAATTTACATATTGAAAAACATATTAAAACATTATTGAATTAAAACCAATTTATTAATAATAAAACAATCTATTTTCTAAAAGGATTAATAATAAAACTCACTAGTGTTTTCTTAAATCTATACCTACATTTATATACTGCAAAAGTATTTTTATTTTTATCTTTTAGTTCACTACAATATTTATATATTGCAAAGTTTCTATTATTTTACAATATTTATATATTGCAAAAGTAATTTTTATTTTTATTAGTTCGAAACCGACTGCGCCAATTATGTTTATATATATTTATATATAACAAAACACAACTCAATAAAATAATGTATCTTTATTCGTTGTAAAGAATCTAAAGGGTAATTTACAAAGTATTCCTTAACAACTATTTATACTATTTAAGTTTTATCTTCGTTTATCTATTTCTTGAAAAATCTTTGTTCTGTTTCTTCTTTAAAATCAATGTTTATTTGGATTTAAACCCTATTTATCAGTTCGGAAAAATCCCATGACCAAACAAATAATTAATTTAAAAAACAGAATAAAGACGTGTTATCGTTTAAGACAAAGTATAGAAGTGACAAAAATTGTTATTTGAAATACATAAGGAAAGCTACTTATTATACTTAAATATGTATTACATAACCTTCCCTACAACAGCACTCAACTTATTCCTAACATGGGTAAGATGAGCTGTGAAGCTCATCCTCTCCCCCACCATTATCCCCAGATACTGGACCTGAGTCTCATATCTAAGGCTAACGCTGCCAGATGGAACATGCGGTGTACGACGGTGTAAGCAACGTCATCACCGTCTTGTCCGTAGCAACTTGGACGCCGACGCGATCGCCCCACTCATTGACCTCACTCATGGCCTGCTCACCCTTTCTCTCCAGTTCAATACGAGACTGAAATTCAATCAGAATCAGCAGGTCATCAGCGTAAGAGCACACCTTGTAGGAGTGCCCCAGAATCCGCAACAGGGGATCCATCATGAGGTTCCAAATAAATGGACCACAGATGGAACCCTGAAGACAGCCACGAGATATACTCCGCCAAACCGTGTCGCTGGCACCTAACACACAAGCCTTCCTGCCGCTGAAATAGCTCTCCCATAAGGCAAGCTCACGACACTGCAAACCACGCAGTCTGTCAAGAACCTTACCCCATGAGAGGTAGTCAAACGCACCCTTAAAATCCACAAATATCCAAGGACATACTTGTGAGACGACCCACCCACACACTGCTTCACATGCAACCACGCATGCTCCACAGACCTCAACTTCCTAAGTCCGAACTGGTACTCGGAAGGGCCCTCGACGTAGGCCTCTTTCAGTCTTGCCACCCTTATCCTTTCCAGTACTTTTGCAAGCACCGGAAGAAGACTGATGCCGCGATAAGAGCGAGGATTACTCCTCATTCTATCAGGCGACTTCAGAAGGACCACGACTCGAGCTATCTTCCAAGCCCTAGGGAAATAGCCCTCACTCAGACACCTCCCAAAGATCGACTCCAAATGTTGGGGCATGGCCCTGAAGATGCTTTTACACATCTCCCCGGTCATACCGTCAACACCGGGAGACCTTTACGTCTTCAATCATCCTCTTTGACCCTAACAATGATGTCCGTGTACGTTCTAAGACTGATCAGAAAAATGGTCTTCACCTGAGCAAGATTTTCCGCTCCAACACGCCTGGCCCTTTGGAATTGCTTCCTCTGGCGCCTACCTGCCTTCGCATCAAATCCAACTCACGCGTCCACCAATTGATTTCACTAGGCCCCGCCACGCGACGACGACCCAGCAGTTCGTCATTGACCATGCACATCCATGCATCAATTCTGCCAATCTGGTCATCTATTGATAAACACCTAAACTCGTCCAGCGAATGCTCTGCAGCAATCGCTTTAAGTCCGTCAGTATACAAGGTCCAGTTAACGTCATTCAAACGCCATCTACGGACAGTTGTAACGAAATGTCACGTCGCTGTCTACAAGTAACCACAATCTCAATTGGATTGTGATCACTAATTCCCCATTCATAACACACTGACCACCCAAATCGTAAACTGTCATTGCCGCATTATTGGCGGCGGTCACGTCCACGTCACTGGAGCCATTTGGACCATCAAATGTGTACAACTCACTAGCTTCGTTCAACGCCGAAACGCCATTAGTGACCAGCCACTCGCCTAACGCCAACCCTCGTACATAATTCGGATGGCCAGAAGAAATTCTGGATATTTTGCTGAACCACATGGGAGAGTACGCGTTCGCGTCTAAGGCTAGGATAACAGTAATACTACTCGCGTGAAGTAGCACCGTATCCATGTACCCCAAATAAGGGTCCAAAGGAGCACTTGGTCGACAGTAAATACTCGAAAGCATAAAACGTCCGTACCTACCTAACACAGAAACACAAATTCCCCAGCTTGTCGCACTGACAAGCGTCCAGTTGAAATCGTCACTGTCCACAACAATTGCCGTTTTACCGGCAGGATCCACAAAGATCCTCATTCCCCCTGGCAAACCTCTAACGCAACCATCCGCGGTATACGCCTCCTGCAAAATCGCAAAAGAAGCACCTCGCCGTCGCATCGCCTGCCCCAGCTCACACATCACCGAATACGCCCCTGACAATTAAATTGAAAGATCAAGTACTCACCCATTTCAATGCCGAGAGTTCGCCCTGGCCACCATCGCCACATACACCGGACAAGCAGCCGACATCATCAAGTGGTCCGCCGGGAGACCCTTGAAGGCGCAGTTCCTGCACCTAAGTGCGCTAACACACCTTGAGGCCACATGCCCCATCTCGCCACACCGCCTGCACACGTTGCTCTGGAGCCTGCATTAACGAACACGGTGGTCAAAGCCCAAATACCAATAACAAGCCGGCACGGCGTCCTGCGTCCTAGCAACGAAGCGGAACCACTTGACGTAGACGCCAGTAGCCCGCAACTCCTCCGCGACAGGAGCCGTGCACTCCAGCACCACGTTCACCTGCCCCTAACCGACCTTCCAAGGGCTGCTCATTAGCCGCACTCTCCTCTTGTAGGACTCCTCGGTCATCTCGACGTTCAGGTTCAACTCATACAGCTCCTGCATGAACTCGTCAGGTGTTATCTCCGCATGAACCCTCTGGACAACAACCCTCGGTCCAGGCTTCGAGTTGGCCGCCACATCAAACCGCACCTCCGCAAACTTCTTGTTGGCCGCGATCTTCTCCCGCTCAGCCACTGACGGTGTCCTAATCACCGCACCACCTCTAAGAATCGGCCGCACGTCATGGACGCAAACTCCCAGTGTCGGCCCCACCTCACCAACCACCTTCTGGACAACCTCCTTGGACGTGGCTCCTCCACGCCCCTTCACCATAACCGACCATGTAGCTACAGGCCTCGGCACCGGCAACGCCGCCAGCAGCTGGAACCGTCGGGAGAACCGCACGAGGTGCAAAAGGCACCGCAAAGCCGCCAGTCTGCCTCTGCTCAATACCAATCCCCTCCAAACTCGCGCGCAATCGCTCATTCTCGGGAATGAGCCGCATCACCATGATCTCCAACTTGTTCGCGCAGCCGAGCACCCTCCTGGCCAAGCCCTGACCCACACCCTCCTCCAACACCACACCAATCAGCTCCGCCGACACCTCCTTTTCCTCCTTCACCAAAACCGACGAGGTTAACGTTGGGTCACCCACAGCAGCGCCAACCGGCCTGCCCTTCATCCTGCTCCTACGCGTAGCACCCACACCACCCACCGCAGCCAAACTCGTCCCCTCCACAGCCACCTCATCAGCACCGGCCCTCATCCGAGAAGCTGATGCTCCACCACCAGGCGAACCGCCCACAGCAGCAGCAACAGAACCAACAGCAGCAGTCCGACGCGCCGCCGGTGACCCAGGCTTGAATCTCTTCATCTCCTCCTCCGTGCTGGACACCTCGCTCTCCGTCCGCCTCGCACCGTTAACCGACCTCCTTACCGCTCCCTCATCCGTCACCACATCCGTCGCCATGTCAGACGCATCGCCCTTCGGCCTCGCCCCCTTCCGCTTACTAGCGGGTGGCATCACCGACAATCAGCAACCGTAAACCGTAAGCCATACACCGTAAACCGTAAACCGTGGACGTATGCAAAAACCGTCAACGTAAGCAATCCGTACCGTAGCAAACAAAACCAAGTAACTGAAATTCAATCAAAATCAAGTTCTAACGCAAAAGTCCGTTACCAAAATCGAAAATAAGATGGCGCTAATCCACGTCACCATAACTACACCACCTTTTAACAGATGGCGTTTAGATCGGTGGTACCCGCACTAGCACACATTCCGACACAACGATGGCGCTTCCACACGACACAATCACTAGGATCGTCTATAACCTTACTTAAATAGAGACTTTTTGAACAACCCAGCTGATTGCCAGCGGAGTCTCAACTGCCGCTTTAATTTCACAATCAACAAAATCCAAAACTCCGTCTCTTTTCCACTCACTACTAACACTTGAACACTTGGCCTTGAGGCTAAATCAGCGGAGCCCGAGTCTTCTTCTTGACGAAAATCAAAACCAAAATAAATTAATTAAATTTATTTAAAACTCCCGCACTAAGAATAAAACGACCGCACAATCCAACTGCCAAACTGAGAGTGAGTAGATAGGAACAGAATATGTCGGTGTTTAACGTGAGTACCTGCCCGAAGGCCCTAACTCACGGCGCTCTTAAGGCACCGGTGAATACAATGCGTCTACCAACGCCCTCATATATAAAACACATATGAGTACCAATTCGAGACCATGCTATTTGGACATGAACTCCCCCTTGGGTAGGAGCGGAGTCCATCTAAAACTCCTTCCGATCTATGGGTCACGGCACCCGGTTGCAATGCAACTCCACACTGAGCAGAAGCTCTACCCGCTTTGAGTATAACCACAGCCACCACGTTTCTCCCCGAAGGGCCTCATCATCGCCAGGGCAGAACTAAGGTTCTGTGGGCCTCCTGACGCCCATGGTACCAGATTTTAGTCTCCGGGCAGACCTCGTAGCAGACTTGCTACTACCAGTTGAACTCCAAACAGTTCGGGACTGGTGGCAACCCACCCAACAAAACAACACGACACAGAGCACAAACACTCAACAGCCGCCCTTCCGGGCGACACTTTGTGCCACAAGAAAGTGGCACCAGCAAGGACGGCAACGAACAAGATACAAGACATGACCACAATCAACATGTTTCCCACACGGGTAACCAGAAGTCAACAGAATGACTCGGCAACAAGAACAGAACGACCCAGAATAACAAGCCCGGGAATGGGCAACAAACACAACAGCCAGAGGCTAAAAGCCAGCACGCCAACGGACAATGCCAGCGCATACCCCAAATACCACGCCAGAGTGCCACCCCAGAGCCCTCCCCAAAGAAAGAGCTATTAAAAGACACTCTGACATGACCGTGACCCCCAAAGCAAACACCAGACACCAAACACAAGAACGACAAGTCACCTACGACAACCAGACAACTGCGAAGGAACCATGCAGCGAATGTGTGTAGCAATAGCAAGACAGCTTACGCAACCAAGCGATCAGCAAGCTGTAACACACACAGGGATCAACCAACCTACCTAACCAGTCTCTGTCTTCTTCTAGCAAACGCGATATGGGCAAACTCTCCCAGCCTAGTAAGTGTACGCTCGTCCACTAAGGCCCTGCTGAAATCCCAATACACTGTTGTACGGGCTATTCCCATACTATCTAAGTCGCGTACTTCATCCAGAAGATGACATTCCGTCAGTACATGTCGCCAGTCCTCCGGTCCTTCGCCACATCGGCACAGTATAGTGTCAGAAAGACCCCTTGAATGCAAAAATGCATTCAATAAGCAATGTCCAGTCAACAAGTAACCCAAACTCAGGCTAATCCCGAAGTCAGGGCGTCCACGCAGAAAGTCCGCAGTACGAATAAATTCGTACGTTACCCTACCTTTATTAGAGTCAGTCGACCTATCCCTCCATTTGGCCACAAGGCACTCATACAGTAGAGCCTTGACTCGTATGCAAGACACCTTCAACGTCAGAAGAAGAATGATTGTGCTAAAAGCGGCAACCCATTCTTGATTTTGAAAGCAATCGCACGACGTATTACTTCCAAATCAAGAGGGGCAGCACACAGCAAGAAATAAAGAGATTCAGTAGAAGCTGTGCGACAAATAGGCATGCATGCAAGCAAAGCGATCCTCTGACACGCAAAGACTTTGTTTCTGCCTAGAGCAGACATGACAAGCTCGTACCATACAGGCGCACCCCACGCAGTACAAGCCACGAAGAGCCCACCGTATACAATACGAACTGCACGTCTACTCAGACCCCAGTCATTCCTAAGAAGACGCCTAACCTTACCTACAATAGCACTTAGCTTATCCCTAACATAAGAAAGATAACCCATAAAGTTCATCCTCTCCCCCACTATTATCCCCAGATACTTGACTTGAGTCTCATATCTGAGGCTAACATTGCCAGATCGAACATGCGGCGGGCGACGAGGTGATAATTTGAACTTAAGCAGCATCATCACCGTCTTATCCGTAGCAACCTGGAAACCGACGCGATCACCCCACGCATTAGCTTCACTCATGGCCTGCTCAGCCCTTCTCTCCAGCTCAGCACGAGACTTGGCCTTCAATCAGAATCAACAGGTCATCAGCGTAAGCACACACCTTGTAGGAATGCTCCAGAGTCCGCAACAGGGGGTTCCAAATAAATGGACCACAGATGGAACCCTGAAGACAGCCACGAGATACACTCCTCCAAACTGTGTCGCTGGCACCTACCACACAAGCTCTCCTACCACTGAAATAGCTACTCCATAGGGCAAGCTCACGACACTGCACACCACGCAGCCTATCGAGAACTGTACCCCAAGAGAGATAGTCAAACGCACCCCTAAAATCAACATATATGCCTAGGACATATTTATGAGACGAACCGCCCGCAGAACGCTTCACGTGCACCCACGCATGCTCAACGGATCTCAACTCCCTAAAACCAAACTGGTACTCAGAAGGGCCTTCGACGTAGACCTCTTTCAGTCTTGCCACCATAATCATTTCCAGCACTTTTGCAAGCACCGGAAGAAGACTGATGCCCCCATAAAAGAGCGAGGATTATTCCTCACCCTATCGGGCGACTTCAAGATTATCACGACTCGAAGTATCTTCCAAGCCCTAGGGAAATAGCCCTCACTCAGACACCTTTCAAGATACTCCGGTATGGCCTTAAAGATGTTTTTACACATCTCGCCAGTCATACTATCAATACCAGGAGATTTTCTACTTCTGACAGAAAAGATGCTGTCTGCAACTTCCGATCTCTCCAACCTTGGAGCAGCAGTCACCCCTTCGAGAATTCGAGGAAAGTGGTCCGCTGTATCCGCATCCGGAAAGAAAGTAGCCAACAGTCTGTCCGCGCAATCACTCCATGATAACATGGTGTTACTGCCATCCTGCAGCCCTGCAATGTCAGTCACTCTACTCTTACCCCTGCAGATACGGTAAACCTTACCCCAGGGGTCGTCCTTATTGTCATGTATAAACCGTCTCCAATCGTCCTCTTTCATCCTAACAATCATGTCCTTGTACGTTCTGAGGCTGGAGAAAAAGATAGCTTTACGATGAGCGAGATCTTCTGCGCCCACACGCATGGCTCTCTATAATTTGTTCCTCTGACGCCTGACCTATCTTCGCATAAGATCCAGCTCACGTGTCTACCCTTTGACTCTACTCGGCCTCGTCTCGCGACGGCGACCAATCAGTTCGTCATTGACCGCAATCATCCACGAATAAATTTTGCCAACCTGGTCATCTAAAGTCAGCTCCCTAAAGTCATTAAGCGGACACGTAAACGCATGCGCCCTAAGTACGTCACAGTAAATGTCCTTGTCAATATCCAGAACAACTCATCTAGGAAAAGTCTGTAATACATTGTCCGTCCGTACTCTACAAGCGACCATAATCTCGATAAGATTATGATCACTTGTCCCCCATGCATCACACACCCTCCATCTGAAGTCAAAAACAATCAATGCCACCGAATTGGCAGCAGTCACGTCAATATCAGTAGTACCACCTGGACCATCATAAGTGAACAAGTCACTAGCTTCATTCAACACCGAAATGTTGTTAGCAACCAGCCATTCGCTTAATGCTAACCCTCGTACATAGTTCGGCTGTCCAGAAGCAATTCTGGTCATTTTGCTGAACCATATACGAGAACGCATTCGCGTCTAAACACAGGATAAGCGGAATACTACTCGCAAGCAGTAGTACCGTATCCATGTATCTTAAATAAGGGTCCAGCTGAGCACTAAACCTACAATAAATGCTAGTCAGTATCAGTTGTCCGAATCTACCTATCACACAAACAGTGATTCCCTACTGGGTCGAACTAACTACTGTAAAGTCCGTGTCATCACCGTCAACTACTATGGCTGCATCACCAGCCATATCAACAAAACACCTCATTCCCCCAGTTAGACCCCTTATGCAACCACCTATAGTATAGGGCTCCTGCACCAACGCAAACCTAGCCCCTTGCAGTCGCATCGCCTGTCCCAGCGCGCATATCACCACATAGGAACCACGACAGTTAAATTGTAGGATCGTTGTCATCTCCATGTCTAATGTCTAGCATTTGCTCTAGCAACCACGGCCGCGTACACAGGGCAAGCAGCCGACATCATCAGATGACCCGCCGGGAGACCCTTAAATGCGCAATTGCGACACCTAAGGTCATTAGGGCAAGTGGACGCCAAATGTCCACTAAAACTCCTACCGATCTATGGGTCACGGCACCCGGTTGCAATGCAACTTCACACTGAGCAGAAGCTCTCTCCGCTTTGGGTACAACAACAGCCACCACGTAACGCCCCGAAGGGCTTCACCATCGTCAGGGCGGAATAGAAGTTCCGCGGGCATCCTGACGCCCGTGGTACCAGATTTAAATCTCCGGTCAGACCTCGTAGCAAAATACTACTACCAGTTGAACTCCAAACAGTTCGGGACTGGTGGCCCCAAGTGCTCTTAACGCACGGGTGAATACAATGCGTCTATGGAAAAATAAGTACAAATAATTGTGTACATTATAAATACATGAAACATTTTAATTATTATATACCTGGAAAGATTTGGCAATTTTGTGCGTGTTGAAATTTAAAAAAAAAACGTATAGAACTTTAAACTGCAATAAAACAACGATGGATTATTCGATTGACATGAATTTTATTTGTCCGAAAGATAATCTTGTGGCAATACATTTTAAATATGATTTCTGGCATATCACCGCCACGGCTGGCTCGGATGCAGTCCAATCTGGACGTCTAATTTTCGATGACACTTTCCAACATTTGTGGCCATATATCGGCAACAACACGGCGAATGTTGTCTTCCAAATAGTCAAGCGTTAGTGGCTTATCCGCATAGACCAATGACTTTACATAGCCCCACAGAAAGTAGTCTAGCGGTGTTAAATCACAAGATCTTGGAGGCCAATTCACAGGTCCAAAACGTGAAATTAGGCGGTCACCAAACGTGTCTTTCAATAAATCGATTGTGGCACGAGCTGTGTGACATGTTGCGCCGTCTTGTTGGAACCACAGCTCCTGGACATCATGGTTGTTCAATTCAGGAATGAAAAAGTTAGTAATCATGGCTCTATACCGATCACCATTGACTGTAACGTTCTGGCCATCATCGTTTTTGAAGAAGTACGGACCAATGATTCCACCAGCCCATAAAGCGCACCAAACAAACAGTCAGTTTTTCTGGATGTAACGGTGTTTCGACATACACTTGAGGATTAGCTTCACTCCAAATACGGAAGTTTTGTTTGTTGACGTAGCCATTCAACCAGAAGTGCGCTTTATCGCTAAACAAAATTTGCTTATGAAAATCGGGAACAACGGCAATCTCGTTCGAAATAAAATTGCACTATTTGCAAGCGTTGTTCAGTCGTGAATCTATTCATGATGAACTGCCAAACCAAACTGAGAATAAATCACTTGACAGCTGTTAAGTCGGTCGCCATCTTGAACAGTAATGCCAACTTAAAGTTCTATACGTCTATAAAAAACACCCTTTACTTATAATTAAAAAAACTAAAAAAAAAACACAACTTTGAACACAGAAAGTAAAATACCCATAGTCAAGTTTGTAAATGTGGGGAAAAAAACGTTATGTACAAAAAAAGAAAAAGAAATAAACGGACATCAAGTCTGTAAAAACTGTACAAAACGATAATTACATTTAGATATTTTATTTCAAAAATAATAAACTCATAATTGAGAAAAAAACCCTCAAAAAATTGCTTAAATAATAACGGCATAAACCAAAAAAAAAAAATTTTTTTCATATAAAAACAACGGAAAGAACAAAGTGTAAAATGAAAAAGTCAGAAGTTAGCAACATGGAAAAAAATAACATTGGAAAATATTCCTTTTAATAAAAAGAAACTTCCAATAAGAGAACATAATTGTTAAACTACATAAATTGGGAAAAACGGAGAAATAATATGGATGTGACACCGAGCAGAAGCTCTCCCCGCTTTGGCTATAACCACAGCCACCACGTTTCTCCCCGAAGGGCCTCACCATCGTCAGGGCGGAAACGAAGTTCCGCGGGCATCCTGACGCCCGTGGTACCAGACTTAAGTCTCCGGTCAGACCTCGTAGCAAAATACTTCTACCAGTTGCACTCCAAACAGTTCGGGACTGGTGGCCCCCCACCATCAAAACACAAAACAAACAGCAACAAAAAGGGTACAACGACAAGACAAAGCGCAGTACACAAAACAATAAACAGCCGCCCTAACGAGCGACAGTTTGTGCCACAAAAAGTGACACCAGCAAGGACGTCACGAACAAACAGCACACAAGACAACACTGAACAGGGTTCCCCTCACGGGTCAACCAAAGGTCACAAGAGTGATTCAACGTCAAACCCAAACCAGGCACATAAGAAAAGTCCAAAGAGCCTAAAAGCCAGCACACCAGCGTCAGACGCCGACGCATGCCAGCATACACTGCCAAGGATACCCATGCAGTCCCTCCACAGAATACTGCCTGAATATCCCCGGCAAAGGCAAAGTCTCCCAGTGTAAAGCCGCGACACCAAAACCAGCAAGAACCATCACCAACAACCAACCAACAGGGAACGACCGGCGATGTGCGAAGCAAGGCAGTATTTCTGCGATACCCCACGAACAGCAAGACCACGTACGATCACGCCAAAGAAACCATCCTACCTACAAAAGTCGCTGTCTTCTCCTACTAAACGCGATTCGGGCAAATTCACCCAACCTACTCATTGTCCTACAGTTCTCTAAGGCCCTACTGAAGTCAAAAGGTACGCCGGTATGAGCTATTCCCATACCTCCTAAGTCTCGAATGTCATCATAAAGATGACACTCGGTCAGTATATGTCGCCAGTCCTCCGGTCCATTGCCACATCTGCACATAAAAGTATTGGACAGATTCCTAGAGTGCAAAAACGCATTCATGGAACCATGGCCAGTCAGCAAAAAGCCCAGACTCAGGCTAAACCCGAAATCTGGACGTCCACAGACAAAGTCCGCATCACGAATAAATTCGTGCGTAACACGACCGTTACAGGAATCAGTCCATCTAATTCTCTACTTGGCCACAAGACACTCATCAAGAAGAGTCCTGACTCGTCGCTCATCAGCACCCACCAGGTCAGCAGCAGAAATCCAATAATCCGCAAGAAGCGGCAACCTGTTCTTAAACCTGAAGAGGATACTGCGGCGTATCACCTCTAAGTCAAGAGGAGCAGCACCCAGCAAGACCCGAAGAGACTCCTTAGACACCGTACGACAAACCGGCAAGCACGCCAACAACGCAACCCTCTGACACGTCAAGACCTTGTTTCTGCCTTGAACATATTTGACCAGCTCGCACCATACAGAACCCGCCATACATAATGCGAACTGCACGCCTGCTCAGGCCCCAGTCATTCCTAAGAACACGCCAACTGAATAAAATAATGTATCTTTATTCGTTTTAATGAATCTTAAGACTAATTTACAAAGTATTCCTTAACAACTATTTATACTATTTAGGTTTTATCTTCGTTTATCTATTTCTTGAAAAATCTTTGTTCTGTTTCTTGTTCCTTATAATCAATATTCATTTGGATTTAATCCCTATTTATCAGTTCGGGAAAATCCCATGACCAAACAAATAATTAGTTTAAAAAACAAAACAAAGAAGTGTTATCGTTTAAGACACTCCTGTTATCTGAAACACTCCTGGGTTTCTCTTAATCGTTATTAGTTTTACATAAATTGTTCCAATTAAAAAAAATATTCATTTTTAGTATATACTTAGTTTATTGATCTTCTTTTCCTTCCAATCTCCAATATTCTGTTACTTTAACAGTGTTTACTCTTAATTAATTTACAATCATATAAGTACAACAAACAGTAATACATAGTAATATATAATATAAACGTTTTGATTTTATTTATTCTGAGGTTTGTATTTATTCACAATATTTTCAACATCTAAAGAATATGATGAAACATCAGGAATTCTAATATTTTGAATTTCATTTAGCTTTACAATAACTCAATTTTTTTTATTAGATTGTATATCAATATAAATGCGATTACAATAACCTTCATCAGTGTAAAATTTAGACCATATGAAATCTTGCTATGGATTTTAAGTTCTGTTATTTCTTGTATGTTATTTGCATGTTCCAATATAATTTCCTCAAAGTTAAGTTCATTTTGTGTTATATTTACTATTCTGTTTGTCGGGTAGAAAAATTTTTCATGAAAAAGGTGCTTTCTGTTTTTAAATGTATAATTTATAATTGTTATATTACAATTGTTAAATACTATTAAATAATTTCCAGTCAGGCTCAAATTCCTATCATCACAGGTTTGCTTAATGTATTCATTTCTTGCGTTTGTCAACAAAATAGTTTCGTCTTCTATAGCTCTTACATCAGTTTTATTATTAAATCTGTACCTACAACTGTCTTTTATAGAATAATGTTTGCTTCTTTTCAGGTGTCTCAACGCTACATTTTCCTCATATGATAGCGTCATATTTTCTATTTCAACAATACTTTCATCTATTTCATCGATTTCCATATAGTTTTCATTAGGTATTGGAGTAAATACCCTTAATTGGGTGGTTAAAATTGTTTCTGGGATTTGTATAGATATAATTATAGAATTATCTTTAAAAGTCATTACTCCTATTTTTAGCAATTTTATTTTGTAAAAATCTATATTGAACAACTCAATTTCTTTCTTTGTGAGTATACTGGGATGAATAAAATTGTTCTTTGCTGATGCAATATTGTCCCGTATTTTTTCTATTTCGTCTTCTATGATATTTAACTTTGACAATTTGTCTAAATATAACAATCGTCTCACAATTTCGTTATTACTTTTCCGAATTTGTTCAAAAGCTGATTTTATATTAGTTCTATCATTTTCTAATGAATTCTTTGATCTGGTAAGAGATTTATTAAATGAGTCATTTATAATTACTTGCTTATTTATTGTCCTAATGAGGTTCCTATTATTTTCGTCAGTCATTGTAAGATGTTCCATAATTTCAAGTCTATCGTTATCATCCATTGTTCCAAAGAGCCATTTCTGTGCTGTACCCACGAAATTTACCAAGCCTCTTCTTTTCCTCTGTTGATATGGCATTATTTTCTGCACTTTATTATGTATTATCTGTATTTTTCCCACAAGTAACTGTTTATAACTTAAATCTAATGTATTAATGTTTTCCTCCAATATACTTAGGGTTTCCAGAACTTCCTTAATATCCACGATATGAATTATGATATTCGTTGTATTCACTATTTCTACATCTTTGATTTTTATATCTACGTATCCGTTACTTTCCGATATTTGATTGATTTGCAAGAACCCATTAACATTACAGTTCATTAGGAAGAAGATCAGCAGCATTTTCAGGACCTGAAAATTTTAGCGGTCTTTTAATATTTGCTTCATGAACATTTGCAAGTCTATATTTTTTGAACTTAGGTTGCTTAACATTCGTATAATTTTTTATGTAGCCCTCTTGTATGTTTTTATATAATTTTCTCTATTCGGATTTCTTTTCTCATTCATTTTATCCTTATATTTATTTATTCTGTTTTTCACCAGATTATAATCTATCTTATTATTAACTACATCGAAAGGGGTACATTTAATAGTACTGTGATAGCTATTGTTATAAAAGCTTATGGCTTTTACCATTTGCGTTTCTATTGGTAGCTGTTCTTCAGTATTTAGCGCTCTTATTTTCTCTGTAATAGTATTATTTAATCGCTCTACATCACTATTTCCTCTGTGGCTATTTGGCTTTGTTACATGAAAATCAATGCCTTCAGTATTCAAAAAGTTTCTAACATTGTGTAAATTAAATTCATTGTCAAATACAAATTTTTTTATTTTTCCCTTTATTGCTAAAAACTCTCTAATTTTTTGTGCTATTGTTGTACTATTTCTGTCAAGTAAATGAAAACAGATAGCATGTTTTGAAAACTTGTCTATAAAAATGACAAATGAATACTTACTGCTTACGTATGTGTCTACATGTACCACTTCGTTTACAGTTGACGGTGTTTCCGTTCATTGGAAATTCTTCCTTATGGGGTTTCGGTCATATTTCGCTGACGAACATATATGACAGCTATTTATAATTTTCTGTACTGCAGTTTTTAGATCTGGGTTGTAGATTTTATGCTTGATATTTTCATAAGTAGCTATTATACCCGAATGTCTAGTTTCGTACTTAAGAAACATTGCTATTTGTTTATTTAGTTCGTTATCGTCTTCTATATACTTCGCAAAGTATGAACGCTTAATTAGGTTGATTTTGTTTCTGTCATTAAATTCTTTAATCAGCTGTAACTGTACCCTGTAATAACCATGATCACATAACTCCGAATATATTCCTATCTTTCCTTTAATAATCTCTCTTCTCAGAATATTAGATATGTTTTCCTGTTCAATATCATTTCTATCTATATAGATTCGTTTATTACCGAATACCATTATAACATTTGTTTCTTTTGTTTCTACTACAATAATTTGGATTTTAAATCGATTAACCACGGTATCCAAAGTACGAATGCCATCATCGAGGTCTTCCTCTTACGAATGTATAGTTTGAACATTAAGGGAGTCTAATTCGCTGCTTGATTCTCCGTTACAAATCAACTCTTCTTTTATTGTTTCAGATAAATTTATTTCATTTGTCTCTGCATTAATTCTACTTAGAAAATCGGCAATATAGTTACACTTTCCTTTTATGTATTCTATTTTGAAACAATATTCGCCTAGTTCAATCAGGTATCTCTGGAGTCTTGGGCTGATATCTTTGTCCGAATACTTGGCCATAAGCCACTTTAAAGGTTGGTGGTCACTTTCCAAATCAAATTCTTTCCCATATATGTACGGCCTAAAATATTTGACACCCCAAACAATTGCCAACAATTCTTTCTCGATTGTTGCATAGTTTGTTTCGTGTATATTCAACATTCGTGTAGCATATGCTACTGCTTGACCATCTTGTGTTAAGACAGTTCCAATTGCATAATTACTTGCATCAGTTACGATTTTGAAAATATAAAATAAAGCTAAGGTCATTTGTATTTACTTTTTCAGTCTTCTTTAAATATCTAGTCATAGGATATGCTATTTTAGCATAATTATGAATGAATTTTCTATAGAATCCAGTCATTCCTAAAAATTATTTAATTTTCTTTTCAGTATTTGGAAGCTTGAGCTTTTGTATTATAGATATTTTATTAGGGTCTGGCTTGACGCCATTAGTTGGTAGTACATGACCTAGAAACTGTGTCTCCTTCTTCAGAAACTGACACTTATCAATTTGTATTTTTAACCCAGCTTTCCTAAGCGCATAAAATACTTCCTTAATATTATTAATATGTTCTACTAAAGAAGAACTAAATATCAGAATATCGTCCATATAGACTACACATATTCTATTCATTTGATTTCGGAGCACTGAATTCATCAATCTTTGGAACGTTGATGGTGCATTTTTTAATCCAAAGGGCATTCGGATGAACTCGTAGTGCCCAAACTGAGTGGAGAAAGCTGTTTTCTTTCTATCCTCTTCTTTGACAAGTATTTGGTGAAATCCCTTCGCCAAATCCACAGTAGAAAAATATTGAGCTTTTCCCAGCCTATCTAAGAAACTATTAAGTTAGGTATAGGATATTTATCTTTAACTGTATGCTCGTTCAGTTTTCTATAGTCTATAACTATCCTTCATTTTTTTTTCCTGAATTAGCAGATTTTTGGGGACAATCCACACGGGACTGTTATAAGCAGAGTTGCTTTCTTGGATAATGTTCTGTTCTAACATATTACTGATTTGTTTTCTAATTTCGTTTTCGTGAACATGTGGATATCTTTGAATATAGAGGTTTGTCGATGTCAGTTATTATTTATTGTTCTATTTCGGTTGTTGACGATAGATTATCTCCCTCAACATAAAATAGGTCTTTAAAATTATTTAAAAGACTTGTTATTTCTTTTGTTTCTTCCACATTTAAATGACTAAAATTTATTTTATTTAAAACATTCCCCCCTGAAACCGTCTCAAGTGAGCAAATGCCTTCAGTACGAAAAGGGTAGTGTATCCTTTCGAAAACCAATTTATTACCCAAAATTTCTACATAGTCGTTTTTATAATTTATCACTGTTTGAAGGGGAACCATAAAATTTTGCCCCATTATAGCATCGTATTTTTCATTTTGGAAATCAACCACCTTCCAACTGAGTGTTCCTATACAACAAAACTCATCTGGAAAAGGTGTAACGACTTGAACAAATATTTCACTAAATCCATTTAAAGTTCGATATCTAATAGGCTTCTTAAGTTTCTGTTCCGGGTAATTTTCAGTTAATATATCTTGCTTAATAATACTAGTAGTTGAGCCTGTGTCTAAAAGGCACTTAATTTTCTTGTTTTCCTATTGTTATAATTATTATGGGCAAGGTGGATTTCGAGGCGGTACCATAAAACTTATTTCATTTTCCTCATGGAGCGAACCAATTTCCATAGGTTGAGATGTCGCTTGAGTGGCGACACTCATATATGTTTACTTGTCTGATTACTATTATTATGGTCATGGTTATTCCTAAAAAAATTATTTCGATAGTTATAACTATGAACTCTATTAGAATTTTGCGTACTAAATTGATCGTAGTTTTTTTGCTGAAAGTTCTGCTGAGTTTTGTAGTTTTGTTTTCTATTATTAGTCTGTCTATTTAAATAATTGTATTTACTTGGTTGGTACTTTTGTTGGGCTTGATAGTTTTGGTTTTTATTACTTGCTTTTATGCTTTTGATCAATTGTTGTTCTGTCAAACAACAGTTTTAATTTAGTATACTTCGCTATTATGTCTTGTAAGGTGTCGCTATCATTTATAAGAACTCTAACGGTCCCGTCAATTTTTTCCAACAGTAAATCCACTAATTCTCTATCCACACTAGTAGGGCTATAAACCGCTGGTTTTCTTACATCTACTTGATACATTTCATTTATTTCATATTTTGCCTTTAAAAATACATCAAAAAGCTCATTTAAATCACTTAATTTTACGTTCCTACAAAAATTGAATATTTCGCCATATGTCTTACTTGATTGTATAGTACCTAATAGTTTTCCTTTTATCTGCTCCCAAGTAGCATTATCATCTAGTTCTCTTACTATGTTAGCAGCTCTTCCTTCAAGTTTCTCGTTGACAATAATTTGCAATCCATATGCAAGTATATCTTGATTATTGGCGGCCAACGCCATTGTTGATTCCACTGATAATATAAATTGTCCCTCACCATGGTTTCTGTTCAAAGGCTTAATTTTCCTAAATTCACCAATTGTATACTCAGGCTGTAAAAAAAATTCTGCAATCTGCTGTGGTTGCTGGTTATATTGACGTTCTTGCTGTTGTTGTTGTTGTTGGTTAATTTGTACTTGCTGTTCTTGTTGTAGCTGTATTATTCTTAGCTCCTGCTGTCTTATTACTGTATCTAACTCCACAACTCTTTCCTGTAATTCTCCCTCCATATTTACTGTACGATTTGCATCGAAAAGTTCTTGCCTGCTCATTTTATTTTATTATTGCAATATATTCCAAATTTTATCTTTTAGTTCACTATTATTGTTATACAATATCTATATATTGTAAAGTTTCTAATATTATTTTACAATATTTATGTGGGAACACAATATTTAAAAAAAACAGACTAACATACGATATATTGCAACACTGACAGACATAACAATAGCAAGAAATACAAAGAGGATAGAAACGGACAGTTGAAAAAAGAAGTCAAGCCGTAAAGTCGTTCTAAAATTAAAACGTTGTGAAGTTGTGCGGACAGACATTCTTTTATACAATACAAATACAATAATTTACATATTGAAAAAACATATTAAAACATTATTGAATTACAACCAATGTATTAATAACACTGGTAACAAGAAAGGTACTTACCATTTTGGAATTACCTAAATACCCTCATTTTATCACCGTATTTATTTTGATTCCATCAGTTCTAGTTTTCGTGTTACAGCTACTACCCGTAAAATTTAAAATTAACCATTTTTGTTCCACTTTTGCATTCAGAGATCTTATTTATGTGAATAGTATAGTGTTTTTTTCTATTTATTGAGTTAAGCGACTGTTAAATAATGTCAAGAAAGTGCAAAAATGATCCTGACAGGTTTTGTTATACTTTTAAAACTCAGCGAAGGAATTTGACACCATTAGTGACTAAGCTATATGAACAGTATTTTGGCTTAGCCGTCGGACAGCAAGACAAAGCGTGGGTTCCACACATCTGCTGTGTGACATGTGTGGGTCTTCTTACTGGATGGGCGAGGAGATCTCGATCTATGCCATTTGCAATCCCCGTAATTTGGACAGAACCAACGAATCACTTATCTGATTGTTATTTTTGTGTTACAGATACGAAAGGTATCACAATTAAAACAAAATATAAAATAACATATCCTGACCTGCCATCTGCTAAAAGACCGATCTTTTAAAGTGAGGAACTACCTGTACCAGAACCACCAGAAAGTTATGGACAGGAGTGGTGACGGCTTTTTATATTTGAAGGAAAAGTTTCCTAAATTGATTGAGGCAAAAATTAAAGAGGGCATATTTGTTGGCCCACAAATCAGACAATTGATGAAAGACGACATATTTAAAGAAAAACTCAGTGATTTGGAAAAATCTGCTTGGGAATCTTTCATGAAAGTAACTTTAAATTTTCTAGGAAATCACCGATCAAATGACTATAAAACTATTGTCGCGGAACTGCTATCTGCTTATAAGGCTTTGGGTTGTAATATGTCATTGAAAATACACTTCCTTTATTCACATTTAGACTTTTTTCCTGAAAATTTGGGCGCCGTCAGCGATGAACATGGTGAAAGATTCCACCAAGACATTTCTACCATGGAAAAACGATACCAGGGCAAGTGGAGTCCACGTATGCTAGCGGATTACTGTTGGACATTACAACGAGATGTACCTGAAGCAAAATACAGCAGAAAATCATAAAATTTTATTTAAATTAATACTGTAACATAATAAAATAACTTACTTTTGTTAACAAAATCTCAAATTTTCTAAATTTATATAACATCTAATTACAAAAAAACTATTCGTATTGGAAGCATTCTAATTTTATTTATATTATCCATATCCTTGTCCTAAACATAGCAAGACAAAAGTTTTCATGTTACACACAAAAAGTTTTTTTTTGTCGACCAGTGTAATAAAACAATCTATTTTCTAAAAGGATTAATAATAAAACCCACTAGTGTTTTCTTAAATCTATACCTACATTTGGGGGCTCGTCCACTTGGAGCTAAAATTACATTAATACAAAAAGTGGTGAATAAATTAATATTAAAGTGTGTGTTGTTCAAAAAAAAAACAGAATAAAATGGGATTAAAATTAACATTGAAATCTATTAGTCAAAACGACAGAAATTATAAAATTTAATGTACATATGTGCATACATACGTACTTAAATAATAACGATAGACATTCCAAAGAATAAAAACAACAACAACAGGAGACCTTACAGTTTCTTTCTTTCTTTGTTGCTTTTGGATATGGAAAATGAGAATATAGACAGAGTGCAAACAAGATCAAGTAAAAAACAAGAAAGTGAAACTAAGAATACAGTAGAAAAAACAAAAAAAGGTGAAGCAGGGGTAACAGACAAAGTGAACGATAAAAATAAATTACAAAAAGTAAATCATAATAAAATAAACGAAGAAGATATACATAAAATTGAAGTTATAAGAGAAGGTGGTAAAATGGCAGAAAATAATAACATGTTGTGTAGTATAATTTCTGCTACTAACGTTGAAAAAACCTTACCTGTATTTGAAGGTGAAACGGGAATGACAATAAATATGTGGATAAAGAATTTTGAAGAATTTGCAGAAGCATACGGTTGGACAGATATACAAAAGTTTGTTTTTGCAAGAAATAAAATGAGAAAAAGTGCAGATTTGTTTTTACAATCGGTGTCGGTTTGTGACTATGGAACTTTGAAAGAACTTTTAATAGAGGAATTTGAAAAAGAATATACAAGTGCGGAAATTCATTCGCAGCTACATGAGCGTAAGAAAAAAGACAATGAAAATATTATGAATACGTGTTAGAGATGCGAGAGGTTCTCTCGGTACGGTAGACCAGCGCTCAATAATTCACTACATCGTGGACGGTATTAAAGGTAGTGCTGAGTGGAAGATAGGATTGTATAGTGCACGCGATTATAAAGAACTTAAAGAACAATATGAAATTTATGATAGAATTTATAAAAGCAGAAATGAAACATATCATAAATATAAAAGCAAAATAGTAAACAAAAACAATAATAAAAGCAACGTAAAAAATTTTCATTGTTTCAATTGTGGATCTCCGGATCATAAACGTGCCGAGTGCACATTAGACGCACCCAAGTGCTTTAAATGTAATAATAGTGGACATATATCTAAAGACTGTACATCAACAAATACTGTAAACTGTACAATACATAAGGCACAGTTAATAAATGTAATAATAAATAACAAAAAGTTAAAATGTTTTATTGACCGTGGTGCGGAAATTTCGGTAATAAAGGACAGCGTTTTCCGAAAAAATTTCACAATAAATAGTGGAGAATATACACAAAAAATTATTGGTTTCGGTCACGCGATAACAATTCCTAAAGGAATTATTAAAGTTAATTCGATATTTGATGGACTTGATATTGAACATAATCTTATAATAATGTGTGTCGATTACAGAAGACTTAACAAAGTTTGCTTGAAAGATCGATTTCCAGTGCCACATATGGAAGCTTTGATCGATAATTTAGCTGGATCATCAGTTTTCAGTGTGTTAGACATAAGAAATGCATTTTTGCATGTACCAATTGAAGAAGGTAGTAAATAATATACGGCTTTTGTGACCAAACATGGTATTTTTGAATTTAACTACGCACCGTTCGGATTTTGTAATTCTCCGGCTGTTTTCATACGTTTCATTAATACAATATTTCACGAATTGGTCAACGAAGGTATTATACAGATATATATGGATGATATAATAGTGTATTCTAAGGACAATGAAACAGGTATGAAGTATTTAGAGAAATTGTTAGTGTTGCAGCCGAAAATAATTTAATTATTAATTGGAGGAAATGTAAATTTTTGCAAAACTGTGTTAAGTTTTTGGGTGTAATTATTCAGAACGGTTCCATTAGACCAAACGAAGAAAAAATAAAAGCCGTAAAAAAGTTTCCCATGCCTCGCAATGTGAAGGATATTCAATCATTCCTTGGTCTTACGGGATTTTTTCGCAAGTTTATACAAGGCTACGCAGTAGTTGCAAATCCATTAACTAACCTTTTAAAGAAAGATGTACAGTTTTTGATGAGTAAAGATGCTTTAGAAGCAATCGAAACATTGAAAAACATACTGACGAATCAACCGGTGCTAAAAATTTTTTCTCCAGAAGCTAAGACAGAATTACATACTGACGCATCAAAGTTTGAATTTGGCGCCATTTTAATGCAACAATTTGATGAACAATGGCATCCAGTTTATTTTTATAGCAAGAAAACGTCCGATTCAGAAACGAAATTACACATTTTTCATTTAGAAATCAAAGCTGCATTTCTTGCAATGAAAAAGTTACTACATTATCTCTTGGGTATACAGTTCGACCTTATTACAGATTGTTTGGCATTCCAGCAAACATACAGAAAAGATGATTTGTTACCATCTATATCCAGATATGTAATGTATATGCAAGATTTTAATTCAATAAACATTGTTAGCGTTGAATCTGAGCTGAAATGTCGTTTAAAAAGAACACAAGATACAGATGACAATTTAAAAACAATAATTGAAATTTTAAAAATTCGTCCTTACGATAACTACAAGGTGATAGGAGGCGTTCTATGTAAAGAAGTTGATGGAAATGAGCTTTCTGTTGTTCCGCGTTGTATGGAAAGGGAGATTATTACAAAAGCGCACGAGATTGGTCACTTTGCTACAGTTAAAACAATGCATCAAATAAAACAGAACTACTTTATTCCACATTTAGAAAGCAAGGTGAATAAAGTTATACAGAATTGTATAAAGTGTATTCTTTTCAACAAGAAGCAAGGAAAGCTCGAAGGCTTCTTACAATGTATTGACAAAGGTGATCAACCACTATCGACAATTCACATTGACCATTTTGAACCAATGGATACAACGTCTAAAATGTATAAATATATTTTTGAAGTTGCAGATGGCTTTAGTAAGTTTGTGTGGCTCTTCCCAACAAAGAGTACTAATGCAGAGGAAGTGGTTAATAAACTCGAGTTTTGGGACACAATATTTGGAGACCCGCAAAGCATAATTAGTGACAGAGGCGCAGCATTCACCTCGAAAATATTTGAAGAATATTGCAGCAGTAGGGATATAGAGCATATTAAGATAACAACGGGGCCAAATAGAACGAGTGAACAAAACAATACTACAAGTAATATCTAAACTGTAAGCAGAAAGGCCACAACAATGGTATAAGTATATAGGCAATGTACAAAAAGCCATTAATAGTAATTATCATAGATCAATAGGCCGGTCTATTGATCTAGTGTTATTTGGTGTAAAAATGAAAATCGCAAATAACAGTGACATTGTTCAAGCCATTGAAAAAGAACTCTATATAGAATTTGATAAAGAACGAGATGAAGTTAGAAATGAAGCAAAGCAGCAAATAACGAAAGTACAAGGCGAATATAGAAGAATTTTGACCGGAAAAGAAAGGAAAATGTAGGCTACAAAGTTGGCGATTTGGTGGCTATAAAAAGACGCAATTTGTTGCAGGCAAAAAATTGGCCAACGAATACTTAGGTCCATATGAAATTGTGCAGATTAAACGAAATGGACGTTACCAGGTCCGAAAAGCAGTGTTATTTGAAGGTCCGATTTCTACAACAACCAGCAACGATTATATGAAACTATGGCATTTCTCGGAGGTCGATGATGAGGGGTGCAGCTTATCCGAGGCGGATGATTAGTCGGATGGCCGAATGTGGGAACACAATATTTAACAAAAACAGACTAACATACGATATATTGCAACACTGATAGACATAACAATAGCAAAAAATACAAAGAGGACAGAAACGGACAGTTGAAAAAAGAAGTCAAGCCGTAAAGTCGTTCTAAAATTAAAACGTTGTGAAGTTGTGCGGACGGACATTTCTTTTATACAATACAATAATTTTCATATTGAAAAAACATATTAAAACATTATTGAATTACAACCAATTTATTAATAAAAAAACAATCTATTTTCTAAAGGATTAATAATAAAACCCACTAGTGTTTTCTTAAATCTATACCTACATTTATATACTGCAAAAGTATTTTTATTTTTATCTTTTAGTTCACTACAATATTTATATATTGCAAAGTTTCTATTATTTTACAATATTTATATATTGCAAAAGTAATTTTTATTTTTATTAGTTCGAAACCGACTGCGCCAATTATGTTTATATATATTTATATATAACAAAACACAACTGAATAAAATAATGTATCTTTATTCGTTGTAATGAATCTAAAGAGTAATTTACAAAGTATTCCTTAACAACTATTTATACTATTTAAGTTTTATCTTCGTTTATCTATTTCTTGAAAAAATCTTTGTTCTGTTTCTTCTTTATAATCAATGTTTATTTGGATTTAAACCCTATTTATCAGTTGGAAAAATCCCATGACCAAACAAATAATTAGTTTAAAAAACAGAATAAAGAAGTGTTATCGTTTAAGACAAAGTATGGAAGTGACATAAATTGTTATTTGAAATACATAAGGAAAGTTACTTATTATACTTAAATATGTATTACATAACTCGCCTAACCTTCCCTACAACAGCACTCAACTTATTCCTAACATGGGTAAGATGAGCTGTGAAGCTCACCCTCTCCCCCACCATTATCCCAAGATACTTGACTTGAGTCTCATATCTAAGGCTAACGCTGCCAGATCATACATGCGGTGTACGACGAGGTGATAATGTGCCCTTAAGCAACATCATCACCGTCTTGTCCGTAGCAACTTGGACGCCGACGCGATCGCCCCACGCATTCACCTCACTCATGGCCTGCTCACCCTTTCTCTCCAATTCAATGCGAGACTGACCTTCAATCAGAATCAGCAGGTCATCAGCGTAAGAGCACACCTTGTAGGAGTGCCCCAGAATCCGCAACAGGTGATCCATCATGAGGTTCCAAATAAATGGACCACAGATGGAACCCTGAGGACAGCCACGAGATACACTCCGCCAAACAGTGTGGCTGGCACCTACCACACAAGCCTTTCTGCCGCTGAAATAGCTCTCCCATAAGGCAATCTCACGACACTGAAGAACCCTACCCCATGAGAGGTAGTCAAACGCACCCTTAAAGTATACAAATATGCCAAGGACATACTTGTGAGACGACCCACCAACACACTGCTTCACATGCAACCAAGCATGCTTCACAGACCTCAACTCCCTAAATCCGAACTGGTACTCGGAAGGGCCCTCGATGTAGGCCTCCTTCAGTCTTGCCACCATAATCCTTTCCAGTACTTTTGCAAGCACCGGAAGAAGACTGATGCCGCGATAAGAGCGAGGATTACTCCTCACCCTATCAGGCGACTTCAGAAGGACCACGACTCGAGCTATCTTTCAAGCCCTAGGGAAATAGCCCTCACTCAGACACCTCCCAAAGATCGACTCCAAATGCTGGGGCATGGCGAGAATACGCGTTCGCGTTTAAGCCTAGAATAACAGGAATACTACTCGCGTGCAGTAGCACCGTATCCATGTACCCCAAATAAGGGTCCAAAGGAGCACCTGGTCGACAGTAAATGCTCGAAAGCATAAAACGTCCGTACCTACGTAACACAGAAACACAAATTCCCCAGTTTGTCGCACTGACAAGTGTACAGTCGAAAGCGTCACTGTCCACTACAATTGCCGTTTTACCGGCAGGATCCACAAAGATCCTCATTCCCCCTGGAAAACCTCTAACGCAACCAACCACGGTATACGGCTCCTGCAAAATCGCAAAAGAAGCACCTCGCCGTCGCATCGCCTGCCTCAGCTCACATATCACCGAATACGCCCCCTGACAATTAAATTGAAAGATCAAGTACTCACCCATTTCAATGCCGAGAGTTCGCCCTGGCCACCATCGCCGCATACACCGGACAAGCAGCCGACATCATCAAGTGGTCGCCGGGAGACCCTTGAAGGCGCAGTTCCTGCACCTAAATGCACTACCATACCTCGAGGCCACATGCCCCATCTCGCCACACCGTCTGCACACGTCGGTCTGGAACCTGCACTCACGAACACGGTGGTCGAACCCCAAGCATCTAAAACAAGCCGGCACGGCATCCTGCGTCCTAGACACGAAGCCGAAGCACTTGACGAAAACACCAGTAGCCCGCAACTGCTTTGCGACAGGAGCCGTGCACTCCAGCACCACGTTCACCTGACCTTGTTCAACCTTCCAGGGGCTGCTCACCAGCGGAACTCTCCGCCTGTAGGTCTCTTCGGGCATGCTTTCCTTGAGGTTCAGCTCATACAGCTCCCGCACAAATTCATCAGGGGTTATTTCCGCGTGCACCCTCTGGACAATAACCCTCGGTCCAGGTCTAGAATTCACCTCCACATCCAACCCAACCTCGGCAAACTTGGCATTGGCCGCAATCATTTCCCGCTCGGCTACCGACGGTGTCCTGATAACGGCACCTCCTCCACGTATCGGCCGTACGTCGTGGACGCGGACGCTCAAGGTCGGGCCCACCTCACCAACCACCTTGTCCACCACCTCCTTCGGCGTGGCCCCTCCACGCCCCTTGACGACCACCGACCATGTGTCCGCAGGCCTCGGCACTGGCAACGCCGGGTAGGCAACGCCGCCAGCAGCTGCAACCGCCGGGAGAACCGCACGAGGTGCAGAAGGCACCGCAAAGCCGCCAGTCTGCCTCTGATTCATACCACTCCCCTCCAACCTTCCCCTCAGTCGCTCATTCTCAGCAATGAGTCCCATCATAAGGGTCTCGTATATTGCGGTACACGCCAGCACCCTCTTGGCCACCGCAAGCCCCCCCTTCTCGTCTAATACGGCATCCGTGACCTCAGCAATCACCTCCTTCATCTCCCTCACCATCGCCGGAGCAGTCACTACACCACCTCCCCTCTTCCTCGATCTGCCTACACCGGCAACACCGGCCGACTTGTCTGCAACCGTCGACACCGCTCCAGCACCGCTCCTCACGCCAGCACTACCGTCGGGTAACGCCGAAGCGCCACAGTAGCACCAGCACCATCAGCAGCAGCCCTACGCAGCGCCGACGAGTTCGGCTTCAACCGCTTGGCATCCTCCTCGGTACTGGAAAGCTCACTCTCCGTATGGCGCAACCGCACCGAACACGGCCGCACAATTATCACATCATCCGTCATCATGTCTGACGCGTTACCCTTTTCTTAGCAGAGGATATCCCCGCTACCTTAACCAGACCGGACCGAACACAAGTCAATGGACAAAGCAGAAACGGTCCACAACCGAATAGAACCGTAACAAACAAAACAAAACCAAGTAACCGAAATTTAATCAAAACCAAATTCAAACGCAAAAGTCCGTTACCAAGATCGACAATAAGATGGCGCTAATCCACGTCGCCGTTACTACACCACCTTTTAACAGATGGCGTTTAGATCGGCGCTACCCGCACTAGCACACAATCTGACACAACGATGGCGCTTCCACACACAAGTAGAAGGCGCAATCACTAGGATCGTCTATAACCTTACTTAAATAGAGACTTCTTTGAACAACACAGCTGATTGCCAGCGGAGTCTCAACTGCCGCTTTAAGATTCACAATCAACAAGATTCAAAATTCCGTCTCTTTCCACTCATTACAAACATTTGATCACTTTGGCCTTGAGGCTCAATCAGCGGAGCCCGAGTCTTCTTCTTACCGAAATAATAAAAAATAAAATTTCCAAAAATTTCACTTATAGCACTCCGTACAAAGAAATAACACGACCGCACAATTCAACTGCCAAACTGAGAGTGAGTAGATAGGGACAATGCATGTCCGCTAGGACATAATCTCACCGTGGTCTAACCACAAGTGGTGTTCATGCCTACCACTATAGTCCATGTGACCAATAAAGGACACAGGTTAAGGGTGTTGGGCCTATCCAAAACCCGTGTGAAGTGAAATCTGTTTCTATGAAACAGCACATCGAAGAAACATGCCACCCTGCCAAAGGTGACATGAACTCCGTTTCCACCGTACCTTTTGGTTTCAACCACAGCCACCACGTGAACCCCCGCAGGGGACCTCACCGAGCATTTGGATGTGCACGAAGTCCACAGACCGAACAACGAACCAGGGATGTTGTCCCCAGAAAATCATCCATTAAACCCCGTGGGGTTGGAACGAAGTTCGGTCCACAGACTCCGAGCACTCATTGTTCAACTATTCGTGAGCATCAGCTCTTAACCCATTGCTCGGACATTTGTGCTTCCTTTGTGGGGCAACCGCCTCCCGGTGTACCAGTGTTGAGAGTCACTGGTCGGACACCGAAGGTATATTTTAGGTAAGCCCTCAGGATTCCTTCTGCCAGATTCAAATCTGATAGCAAAGAAACTAGTCGATAAACATAAAGAGATAAACAAAAAATTTTATGATAAAACATCAAAACCAATTGAAGTAAAAGTCAATGATCAAGTTTTATTACAAAAAGAGCCTTATGACAAACACACAAATATTTACGATGGTCGTTACATAGTAACAAATATAGGCAACACAAATGTAACAATCTTTAACAATAATACTCAAAAAATCAAAATTGTTCATAAAAACAGAATAAGAAAATTGTAACAAAAAAAATATACAAAATTTTTTTTTATCTAACATATTAACCAGAATAAATGTTTAAGCTGGAAACACACGAGATGCTTCTTAAACCTTATATGTAAACTCTTACACTGTGAAATTGCAACATGTCGTGTATTAGCAACTTTATTTAACACAAACAAATATTGAATTGTATAAAAAAAAAAAATTTTTAATTTTCTAAAAAAAAATATATTATATATATATATATATATATATATATATATATATTCAACTTATGGTGGGAGTTGTGGAGTAGCGCCATCTATAGTATTCACTACTAAGTACATTCGTATGTGAAAGATAAACATATGTTTCTTATAAGATAAACTAGCATGTAAGCGAAAGAATAAGAAGTAAAAATGAATTAATAAAGTCACTTCATGTTGGACTACAGAGCACAAAACACTACACTTAGATAACCGTAGGACAATGAATAGGTTGGGTGAATTTGCCCAAATCGCGTTTAGTAGGAGAAGACAGCGACTTTTGTAGGTAGGGTGGTTTCTCTCGGTGTGAAATACTGCCTTGCTTCGCACATTGCCGGTCGTTCCTTGCTGGTTGGTTGTTGGTGATGGTGCTTGCTGGTTTTGATGTCGCGGCTTTACACTGGGGGCCTTTGCCTTTGCCCTGGATATTCAGGCGGTTCTTCTGTGGAGGGACTGCATGGGTATCCTTGGCACTGTATGCTGGCATGCGTCGACGTCTTACGCTGCTGTGCTGGCTTTTGGCCTCTTGGGTGTTGCTGTTGACGGTGTTGCTGTGACCCAACGTTAACCTCGTTGGTTTTAGTGAAGGAGGTGTCGGCGGAGCTGATTGGTGTGGTGTTGGTAGAGGGTGTGGGTCAGGGCTTGGCCAGGAGGGTGCTGAGCTCCTCGAACAAGCTCAAGATCATTGTGATCCGGCTGATTGCTGAGAATGAGCGATTGCGAGGGAGGTTGGAGGGGATTGGGAATGAGCAGAGGAAGACTGGCGGCTTTGCGGTGCCTTCTGCACCTCGTGCGGTTCTCCCGGCGGTTGCAGCTGCTGGCGGCGTTGCCGGTGCCGAGGCCTTTGGACACATGGGCGGTTGTGGTAAAGGGGCGTGAAGGAGCCACGTCCAAGGAGGTGGTGGACAAGGTGGTTGGTGAGGTGGGGCACCGACACTGTGCGTTCGCGTCCATGACGTGCGGCCGATTCGTGGAGATGGTGCGGTGATTAGGACACCGTCAGTGGCTGAGCGGGAGAAGATCGCGGCCAACAAGAAGTTTGCGGAGGTGGGGTTGGATGTGGCGGTCAACTCGAAGCCTGGACCGAGGGTTGTTGTCCAGAGGGTTCATGCAGAGATAACACCAGACGAGTTCATGACCGAGGAGGCCTACAAGAGGAGAGTGCGGCTAGTGAGCAGCCGTTGGAAGGTGGGTCAGGGACAGGTGAACGTGGTGCTGGAGTGCACGGCTCCTGTCGCGAAACAGGCGCTTACGTCAAGTGGTTCCGCTTCGTGGCGAGGACGCAGGATGTCGTGCCGTCTTGTTATAGATGTTTGGCATTTGACCACCGTGTTCGTTAATGCAGGCTCCAGAGCAACGTGTGCAGGCGGTGTGGCGAGATGGGGCATGTGGCCTCAAGGTGTGTTAGCGCACTTAGGTGCAGGAACTGCGCCTTCAAGGGTCTAACGGCGGACCACTTGATGATGTCGGCTGCTTGTCCGGTGTATGTGGCGATGGTGGCCAGGGCGAACTCTCGGCATTGAAATGGGTGAGTAGTTGATCTTTCAATTTAATTGTCAGGGGCGTATTCGGTGATGTGTGAGCTGGGGCAGGCGATGCGACGGCGAGGTGCTTCTTTTGCGATTTTGCAGGAGGCGTATACCGCGGATGGTTGCGTTAGAGGTTTGCCAGGGAGAATGAGGATCTTTCTGGATCCTGCCGGTAAAACGGCAATTGTAGTGGACAGTGACGATTTCGACTGTACGCTTGTCAGTGCGACAAGCTGGGGAATTTGTGTTTCTGTGTTACGTAGGTACGGACGTTTTATGCTTTCGAGCATTTACTGTCGACCAGGTGCTCCTTTGAACCCTTATTTGGGGTACATGGATACGGTACTACTTCACGCGAGTAGTATTCCTGTTATCCTAGGCTTAGACGCGAACGCGTATTCTTGCATGTGGTTCAGCAAGTTGTCCAGGATTTCTTCTGGCCATCCGAACTATGTGCGAGGGTTGGCGTTAAGCGAGTGGCTGGTCACTAATGGCGTTTCGGTGTTGAACGAAGCTAGTGACTTGTACACATTTGATGGTTCAAATGGCTCCAGTGACGTGGACGTGACCGCCGCCAATAGTGCGGCAATGACAGTTGACGATTTTGGGTGGTCAGTGTGTGATGAATGGGGAATTAGTGATCACAATCCAATTGAGATTGTGGTTACTTGTAGAAAGCGACGTGACTTTTCGTCACAACTGTCCGTAGATGGCGTTTGAATGACGTTAACTGGACCTTGTATACTGACAGACTTAAAGCGATTGCTGCAGAACATTCACTGGACGAGTTTAGGTGTTTATCAGTAGATGACCAGATTGGCAGAATTGATGCATGGATGTGCAAGGTCAATGACGAACTGCTGGGTCGTCGTCGCGTTTCGAGGCCTAAGAGAGTCAAGTGGTGTACGCGTGAGTTGGATTTGATGCGAAGGTAGGTCAGGCGCCAGAGGAAGCAATTCCAAAGGGTCAGGCGTGTTGGACCGGAAAGTCTTGCTCAGGTGAAGATAATTTTTCTGACCATTCTTAGAACGTACAAGGACATGATTGTTAGGGTCAAAGAGGACGATTGGAGACGTTTTGTTAGGGATAATAGGGAGGACCCCTGGGGTAAGGTTTACCGTATCTGCAGGGAAAGGGATAGGAGTACTGACAGACTGTTGGCCACTTTCTTTCGGGAGGCGGATCCAGCCGATAATTTTACTTAGCTTGCTGGGGGAATGGTTGCTGCTCCAAATCTGGAGGGAATGGAAGTCTCTGACAGTATTTATCGGGTCAGAAGTAGAAAGTCTCCCGGTGTTGACGGTATGACTGGGGAGATGTGTAAAAGCATCTTCAGGGCCATGCCCCAATATTTGGAGTCGATCTTTGGGAGGTGTCTGAGTGAGGGCTGTTTCCCTAGCGCTTGGAATATAACTCGAGTCGTGGTCCTTCTAAAGTCGCCTGATAGGGTGAGGAGTAATCCTCGCTCTTATCGGGGCATCAGTCTTCTTCCGGTGCTTGCAAAAGTGCTGGAAAGGATTATGGTAGCAAGACTGAGGGAGGCCTACGTCGGGGGCTCTTCCGAGTACCAGTTCAGTTTTAGGGAGTTGATATCTGTGGAGCATGCGTGGTTGCATGTGAAGCAGTGTGTGGGTGGGTCATCTCACAAGTATGTCCTTGGCATATTTGTGGACTTTAAGGGTGCGTTTGACTACCTCTCATGGGGTAAGGTTCTTGACAGACTGCGTGGTTTGCAGTGTCGTGAGCTTGCCTTATGGGAGAGCTATTTCAGCGGCATTAAGGCTTGTGTGGTAGGTGCCAGCGACACGGTTTGGCGGAGTGTATTTCGTGGCTGTCCTCAGGGCTCTATCTGTGGTCCATTTATTTGGAACCTCATGATGGATCCCCTGTTGCTAATTCTGGGGCACTCCTACAAGGTGTGCGCTTACGCTGATGACCTGCTGATTCTGATTGAAGGTCAGTCTCGTATTGAACTGGAGAGAAAGGGTGAGCAGGCCATGTGTGAGGTGAATGGGTGTGGCGATTGTGTCGGCGTCCAAGTTGCTACGGAAAAGACGGTGATGATGTTGCTTAAGGGCACATTATCACCTCGTCGTACACCGCATCTTCGATCTGGCAGCGTTAGCCTTAGATATGAGACTCAGATCAAGTATCTGGGGATAATGGTGGGGGAGACGATGAGCTTCACATCTCATCTTACCCATGTTACGAATAAGTTGAGTGCTGGTGTAGGGAAGGTTAGGCGTGTTATTAGGAATGACTGGGGCCTGAGCAGGCGTGCAGTTCGCATTATGTATGGCGGGCTCTTCGTGGCTTGTGCTGCGTGGGGTGCGTCTGTATGGTGCGAGCTTCTTGCGGATGATTGGATTTCTGCTGCTGACTTGGTGGGTGCTGATGAGCGACGAGTCAGGACTCTTCTTGATGAGTGTCTTATGGCCAAGTGGAGAATTAGATGGACTGATTCCTGTAACGGTCGTGTTACGCACGAATTTATTCGTGATGCGGACTTTGTCTGTGGACGTCCAGATTTCGGGTTTAGCCTGAGTCTGGGCATGGTTTCATGAAAGCGTTTTTGCACTCTAATAATCTGTCCAATACTTTTATGTGACGATTTGGCAATGGACCGGAGGACTGGTGACATATACTGACCGAGTGTCATCTTTGTGATGACATTCGTGACTTAGGAGGTATGGGAATAGCCCATACCGGCGTAGCTTTTGACTTCAGTAGGGCCTTTGAGAACTGTAGGTCAATGAGTAGGTTGGGTGAATTTGCCCAAATCGCGTTTAGTAGGAGAAGACAGTGACTTTTGTAGGTAGTGTGGTTTCTCTCGGTGTGATCGTACGTGGTCTTGCCGTTCGCTAGGTGTCGCAGCAATACTGCCTTGCTTCGCACATCGCCGGTCGTTCCCTTCTGGTTGCTTGTTGGTGATGGTGCTTGCTGGTTTTGGTGTCGCGGCTTTACACTGGGGGCCTTTGCCCTTGGTACTGTATGCTGGCATGCGTCGGCGTCTGACGCTAGTGTGCTGGCTTTTAGGCTCTTGGGTGGTGCTGTTGACGGACTGGCTATGCCCCTGGATGTGATTTTGTTGGGATCTCTTTATTTACGGAAGTTGCAGATTGGTGCTTGACTTGGACTTTTCTTATGCTGCTGATTTTGTTTTGACGCTAAGTCACTCTTGTGACCTTTGGTTCACCCGTGAAAGGAACCCTGTTCAGTGTTGTCTTGTGTGCTGTTTGTGCGTGAGGTCCTTGCTGGTGTCATTTTTTGTGGCACAAAGTGTCGCTCGTGAGGGCGGCTGTTTATTGTTTTGTGTACTGCGCTTTGTCTTGTCGTTGTAGCCTTTTTGTTGCTGTTTGTTTTGTGTTTTGATGGTGGGGGGCCACCAGTCCCGAACTGTTTGGAGTTCAACTGGTAGTAGTATTTTGCTACGAGGTCTGACCGGAGACTTAAATCTGGTACCACGGGCGTCAGGATAGCCGCGGAACTTCGGTTCCGCCCTGACGATGGTGAGGCCCTTCGGGGAGAAACGTGGTGGCTGTGGTTATACCCAAAGCGGGGAGAGCTTCTGCTCAGTGTGGAGTTGCATTGCAACCGGGTGCTGTGACCCATAGATCGGAAGGAGTTTTAGATGGGCTCCGCTCCTACCCAAGGGGGAGGCCATGTCCAAATAGCATGGTTTCGAATTGGTACTCATATGTGTTTTATATATGGGGGCGTTGGTAGACGCATTGTATTCACCCGTGCGTTAAGAGCGCCGTGAGTTAGGGCCTTCAGGCAGGTACTCACGTTAAACACCGACATATTCTATTCCTATCTACTATCTAGCGAAACCACAGCCAAGTGAACGTGCTTGGAATAATTAGCGGGGAAAGAAGACCCTGTTGAGCTTGACTATTATCTGGCAGTGTAAGAAGACATAAGAGGTGTAGAATAAGTAGAAGATGTTGGTCTTTCGGGGCCTTTATCATCAATGAAATACCACTACTTTTATTGTTTCCTTAGTTAGGTGATTAAGTGGAACGTGTATCATTTCTCAGCCATTATATGGATATATATTATTATATATATATATATCTTATGGTATTGGGTTATGATGCAAGCTTCTTGATCAAAGTACTAAGAGTTTGTTATAAATTGTAAGCAAATATTTAAATAAGATGATTGTATTTCTTCGGGTATGCTATTGTTGATATTTAAAATTTGGTATGACTCCCAATACTCAGGTATGATCCAATTCAAGAATATTGCCAGGTAGGGAGTTTGACTGGGGCGGTACATCTCTCAAGTGAATGAGGATATTATCACATTTGCGATGCGCTAGTTACTTATAAAAACATTATTTAATACAATAACAATGCCTAGAATCAATTGTAAACGACTTTTGTAGCGGGCAAGGTGTTGTAAGTGGTAGAGCAGCTGCCATACTGCGATCCACTGAAGCTCATCCTTAGCTTGATGATTCGATTTCAATTTATTATAAATTATACAAAACATTTATAATAAATTTTAATATCTTTTTTTTTTTTTTTGTTTTTTTTTTTTTTTTTTGATTTGATATTATAATGTCATTTCATAATTTTTGTAAACTTTTATAGTTTATATATAATTAATTAATTTGAGCTTAGTCTTGATAATTAAAAATGTTTTTGCTTAATTATTTATTATTTTCCATATTTCGCTTTCCTGTGGAAAGCTTCTTCAGGAAAATTATAAATATTAATAACAAAAATAACAAAATTTTATTTGACATGAAATGAAAATATTTTCTTTTTCATTCATACATATTTTGAAAATATGAAAATATTTTCAATGAAAATACTTTTCTTTTTTTACAAAATTTTTAAAAAGAAAAATATTTTCTTCTCTATCTAACATATGTATAACTATATAATTTACAATTCAACCAATAAAAATTAAGTAATACATATAACAAACATTGTTACAAACAATATATAAAAATCAATTTTAATAACAAAATAATTAAATATTATATTATATTAATATATCTCTATTTTTTATGTATTAAATATCTATAGCTCTGAGCTATACTATCTATATCTGCCTTATAATTTATTCTTTTAGATGATGGTGTGCGAATTATCTGTAACATTTCTAACATGAACCTCTTTTTATAATTATTTTCTTTATTTAAAATTTTTGTATCTACAAAATTAGGATTATGATTGTGTTCAAAACAATGTAAAGTCAAAGCAGTTTTTTGTGATGAAATATGTCTATATTTTTGGTCTGATTTATGTCCTGCTAATCTTGTTTTAAGTTTATTTTTAGAAGTACCTATATATAACTTATCACAATTTTCTTGATTATTCCCCCCACAAGGTATTTTATATACTATATTAGACATATCTAGTTTTTGTAATTTATCTTTAGTGTTATTAAATAATCTCCTTAATGTGTTACAAGATTTATGAGCAATATTATATTTTTCCGTATCAAATATTTTTGATCTTTTAATACGTTCAGATATGTTTGGTAAATAAGTCATTGATTTATATATTTTTGGTTCTATTCTATTATTAGTGTTATTAATAGTCATATTTGTTTTATTTTGTCTTATTAAATTATCGATAATTTTTATTGGAAAACTATTTTCTAATAATATATTCTTAATTTTTTTTTTTCTATATTTACTTTATGAAATTCTTTATCACTTATTGTTAAAACTTTTTTTATTAAATTTCTAGCTGTATTCATTATCATCATTTTTGGATGTTTTGAATAATAATTAATAATTCTACCTGTAGCTGTAGGTTTTTGATACCAATCTAATAACAAATTATCATCTTTTCTAATTATTAATGTATCTAAATATGAAATTTTTGATTCTTTCTCTTCTTCAATAGTAAATTTAATATTTACATGAAAATTATTTAAAATTCCCAATATATTTTCTACTTCCCTTTTAGATACAATACAAAATAAATCGTCAACATATTTTGTCATAACTTTAGGTTTTATAATTAACTATTTTATTATAGATAATAATTGGAATAAATTAGAAAGATGACTACAGTATAAATAAAAATGTGAGTAGCATAGCAGAAAAATACACAATAAATTTTAATGAACATTTAGAAGTAGAAAATTTTGACATTTTTGTAAGTCATTTAAATATGAAACAACAATTAAAGATCAATGTACTTATCGATAAATATAAATCAATTTTTGCTAAAGATAAATATGATACAGGCGCAGTGAAAGATTACGAGGCTTATATAGACCTAAAAATAGATAAATATTGCAGTAAAAGACCATATAGATGTTCCATAGAAGACAGAAAGGAAATTGAAAAACAAATCTCACAACTGCTAAAAAACAATCTGATAGAAGAGTCTTATGGTCCGTTTGCGGCCCCAGTAACTTTAGCTTAGAAGAGAGAAGATAATAGAAAATCGAAACTATGTATTGAATTCAGGGAGTTAAATAAAATTGTAATTCCTCAGTCACAGCCTTTCCCCTTAATTGAAGATTTGGTAGATAAAACAATAAATTGTAGGTTTTTTTCAACGCTGGATATAAACTCAGCATTTTGGGCAATCCCACTAAGAATTCAAAATCGACAAAAAACAGGGTTTGTCACTCAAGAAGGCTACTTTCAGTGGACATGCCTCCCATTTGGGCTAAAAACATCACCAGCAATCTTTCAAAGAATATTGAGTAATATAATAAGAAAACGTGAACTTTCAAATTTTACGGTGAACTACATAGATGACATCTTAATATTTTCTAAAACTTTTGAACAACATATAGAACACCTGGAGAAATTATTAAGCGCAATAATGGAAGAAGGCTTTAGGCTAAAATTATCAAAATGTAAATTTGCGGCAGATTCTGTAAAATATCTAGGGCACATAATTGGAAATAATTCTATAAGCCCATTGAAAGACAATCTGATTGCGATAAAAAAGTTTCCAATTAATAGAAATCAAAAAAATATTCGACAATTTCTAGGAAAAATTAGTTTTAATAACAAATATATACCAAGAAGTTCAATTATATTAGATCCATTGCACAGTCTATTAAGAAAAGGAACAAAATTCATTTGGTCGAAGGAATGTAATGAAGCTTTCGAGAGTGTAAAAGAATTACTCTGCTCAAAACCAATTTTGGCAATTTTCGATAAAGATTTACCAATAATTATTTATACAGATGCCAGCATAAAAGGCGTGGCAGCAATTTTAAAGCAACTACAAAAAAATGGGGAAGAAAAACCAGTGGCATATTTTTCAAAAAAATTAAATCAAAGTCAGCAGAAAAAAAGCCGTCTATTTAGAATGTCTGGCAATAAAAGAGGCTGTTAAATACTGGCAATATAGACTTATGGGTATTAAATTTACAGTGGTTTGTGATCATAAGCCATTGGAAAACATGAATATAAAAGCCAGGACAGATGAAGAACTGGGAGATTTGACATATTACTTATCTCAGTATGATTTTAACATAAAGTAGAATTTAGAAGCTGACTGTTTAAGTAGAAATCCAGTATTAGAAGCATATGAAAATGATGACGATTCATTAAAAGTAATAAATTTAATTACAATAGAAGAAATCGTAGCAGATCAGGCTAAAAACGTAAAAATAAAAACAAATAAAGAGAAATTTATTTCAAATCAAAATATCTATTATAAAATGGCCAGAAGTAAACAAAAGATTTTATTATCTGAATCATTTAGTAAAGAATTTATAAAAAGAATACATGAATATTTTTGTCATATAGGAATAAAACAAATGCAAAAAAGATTTGTCAATTTTATACCGCTGAAAACTTAATCCACAACATAAAGAAAATTTGCAGAAACTGTGAAATATGTATTAAGAATAAGTTCAGAGGTGGACTTAAAATTGGTCTGCTTTCACATTTAGGTCCAGCTAAAAAACCATTTGAAATAGTTTCAATAGATACAATCGGAGGATTCTGAGGCTCGAGAACGACAAAAAAATATCTACATCTTCTAGTAGATCATTTTACAAGATATGCATTTATTTTAACGTCAAAAACACAGAATGCGAAGGATTTTATAAAGCTAATGGAAAAAATAGTAGATAATAATAGAATTGGTATGGTTCTATCGGATCAATACCCTGGATTAAATTAAAAAGAATTCAAAAATTATTCAACGGAAAAATCTATACCCATCATTTATACTGCAGTTGATACACCATTTTCAAATGGACTAAACGAAAGATTAAATCAGACACTTATTAACAAAATCAGATGCAGGATAAATGAAAACGAGAACAAAAAGAAACGAGTTTGGACAACAATAGCCCATGAATGTGTACAATTATATAACGAAACTGAACACACAATTACAGGTTTTACACCAAAATATTTATTAGAAGGCACAGATTGCACAATATTACCTGATGAATTAAAACAAAAAAGTACACAAGAAGAATGGATAAGCAACAAGAAGAAAGCCTTAGAGAACACGATAAAATCCCACAACTACAACAAACGAAATTTTGATAAAAACAGAATGCATTACGAATTCCAAATAGGAGACAAAGTGTTTGTTACAAACGGTCACAAGCTAAATCGGAGAAAAATGGATGAATTAAAAATTGGGCCCTATAGAATAATGGGAAAATTGTCAAATTCAATTTACAAATTAAATACTGGCCATAGAGAATCTGAATCGGGATTTTTTCATATTAAAAAGTTAGTTCCTGCTTCCCAAATTTAAAAAAAAAAAAAAAAAAAAAAATTTATATATCAAAACAAAATTATTTTTTTTTTCCTTTTTCCCGGGGAGGGAGATGTAAGGAAAATGAATTCCCTTATTCAAACTTCTGTTTTTGCCGAATCGTTGTTTTTATTAGACTGAACTTTTTTAAAACATCAAAGGTGAAAACAGCTGTTATTTTTTGATAATTGTTGTCGAATCGTTGTTACTTAATTGAATTTTACTTTGTTAGAAAGGTAGTTAACTGTATTAAAATTGATAAAAAGTAATTTACATAGCTTAGCAAGAAACATTAAATGTCGTTTCTTTGTTAAACAGAGAAACTCAATTTTGTTTTAATTGGTGTCAGTTCCGGAAAATAAGAGGTCTTATAAATATAATAAACATTATGTTTTTGTAGACTTGTAGTTTACTTGAAAATTTTATTTAGAATAAAGATGAAAAATTATTACAATTTTGGATTTGATTACGGCATGTAATTTCTTCATATTATTTATATATAATAAACAATATGTTCTTGTAAACTTGTAGTTTACTTGAAAATTTTTTTATACATAATAAAGAAGAAAAATAATTATAATTTTGGATTTGATTGCGGCATGTAATTTTTTCATATTATTTATATATAATAAGCATTATGTTCTTGTAGACTTGTAGTTTACTTGAAAATTTTATTTATAATAAAGAAGAAAAATAATTATCATTATAAATAATTATAATATGATGTAATATAATGTATATTACATATTTATATAGGAAAACAAAAACTAGTTAAAAAAACATATTAAGAATAATGGAATTTTGATGGTTTTAAGATTCTTAAAGAGTAATAATTGTATTTGATAAACTGTAGTTACAAATAAGAAATAGAATTTCTAGTTTTATACAGTTTTAAATGTTAGCCGGCACATAGCTCGACTAATAAAATAAAAACTTACTATGTATTAATAATGTTTTACAAAATGAACAAAACAAAAATAAATATATATTAAACAGAAACATATACAAAGTTGGTAAAATAAAAAATGTGAACGTATATTGTTGACCAGAATAAATAATATAATTAATATATTATATTAAAATAGAGGCTATAGGCTATAAGCTTTAAGCTTATAAGCACTATAAAAGCACTATGAGCACTATAAAAAAAAAACCAAAGGGGCAAGGCTATAGGCTATATAAGCACTATGAGCACTATAAACAAAGGCAAAACTTTAGGCTATATAAGGTATAAGCTATATAAACACTATAAACAAGGGCCGCAAAACCGAAATGTATGGCATATAAATTTTATAACATTGAATAATGAAATTCATGTTATGTAAAATGAAAAAACAAACAAATCTTGGGTTCAACAAATATGTGTCTGAAAAAATAATATATATGAAAAGAGTAGAAAATTAAAAATATTGTAACATTGTTGTACATACATTTAGTACATACAACAAACCTTTTAATGTAACAAGAAATTATTATGTTAAATTATGTGGTGTTTTTTAACAATTTATTAATAGTGTGGTGTAAACGCAGCCAGCTGTCAAATTAAATTTCACTGATCAACACTCAACATACATTTTTAAAAGAAAACGATTTTTTTATTTTTTTATGTTTACTAACACTAGAAGATCTGACAAGAATTCATTCTCGCCTCGTTTTCTTGTTGCAACACATTCAATTAATTTTTCCTAATCTTTTTATTATAATTAAAATTAAAACTACAAAAGTTCAAAAATAAATATAAGCCTTGGATTTGAAAGTAATTAATTTGTTTAATTTTTACTGAACACGAGCCCCACAGTTGGTGACCCCGACGTTCAGGCTTATAAAAATTGTAGCACGAAAACTATAGGAAAATGATTGCAGGAGCCGGCAACATTGCGGAGGAAAAACTTAATACCACAGCTTCGACTTCTATCAATGCCAGTAATATGTTCAACGATAATGGTCAAACAATAAATCGCCTGGCAGTAAAAGTTCCACCGTTTTGCGCCGATCACGCTGAAATATGGTTAGCTCAAGTGGAAGCTCAGTTTTCTGTGTCTGGTATCACAAGTGACACATCAAAATTTAACACAGTAGTCGCTGCCATAGAATCTAATGTACTGGTGCGAATATCTGATGCCGTGTTAGACCCACCAGAAGCCGGAAAATATGAAAATTTAAAAAAATGTATTTTGGAGCGTTATTGCGATAGTGAAAAAAAAAACGCAGAAATTACTCTCTGAAATAGATTTAGGTGACAAACGTCCGACACAACTTTTAAACGAGCTAAGTACAATGGCCAAAGGTAAGGTTACAGACGATTTTTTGAAAACATTGTGGTTTCAGCGCCTACCAGCACAGGTAAGAGCTATTTTACAAGCATCAGATGCTGCTTTATATGAATTGGCAAAATTAGCAGACAAAATAATGGAAGTTGGAGAGTTTCAGCATTTAGCCGCCGTAACACCTACACGTTCGTTATATGGTAGCGCAGACGGATTAGAAAAACGACTTAAGCGCATCAAATATCAAATTAATAGCCTTTGTGTGGAAAAAACACATATAAGCAGCGTTCACGATCAGCATCTAATAAACGAAATCGAAGTGGTTCACAAGCCAACACGTCAAGCCAACAAATTCATGAGTTCTGTTGGTATCATTTTAAATATGGCACTAAGGCACGAAAATGTCGACAGCCTTGTGCCTTTACTGAAAAAAATCAAAAAAACTAAGCACGTCTTTTGGTCCAGCGGGTGGACTTGAAGATAATTTATGTATAGCCCGCATATTAGTTAAAGATAATAATTCGAAACAACAATTTTTAATAGACACTGGCGCTGATGTGTCTGTTATACCTTTTTGCCACCCGACACAGCATAAAATTAAAAAAGCAACGAGCCTTTATGCAGCCAACGGCACACTTATACAAACATTTGGCGAAAAACGTTTATAGTTGTCTTTGGGGCTAAGACGAGATTTTGCTTGGACTTTTATTTTGGCAAATGTCAGCAATCCGATTTTTGGATCAGATTTTTTAAAGTTTTATGACCTGTTAGTTGACGTAAAGGGTAGCAAGATTATAGATCGAACAACATTGTTAGAGTCAAAGGGCGTCCCAATAAAACGTAATGTTGAAAGAGTGCTCGCAAATGTCACATCTGGCTTTTATGCGCAATTGCTTAATGAATTTAGTGACCCGGCTACAATTAACGCTAACAAACAGCCAACGAACACAAAGGTCACACATTTTATTAACACGACAGGCCCTCCCGTTTTTGCTCGCGCCCGTCGACTCACCGGCGATAAGCTAGCAGCTTCAAAAAAGGAATTTGAGTTTCTGGTAGAAAAGGGAATTTGCAGGCCTTCTAAAAGTAATTGGGCAAGCCTTCTCCACTTGGTAAAAAAGGCAAGTGGTGAGTGGCGGCCGTGTGGGGACTACCGCGCTTTGAACAACATTACAGTCCCTGACCGGTACCCAATACCATATTTACATGACATGACTAATATTTTATATGGCAAGAAAATTTTTTCCACAATTGATTTGCAAAAGGCTTATCACCAAATACCGGTAGAAGCTGGTGACATACCTAAAACCGCCATTATAACACCTTTCGGCTTGTATGAATTTGCGTATATGACATTCGGTTTGAGAAACGCTGCTCAAAATTTTCAGCGTCACATAAATGAAGTGTTAAAGGGACTCGAATTTTTGTTTGTGTATATAGACGATATACTTATTGCATCGAAATCAGAAGAAGAGCATGTGGATCATCTCCGAATGGTTTTTAACCGCCTTCGACATGCAAACCTTGCTATTAATTTTAGCAAATGCAAGTTTGGTCAACATGAAATAACGTTTTTAGGCCATAAAATTACTGCCGATGGTTTGACTCCGCCTGAAGAAAAAGTAAGTGCAATACGAGAGTTCCCGAAGCCGATTTTTGCAAAGGATCTTAAAAAATTTTTGGGTATGATAAATTTTTATCGGCCTTTCATACCGAACGCTATTAAAAATCAGCAAGTTTTGCGTCTACTTATACCTGGTAATAAGAGAAATAACAAGACTTTAATTAAATGGAACGAGGTTGCTGAAATTGCATTTAAAACGTGTAAGGATGAGTTAGCGAACGCCACGTTATTGTTTCACATGGCTCCTAATGCGAAACTTACAGTCACGACTGATGTAGGTGCCTGTTCTGCATCAAATTGTGGACGGTCATATGCAGCCGCTTGGTTTCTATTCAAAGGAACTTACCACTACACAGAAGAATTACAGTGCCTACGACCGTGAACTAACAGCAATATACCAGGGAATACAACATTTTAAATACGCGATCGAGGGTAGAGAGTTTGTTGTATTCACTGACCACAAGCCTATTGTTTTCGCTTTCAAACAGAAAAGTAAAAAAGCGTTGCCTAGAAGAGTCCGTCAACTGAACTTTATAAGTCAGTATACTACTAATATTCAACAGTTGCCGGGAGTAGAAAACAACGTGGCTGATTTGCTTTCGCGCATAAATGTAATTGAAAATGAAATCAATTTCGACGAAATTTCAGCACAACAACAACTCGACCCAGAACTTAAGAGATTGTTAGACGGAAATAAAGGCAATTCATTAACGCTAACATAATTGTCTATACCGAATTCGATGAATACATTATATTGCCACATTTTTAACAATCGCATAAGGCCATTTGTACCAAAAAATCTTCGTCAAGCTGTCATTGGCAAACTACATTCTTTATCACATCCTGGTATTAGGGCAACAAAAAAGTTGGTAGCAGACCATTATGTTTGGCCTTCGATGTCAAAGGATGTAGCGTCATTTGTTCGAACGTGTGTACCATGCCAAAAGTCTAAAGGTTATCGATATACCAAATCACCACTAGTAATTATTCACAAATTGATACCCGTTTCGAGCATATTAACATCGATATTGTTGGACCATTACCAACATCGAATGGTTTCCGATACTGCTTAACTTGCATCGACCGTTTTTCGAGATGGCCAACTGCAATACCGATGGTAGATAATACCGCACAAAACCTGGCTAATGCCTTGGTCTGCTGTTTTTAGGGAATTGATGGAAATACTGGGTGTTAAACATTTGCGCACCATGCCCTACCATCCGCAATCAAACGGTATTATAGAACGTTGGCATCGATCATTGAAAGCTGCTATAAAAAGCTCAGAGACAAACAGTTGGAGTTCGGCCTTGCCATTAATTTTACTCGGTATGAGGTCAACCGTTAAAGATGACATATGATTAAGTCCTGCAGAATTAGTTTTTGGTGCACCTTTGAGAATTCCGGGAGGTTTTTTGATTTCTCGTAAAAACAATACCAGTATTACAGAATTTGCAGAAAGTCTTTGTAAGGCAATGTCAGATTTACCTTTAACCAAACCACAACGACATGGACTTAAGAAGGATTTTTTTTAACCTGCGTTAAAAGATTGTGAATTCGTTTTCATTAGGGTTGATCGTGTCAAACACCCTCTAGAGCCAAATTACGAGGGACCATACAAGGTTCTGAAAAAACATGAAAAATATTTTATTATCGCAATTCATCAACGAGAAGTTAAAATATCGATAGACCGACTTAAAGCCGCCTTTATTTATAAAGATGAACGAATGCAACAACGCGATCCGATGATAAGGCTATACCAGAACAGGAAACTAGTACCGACGAAGTTGTCACTGAACAGAGCGATGATCATAGTCTTACACCTGGTACAAATCAACAGCCGCGAGTAACATCATCGGGTCGAAGCGTACGTTTCCCCGTTAGATATCGGTAGCTTCCTAACTAGGCGGGGGGTATTGTGGTGTAAACGCAGCCAGCTGTTAAATTAAATTTCACTGATCAACACTCAGCATACATTTTTAAAAGAAAACGATTTTTTTATTTTTTTATATTTACTAGCACTAGAAGATCTGACAAGAATTCATTCTCGCCTCGTTTTCTTGTTGCAACTTTGCAATTTTTCCTAATCTTTTTATTATAATTAAAATTAAAACTACAAAAGTTCAAAAATAAATATAAGCCTTGGATTTGAAAGTAATTAATTTGTTTAATTTTTACTGAACACGAGCCCCACAATAGTCATATTAAATATATGATGATGATAATATGTAATTATTAATTACAAATCAAAATTTAAACATAAAATATTGAAAAATATTTTTATGAAACAAAATTTATAATAAATGAAGAAAAAAAAATATATTATATTATATTAAATGATATGTGAAATTGTAAAGCAAAATTTTATGAAAATTACAAATGATGCGATATAAATTGCTGCTATTCGTTTTTTTTAGTAAAACATAAATGTGTGTTTTATTTTGTTTTTATAAAATTAACATTATTCTGGTTCATCCTGGCAGTAGTTATATGCTTGTCTCAAAGATTAAGCCATGCATGTCTAAGTACACACGAATTAAAAGTGAAACCGCAAAAGGCTCATTATATCAGTTATGGTTCCCTAGATCGTTAACAGTTACTTGGATAACTGCGGTAATTCTAGAGCTAATACATGCATTATAAACACGGACCTTTGGGACGTGTGCTTTTATTAGGCTAAAACCAAGCGATCGCAAGATCGTTAATATGGTTGAACTCTAGATAACTGGCAAGTCTGGTGCCAGCAGCCGCGGTAACTCTTGTTCTTTTTTGTTTATCTCTTGTTCTTATTTGTTTATCTCTTGTTCTTTTTTGGTTATTTATTTTTCTTATTTTTTTGTATTTTTATTGTTTTTGGGGGGATTCCAGTCGGATTTTGATTTGTGATGAGCGTGACCGGGCGCAAAAGGGAAGGCAGGCCGAGGGGTGACATCTCCGACGGCACGGACGACGTAAGGGCGCAGTCCTCGTGCGACTTGCTGTCTGTGGATAGTGAGTCGGCATGTGGTGATGGCATTATTTGGGAGAAGAATAGGGTGAAGAAGGGGTCGCCTAGGGCGGCTCGGCGTGCCCTTGCAGCAGGGACCGTGAATGTAGTGGAGGGTGGTTCTGCGGGCATGGGATTATCCTACCCAAAGGGGAGCGTGAGTTAGGGCCTTCGGGCAGCCACTCACGTTAAACACTGACATATTCTGTCCCTATCTACTCACCCCCGGGGTGTGTCTTCTCTGTGAAATTCCACCTTGATGTATCACTACCGGGGAATATATGTGCGCCAGCACCTGGAACTGCCATGGGTGTGAATCTATCAGAAGGAAACCTGAGGGTTTATCTAAAGGATACCTTCGAGGTCCGACTAGTGACTCTCAACACTGGTACCACGGGAGCCGGTAGCCCCGCAGAGGGAGCACAAATGTCCGAGCAAAGGGTGAAGAGCTGATGCACATGAATGGTTGAACAATGAGTGCTCGGAGTCTGTGGACCGAACTTCGTTCCAACCCCACGGGGTTTAATGGATGATGTTCTGGCGACAACATCCCTGGTTCGTTGTTCGGTCTGTGGACTTCGTGCACACCCAAATGCTCGGATAGCGGAATCTGTGACCGGTTATTGGTGAGGTCCCCTTCGGGGGTTCACGTGGTGGCTGTGGTTGAGACCAAAAATTACGCTGGGAACGGAGTTCATGTCACCTTTGGCAGGGTGGCATGTTCTTCGATGTGCTGTTTCATAAAAACAGATGTCACTTGACACGGGTTTTGGATAGGCCCAACTCCCTAAACAAGGGTGGTGTGTGTGACATGGCAGAAACACACACAATTTGCTACCTGTGTCCTTAATTGGTCACAGGGGCTGTAGTGGTAGGCACGGATACCACTCGTGGTTTGACCACGGTGAATTATTATCATTATCCTAACACAGATAATAAGAATAAAGAAAAAGTGTACCAAAATGTTTAGTCATCTTATTTAGTGACGTTAAAAATGAAATGCTTTGGCTGTCAATAAATTTACTTATTTGATCGTGTATTTAGTATAATGTTATTATGGATTTTTGTTGGATGAATGATGGACTCTATATTTTTATAATAATGGGTATTTAGTTCGTCCTATTTCGTCGTATTCTTATTATTGCTTGCTCAATAATAATAACTGAATTTACCGATTGTTTATGTACCGCACACCCTATCCCGCTTGATTAACATGGTAAGGTACCTTTTTTATACAACCATGTTGATCAGGCGGGATAGGCAGAACAAAAAAAGAACCAAATTTGACTTTGTCAATTCATTATACATTTATTTCTTTTGGCTTGCGTTCAAGTGGTGCAGTGCTTTATACATTTAAAATCAATCAGTCTTTAGTGTAAAGTTGAAATTGAAATTTAAAAATAATCAGTGTTTTTTATTAAAGTAAAAATGGTTCCTGTAAAGGTTCACTAAATATAAGCAAATCTATTAAATAAAATCTTATTCTCTGAAAGCCTGAGAAACATTATACAAGAACTAAAACAACTAATTAATTATAAATACTTGTAGCAGAGATAAATTAAAACCCAAGCAATCAACAGCAACACCATCATTTTGAAATCATTAAAAGAGTAAGAAAACTTACCAGACCAGCCCCGCACCCCAACACCGATTGATGTATACAAAAAAAAAAAAAAGACAAGCCTTTGCATTAAAATAAATTTTTATAAATTAAAAAACATAAATTTATAGTTGTACTTGTATGTGAAAAATTTTTTTTTTATATACAAGTTAGTAGTATATTACTTATACTAAGTAATACGCAACAAGAATTTTTATGTTTAAAAAAAATAAAAGATGTAATTATTGAAGAAGTTCAGCACTAAGTCACTTTGTCTTTAATGGTAAATGTGAGATGCAGTGTATGGAATGTCAAATTTCTAGTATGAGAAATTAATGATTTAAGTCCTTCTTAAATGAGGCCATTTACCCATAGAGGGTGCCAGGCCCGTATAACATTAATGATTACTAGATGACATTTCCAGAATCGTGTTGCTTGATAGTGTAGCACTAAGTGGCTGGTAAACTGCATCTAAAACTAAATATAACCATGAGACCGATAGTAAACAAGTACCGTGAGGGAAAGTTGAAAAGAACTCTGAATAGAGAGTTAAATAGTACGTGGTGCCAAGTACGAGTGTTGGCACTAGTGCAAGTGATGGCACTACATCGGTGTGGAGTTGCATTGCAACCGGGTGCCGTGACCCATAGATCGGAAGGAGTTTAAGATGGGCTCCGCTGCTACCCAAGGGGGAGGCCATGTCCAAATAGCATGGTTTCGAATTGGTACTCATATGTGTTTTATATATGGGGGCGTTGGTAGACGCATTGTATTCACCCGTACGTTAAGAGCGCCGTGAGTTAGGGCCTTCGGGCAGGTACTCACGTTAAACACCGACATATTCTGTCCCTATCTACTGGGGGCCACCAGTCCCGAACTGTTTGGAGTTCAACTGGTAGTAGTATTTTGCTACGACGTCTGACCGGAGACTTAAATCTGGTACCACGGGCGTCAGGATGCCCGCGGAAATTCGGTTCCGCCCTGACGATGGTGAGGCCCTTCGGGGAGAAACGTGGTGGCTGTGGTTATACCCAAAGCGGGGAGAGCTTCTGCTCGGTGTCACATCCACTCTTTACTAAAAATGAAAATATATGTTTAGTGTTTGATTATCTCTTAACAACTGCCTTTATTCTTATTGTTTCTTTGATATCCACAGCTATACAAGAATATTTATTTAATACTTATATGTTGGTACCATTGGCTTTGTGGTATATGTAAGTAGGAAAGGTGGTGCCAAGTACGAGTGTTGGCACTAGTTCAAGTGAAGGCACTACATCGGTGTGGAGTTGCATTGCAACCGGGAGCCGTGACTTATAGATCGGTAGGAGTTTTAGATGGGCTCCGCTCCTACCCAAGGGGGAGGCCATGTCCAAATAGCATGGTTTCGAATTGGTACTCATATGTGTTTTATATATGGGGGCGTTGGTGGATGCATTGTATTCACCCGTGCGTTAAGAGCGCCGTGAGTTAGGGCCTTCGGGCAGGCACTCACGTTAAACACTGACATATTCTGTCCCTATCTACTCACCCCCGGGGTGCGTCTTCTCTGTGAAATTCCACCTTGATGTATCACTACCGGGGAATATAGGTGCGCCAGCACCTGGAACTGCCATGGGTGTGAATCTGTCAGAAGGAAACCTGAGGGTTTACCTAAAGGATACCTTCGCGGTCCGACTAGTGACTCTCAACACTGGTACCACGGGAGCCGGTAGCCCCACACAGGGAGCACAAATGTCCGAGCAATGGGTTAAGAGCTGATGCTCACGAATGGTGGAACAATGAGTGCTCGGAGTCTGTGGACCGAACTTCGTTCCAACCCCACGGGGTTTAATGGATGATGTTCTGGGGACAGCGGAATCTGTGACCGTTTATTGGTGAGGTCCCCTGCGGGGGTTCACGTGGTGGCTGTGGTTGAGACCAAAGGTACGCTGGGAACATGTCACTTCTGGCAGGGTGGCATGTTCTTCGATGTGCTGTTTCATAAAAACAGATGTCACTCGACACGGGTTTTGGGTAGGCCCAGCTCCCTTAACAAGGGTGGTGTGTGTGACATGGCAGAAACACACATAATTTGCTACCTGTGTCCTTTATTGGTCACAGGGGCTATAGTGGTAAGCATGAATACCACTCGTGGCTTGACCACGGTGAGATAAGGTCCTAGGGGCAGATGCGCACCTAAATCATCCACATGCATTGTCCCTATCTACTACTCATCGCTGGTGCGAATGTTGTACGGTGTACACGTGTATTTCTTAATAAATTCGTACTGTGTTTTTTCGGGGTTTTTTTCATTGGTTGTTTGCGTTTTTCTTTGTGAAAATTGTGATAGATCGTGTGCTAAACATTATTCGGATAGTTTTGGTGAAAATTCGAGTGATTCTGTGCGGATTTGTGCGGATTATATGCTTGAAATTTTTGCGGTGGTTGTACACAGCGGTGTTGTGTGTATTCATTGTGCGAGAAAAGTGCTCTCGGAAGGGCCATATCTGATATCAGTTTGAAGGTCTCGTCGAGCCTGTTAGACTGATACCAAAATCGAGTGGATAGGAAAACAAAGTGTGTTTGAAAATTGTGGGTAGTGCATTTGCCTGCAATTTTGCTGTGCTTTTTGTGGGGAAAATTTGGACTTGGTGTAAAGGGCGCGTCACGCCCGTCATTTTGAGGTGCGGATAACTAGGATTGGTGGCCGGTAAGTGCCTAAAATTTTTAATTGAAAATTGTAATTTGGTGGCGTCAGGTAAGAAGAAGCATTGTGTGGTTTTTTCTTAAATTTTTATTTGGTTTTTGTTTAATTGTGCAAATTTTTGCGCAGTTATAGGTCCAGGTGAACTTTTTTGCTGACTAGTTCATTGTTCAGAGCATTGTGGTTCGTTTTTGACGATTGACAGTTTTGTCAGTTTCCCCGCTTTTTTCGTGGGGATATCGGATTTTTTGGGAATTTTGGGGATTTTGGAATCCGGTTTGTGGTTTCGGGTATTTTTCTTTGGGCATTCCATTTCTGGACCGGGTTTTGGTTTTGGGTCATAGACCTCGGAGATATCGGCTGATTTTGATTTGCTCTTGTTCTTTTTTGTTTATCTCTTGTTCTTTTTTGTTTATTTTTCCTTATTTTTCTTGTATTTTCATTGTTTTTGGGCTGATTTTGGTCGGATTTTTAGATTTATGATGAGCGCGACCGGGCGCAAAAGGGAAGGCGGGCCGAGTTTGACATCTCCGACGTCACGGACAACGTTAGGGCGCAGTCCTCGTGCGACTTGCTGTCTGTGGATAGTGAGTCGGCATGTGGTGAAGGCATTATTAGGGAGAAGAAGAGGGTGAAAAAGGGGTCGCCTAGGGCTGCTCGGCTTGCCCTTGCAGCAGGGGCCGTGAATGTGGAGGAGGGTGGTTCTGCGGCCATGGGCTTATCCGATGAGCCTGTGAAGGCAGAACGTAAGAAGAAGAAGAGGTCTGTTGCAGTTGAGGGCTCTTTGTTGGGTGAGTTGAAGTCGGTTACGGAGGACCTCATGGGCTTAGTGCTGGTGGATGGGGTGGACCCACTACTGGCTCGTAGTGTGATGGGTGTGGCTTCCCGTTATGAGACCCTGCTTATGGGTCTCATGATGGAGAATGAGCGGTTGAAGGGGCGGTTGGAGGCTTTGCCGTCGGCTCCGCGGGTGTTTGCTCCACCTGTAGTGCCCGTGGTGCGGCCTGTGGCTGCTCCTGTGACTCCTGCTGCCCCCGTCCGGAAACCAGTTGAGACCTGGCCTCGGCCAAAGTGGTGGTGGGCAAGGTGGTGGATGAGGTTACACCTACTCTCGGTGTGAGAGTGCACGAGGTGCGGCCTATTAAGGATGGTGGTGCGGTTATTCGTACCCCATCCTTAGCTGAGAGGCAGAAGGTGGCTGCCAGTGCCACGGTTACGGAGGTGGACCTTGAAGTGTCGGTCAGGGATAAGTTGGGTTCGAGGGTGGTGGTGCAGGGGGTGCACACCGAGATCTCAGTGGATGATTTTATGGCTGATGTCTATGAGATGAACCTCAAGGACATGATTAGTCCTGCATCATTTAAGAAGAGCGTGAGGTTGGTGGGCACTCCCTGGAAGGTAGGGACTGCTGCATGTGTGAATGTTGTCCTTGAGTGTAGTGAGAGTGTCGCTGACCACTTGATGTCGACTGGTGTTTATGTCAAGTGGTTCAGATTTGTTGTACGTTCCCAGTTTGTTGTGCCTGACTGTACAGTAGTTAGTTCGACCCACTGGGGAATCACTGTTTGTGTGATAGGTAGATTCGGACAACTGCTACTGACTAGCATTTATTGTAGGTTTAGTGCTCAGCTGGACCCTTATTTAAAATACATGGATACGGTACTACTGCTTGCGTGTAGTATTCCGCTTATCCTGTGTTTAGACGCGAATGCGTGCTCCTGTATGTGGTTCAGCAAAATGTCCAGAATTGTTTCTGGACAGCCGAACTATGTACGAGGGTTGGCATTAAGCGAATGGCTGGTTGCTAACAACATTTCGGTGTTGAATGAAGCTAGTGACTTGTTCACTTATGATGGTCCAGGTGGTACTAGTGACATTGACGTGACTGACGTCAAGTGGTGTACATGTGAGCTGGATCTTATGCGACGACTGGTCAGGCGTCAGAGGAAGAAGTTCCAGAGAGCCATTCGTGTAGGCGCAGAAGATCTCGCATCGTAAAGCTATCTTTTTGTCCAGCCTCAGAACGTACAAGGACATGATAGTTAGGGTGAAAGAGGATGATTGGAGACGGTTTGTACATGGATATAGGGACGACCCCTGGGGTAAGGTTTACCATATCTGCAGGGGTAAGAGTAGTGTGACTGACATTGCAGGGCTGCAGGATGGCAGTAACACCATATTATCATATGGTGACGGATGAGGGAGCGGTAAAGAGGTCGGTGAGCGGTGCGAGGCGGACGGAGAGCGAGGTGTCCAGCACGGAGGAGGAGATGAAGAGATTCAAGCCTGGGTCGCCGGCGGCGCGTCGGACTGCTGCTGTTGGTTCTGTTGCTGCTGCTGTGGGCGGTTCGCCTGGTGGTGGAGCGTCAGCTTCTCGGATGAGGGCCGGTGCTGATGAGGTGGCTGTGGAGGGGACGAGTTCGGCTGCGGTGGGTGGTGTGGGTACTACGCGTAGGAGCAGGATGAAGGGCAGGCTGGTTGGCGCTGCTGTGGGTGACCCAACGTTAACTTCGTCGGTTTTGGTGAAGGAGGTGTCGGCGGAGCTGATTGGTGTGGTGTTGGAGGAGGGTGTGGGTCAGGGCTTGGCCAGGAGGGTGCTCAGCTGCTCGAACAAGCTGGAGATCATTGTGATGCGGCTCATTGCCGAGAATGAGCGATTGCGCGCGAGGTTGGAGGGGATTGGGAATGAGCAGAGGCAGACTGGCGGCTTTGCGGTGCCTTCTGCACCTCGTGCGGTTCTCCGGGCGGTTGCAGCTGCTCATGGCGTTGCCTACCCGGCGTTGCCGGTGCCGAGGCCTGTGGACACATGGTCGGTTGTGGTGAAGGGGCGTGGAGGAGCCACGTCCATGGAGGTGGTGGACAAGGTGGTTAGTGAGGTGGGCTCGACACTGGGCGTTCGCGTCCATGACGTGCGGCCGATTCGTGGAGGTGGTGCGGTGATTAGGACACCGTCAGTGGCTGAGCGGGAGAAGATCGCGGCCAACAAGAAGTTTGCGGAGGTGCGGTTTGATGTGGCGGCCAACTCGAAGCCTGGACCGAGGGTTGTTGTCCAGAGGGTTCATGCGGAGATAACACCTGACGAGTTCATGCAGGAGCTGTATGAGTTGAACCTGAACGACGAGATGACCGAGGAGGCCTACAAGAGGAGAGTGTGGCTAGTGAGCAGCCCTTGGAAGGTCGGTCAGGGACAGGTGAACGTGGTGCTGGAGTGCACGGCTCCTGTCGCGGAGCAGTTGCGGGCTACTGGAATTTACGTCAAATGGTTCCGCTTCGTGGCGAAGACGCAGGATGCCGTGCCGGCTTGCTATAGGTGTTTGGGCTTTGACCACCGTGTTCGTGAATGCAGGCTCCAGAGCGACGTGTGCAGGCGGATGCGGCGATGGTGGGCAGGGCGAACTCTCGGCATTGAAATGGGTGAGTACTTGATCTTTCAATTTCATTGTCAGGGGGCGTATTCAGTGATGTGTGAGCTGGGGCAGGCGATGCGTCGGCGAGGTGCTTCTTTTGAGATTTTGCAGGATCCGTATACCGCGGATGGTTGCGTTAGAGGTTTGCCAGGGGGAATGAGGATCTTTGTGGATCCTGCCGGTAAAACGGCAATTGTAGTGGACAGTGACGATTTCGACTGTACACTTGTCACTGCGACAAGCTGGGGAATTTGTGTTTCTGTGTTAAGTAGGTAAGGACGTTTTATGCTTTCGAGCATTTACTGTCGACCAGGTGCTCCTTTGGACCCTTATTTGGGGTACATAGATATGGTACTACTTCACGCGAGTAGTATTCCTGTTATCCTAGGCTTAGACGCGAACGCGTATTCTCGCCATGCCCCAGCATTTGGAGTCGATCTTTGGGAGGTGTCTGAGTGAGGGCTATTTTCCTAGGGCTTGGAAGATAGCTCGAGTCGTGGTCCTTCTGAAGTCGCCTGATAGGTTGAGGAGTGATATTCGCTCTTATCGGGGCATCAGTCTTCTTCCGGTGCTTGCAAAAGTACTGGAAAGGATTATGGTGGCAAGACTGAAGGAGGCCTACGTCGAGGGCCCTTCCGAGTACCAGTTCGGATTTAGGGAGTTGAGGTCTGTGGAGCATGCGTGGTTGCATGTGAAGCAATGTGTGGGTGGGTCGTCTCACAAGTATGTCCTTGGCATATTTGTGGACTTTAAGGGTGCGTTTGACTACCTCTCCTGGGGTAGGGTTCTTCAGTGTCGTGAGCTTGCCTTATGGGAGAGCTATTTCAACGGCAGGAAGGCTTGTGTGGTAGGTGCCAGCGACACGGTTTGGCGGAGTGTATATCGTGGCTGTCCTCAGGGTTCCATCTGTGGTCCATTTATTTGGAACCTCACGATAGATCCCTTGTTGCGGATTCTGGGCCACTCCTACAAAGTGTGCGCTTACGCTGATGACCTGCTGATTCTGATTGAATTTCAGTCTCGTATTGAACTGGAGAGAAAGGGTGAGCAGGCCATGAGTGAGGTGTCCAATTTGCTACGGACAAGACGGTGATGATGTTGCTTAAGGGCACATTATCACCTCGTCGTACACCGCATGTATGATCTGGCAGCGTTAGCCTTAGATATGAGACTCAAGTCAAGTATCTGGGGATAATGGTGGGGGAGAGGATGAGCTTCACAGCTCATCTTACCCATGTTAGGAATAAGTTGAGTGCTGTTGTAGGGAAGGTTAGGCGAGTTATGTTATACATATTTAAGTAAAAGGTGATTTTATAAGAACTATCGGAAATTTAAAAAAAAAAACACATAAAATTCAGAAAAATGCATGAAATATTTATTTGGATCGATAGTTGGGTCGATATAATTTAATGTTTGAAGATTATTTCATGCAAATGTTGGCCGCGGCTGCGCCTCAAATATTCCATCCGCTTAGTCCAATTTTGGCATACTCTTTCCAACATTTTGGCCGGTATCTCACGAATAATGTTGGCAATGTTGGCTTCCAGTGCGTCAATCGAAGCGGGCTTGTCCCTATAGACATTAGCCTTAACATAGCCCCACAAAAAATAGTCTAGAGGCGTTAAATCGCACGATCTGGGCGGCCAATTGACTGGTCCCAAGCGTGAAATAAACTGTTCACCGAACTCGCCTCTCAATTGGTCCATTGTTTCGCGTGCTGTGTGGCATGTGGCACCGTCTTGTTGAAACCACATGTCATGCAAGTCAAGCTCTTCCATTTTGGGCAAAAAAAAGTTTGTTATCATCGCACGGTAGCGCTCACCATTCACAGTAACGTTGTGATTCGCATCATCTTTGAAGAAATACGGCCCAATGATGCCGCCAGCCCATAATCCGCACCAAACGGTTGTTTTTTGTGGATGCATTGGTAGCTCTTGCAATGCTTCTGGCTGCTCTTCACTCCAAATACGGCAGTTTTGCTTGTTCACGTATCCATTCAACCAGAAATGAGCCTCGTCGCTGAACACAATTCTTCGATAAAAAAGTGGATCTTCATCTAACTTTTCAAGAGCCCATTCACCAAAAATTTGGCGTTGTGGTAGGTCGTTTGGCTTCAATTCTTGCACCAGTTGTATCTTATAAGGCTTCACACCCAAATCCTTCCGCAAAATTTTCCACGTAGTGGAGTAACAGAGGCCCAATTGCTGCGAACGGCGCCGAATCGATAATTCACGGTCATCACCAACACTGGCCGATACGGCTGCGATATTTTCTTCAGTTTGCACTCTACGTAAGCGCATTATGCATGGCCGGTTCTGTATGGTGCGAGCTGGTCAAATATGTTCAAGGCAGAAACAAGGTCTTGACGTGTGCGTTGTTGGCATGCTTGCTGGTTTGTCGTACGGTGTCTACGGAGTCTCTTCAGGTCTTGCTGGGTGCTGCTCCTCTTGACTTGGAGGTGATACGTCGCAGTATCCTCTTCAAGTTTAAGAACGGGTTGCCGCTTCTTCCGGATGATTAGATTTCTGATGCTGACCTGGTGGGTGCTGATGAGCGACGAGTCAGGACTCTTCTTGATGAGTGTCTTGTGGCCAAGTAGAGAATTAGATGGACTGATTCCTGTAACGGTCGTGTTACGCACGAATTTATTCGTGATGCGGACTTTGTCTGTGGACGTCCAGATTTCGGGCTTAGCCTGAGTCTGGGCTTTTTGCTGACTGGGCATGGTTCCATGAATGCTTTTTTGCACTCTAGTAATCTGTCCAATACTTTTATGTGCCGATGTGGCAATGGACCGGAGGACTGGCGATATATACTGACCGAGTGTCATCTTTATGATGACATTCGTGACTTAGGAGGTATGGGAATAGCCCATACCAGCGTAGCTTTGGATTTCAGTAGGGCCTTAGAGAACTGTAGGACAATGAGTAGGTTGGGTGAATTTGCCCAAATCGCGTTAAGTAGGAGAAGACAGCGACTTTTGTAGGTAGGGTGGGTCCTTCGGCGTGATCGTACGTGGTCTTGCTGTTCGCGGGGTATCGCAGAAATACTGCCTTGCTTCGTACATCGGCGGTCGTTCCCTGTAGGTTGGTTGTTGTTGATGGTTCTTGCCGGCTTTGGTGTGGCGGCTTTACACTTGGGGACTTTGCCTTTGCCGGGGATATTCAGGCAGTTGTTGAACTCCAGCATTCTTATCAACCCAAAATCCCCGAAGAATCAAAAAACACGTACTACGTTGATGGTGGTTGCGTATCTAATCCCCCTCTTTCTTTATTTATCTCATCTTATCTATGTTTATTCGGACTTACATGTATGTATTAAAAGAGGAAGAAGTGTCAGTGTTGATGTGCAGAGCTGGCACTACACCTCCCTTTTTTAAGAGATTTAAATATATTTATTTAAATACGTAAATTAATATTTACAAATTTTAATTTTTTTTTTTTTTTTTTTTTTTTTTTTTTTTTTTTTTTTTTTTTTTAGAGTTTGAATTGAAATTATAAATTTAAGAAAAAGTTTGGCATTTCAAGTACTGGCCTTGTACCTGAATTACCCCCCTTTTTATATGAAGAATTATTGAAACAAACTGGTTGATCAGATCAGATTGCTTCAAAAATTATTTCTATTGTTTACAAATTGGTTTTTATACATTTTTATATACATATGTATAATATTTTTTCAAAATTTATGTGTTAATTATAATACAATCATTTTTTTTTCTCATGTGCAATTAAATATATTGACGTAACTATATTGTTTATTAATAAATTTATTTATGTTTAATGTAATTTATTTTATCTTTGGATTAAGTTCAATTAAGTTTTTTTTTTCATAGGTTTATGTAAAGAAAAATATATTTAAATAAGTTTAAATTCAGATAATATAATGTAATTAATAATATTAAAGTTTAACATTAATTAAGAATTTTATGTTTTTTTTTTTTTTTTTTTTTTTTTTTTTTATTATAATTAATATTTACAAATTCATGTATTTAATTTCTTTTCTTTTTGTTTTTTTTTTTTTTTTTTTTTTTTTTGTATAGGTACTGATTGAAATTAATAACACAAAAAAAATTTTTCCTTTTATATATATAATTTTAACATTTTCAAATTATATTTTTTTTCATTAAAGTTTGAATACTTTACAATTAAAAATATTCTATCATTTTGTGGTTTTATTTCTTTTGTTATTGTTTTCTTATTCGGTTTTTGTGAACAGTTTTCTGTTTCTTAGTTACAGAGTCATAAATTGTTACGTTAACTTCATCTATATTAGTAACGACATATGGGCCTTCATATATGTTCCCGTGTTTGTTATACGGTTCTTTCTTTAGTAAAACAGTATCGTTAATTTTCAGGCTAATAGGTTTAGAGAATTTGTCATAATATTTCTTTGCCTTATCTTTATTTTTGTCAATGAGTTGCTTTGCAAGTAAATGTGTCTTTTGTAATCTGAATTTTACTTCCTTGCTGTAATTTTCAGTATTGTAAATCGGGTCTAAGTTACTATTAACTTCATCTGGCATAGTTACACGCTTACCAAAAACGAGTTCAAATGGAGAAAATTTGTTATCAAAGGCTGTGTTTGTTGTACTATTATGATAGAACGTAAAATACTTGATATATGTGTCCCATTGAGTCATGTTTTCGACCAAATATGCTCGAATGTATTCGTTGAATACCCTATGGTTTCGTTCTATAATTTCGATTGTCTGGTGGTGATATGCTGTTGAAAAATTTATTTTAATTTCCAGAAATTTGCAGAGTTCAGAAAGAGGTTCGTTTTTGAAGTCTGTTCCCATATTCGTTTTGATTATATTCATTTTCCCATAAATTAAGATAAAACTTTCGAATATCGCGCGAGCTACGGTTCGCGCCGACTTATCAGGTATAGGGACAGTTACTAGGTACTTAGTCAGGTCACAAATCATCGTTATTGCATATTTGTTGCCATATGCGGATTGAACTAATGGGCCTATCGTGTCTAAGACAACGATATCGAATGCTTTAGTTGGAGTTTGAGTAAAAACAAGTTCCTGTATGTTTGCTGGTCTAACTTTGTTTACAATGCACTTTGGACAATTACGAACAAATTTGGCAATGTCCTTTGTCATGCCTTTCCAGTGGAATTTGGTACGAATTTTCGCGTAGAGCTTCTTTTGCCCACAATGGCCGCCTTGTAGAGGGTCGTTGTGGTATATTTGCATGAGTTTTTGTTTTTTGTCGTTGTCCGTAACGAGTTCTATTGGTTCAGTCAATATAATTTCCAATGATTTTAATATTCTATTTCCATACTCTTTCAAATCTCGAATTGAGTAAAATGTAAAAAATAAATCGTCTTTTGGCCATTCTGCCCTATAAATTTCAAAATTGTTGGCTAACGTTTGTAGCCTCGAAAGCAAATAGTCTAGTCTATAAGTTTCGCTAACAAAACGAAATTCAACAGAAAGCAGTTTTTTAAATTTCATATAAAAGGTTATGCATAATATCTTTGTTTCTGAATCAATATTAATTATTTGTGTTCTGACTTTTGGAATATTTTTGTTAAAATCGTTTGAAAATTTGTCGTATACCTTAAGATCTGGGATACTGATAGATTTCTCTGGAATAGCTCTGTTATATTGATTGGCTTTAGACATTGAACGAGTTGTCATAGCAAGGACTTGATTGCTATTAATTTTTAACTCTTTGATTGATATTCTCGATAATGCGTCAGCGCCAACATTAGATTTTCCTTTGATATATTCTATAGTGAAATTATACTCGGCGAGCTCTAAGCGTATGCGAGTTAATTTTGAGGAAGGGTCCTTTATATTGAAAAGGTAGACCAAAGGTCTATGATCAGAGCGAACTATAAAATGTGTTCCATAAATGTATGGACGAAATTGACGAATTGCAAAGTGAATTGCTAGAAGTTCTAGTTCTATTGTTGGTTTTTTTTGTTCGGATTGGGAAAATGATTTTGAAGCATAATATATTGGTAAATCGTTACCACTAAAATTTTGACTGAGTATCGCACCGCAGCCAAGTTTCGACGCATCTACCGTAACTGTGAATGATTTCGAGAAGTCCGGATATTGCAGTACTTGTGGGGATAACAAGCAAGATTTCAGTTTATCAAAAGAGTTTTGACACTTGTCAGTCCAAGAAAATTTAACAGCCTTTCTTGTCATTTGGTTCAGTGGAGCTGCTAGAATAGCGAAGTCCGGAATGAACCTCCTGTAGTAGTTGGCAAATGCCACTAAACGTTTCACGGAATCTTTATCATTTGGTGTTGGGTAACTTTCAATAGATTTAATTTTACTATCATCTGGCAAAAGACCATTTGCTGTGCAACGATGACCGAGAAATGTAACTTCTGGACGAAAGAAATCGCATTTATATGGATTTATTTTTAAATTGTGTTTACGTAGAACCTGAAATACATCTTTTAAATTACTTAAATGGTGTTGCTTATTGCATCCGACTATAATTATGTCATCGACATATAAAAAGGCTTTGTTTGGAGCGAGCCCAGAAAACGCTATGTTCATCATTCTGAAGAATGAATTTGGAGCTATATTAAGCCCAAATGGTAAGACTTTCCAACGGAAAGAGCCTTTATCAGTGCTGAATGCCGTGATATCCCTAGAATCCGGGTGCAGAGGGATTTGATGAAATCCCGAAAATAAATCTATTATGGAGAAATGTTTTGCTCGGCCTAAATTGTCCAATATGTCATCGATGCGCGGTAACGGAAATTTGTCCGCAATAAGTTTTTTATTGACAGCACGGTAGTCTATACACATTCGGTATGATTTTTTATCGCCGGAGCTCTTTTTAGGGACCAGAATTAGAGGACTATTGAAATTTGCTGTACTTGGTTCAATTAATTCATTTTTGAGTAAATTTTCGATTTGCTTACCAATTTCTTCTCGTTGGCTATGTGGAAGTCTATAGTTCCTGGTATAAACAGGTGAAGTATCAATCAGTCTGAGCTTCTGCTCATAGAAGTTGTTAGTTGTCATTTTGTCATTATCTAGTGAAAAAATGTCAGCATATTGCTCACAAAGTGGCATTAAATCATTTTCGATCTCCTTAGGCATTTGACTTTTCAAAATATTGTTCAGTTTAACTGTTCTTTCATTATCAATTTTGTTTTCATTTATTGAGTATATATAAAAATTACTGAGTTTCTGTGCTCTTAAGTTATCATTCCGGATACATTTATATTTATCAGTGGTATTTACTACACGCAAGGTAGGGTAATTGGAATCAATAATGGTTTTACCAACAAAAATGCCATCACAAATCTCGTAAGAGTCAATAAACATTGGCTCTGTTATATTGCGCAAATTAAATATCCGAAAAACTTCGCATCTCGGAGGGATAACACAAGTGGAATTAGCCATTCCATGTAGAATTGGTAATCTTACTGTGCCATTCCTAATATTAACCAATATTGTAAAGTTCTCATAATTTATTTGGCAACCATTCTCTTTGAGAAAATCTTTCCCTAGAATTCCATTTGCTGGAATATTGAAATTATCGTTGACGACATGAAAAATCTGAGGAATTAATTGATTCGAGAATATTAAGCTTGTCAAATTGTACCTAAAGTGTATATTGGGTCAGTAGTTATACCAGTGATTCTAATTATTTCGTTTCCGTTAAGGATATTTTCAGAGGTTAAACAAGATTTTTTAATTAAAGAAATGTCGGCTTGCGTGTCGACAAGAAACGTGCATGATTGATTTGTGTCAGTACAATTTAGTCTAATAAAATCGGCGTAATTAAGATTTAGACTGTAAATAGATTTTTGTTTTAAATTTGAATTCGGTGAGTTCGACTTTATAGTTCCTCCTCTGTTTCCCTCAACGACGACTGTTGAGGGACTTCCGGGTTTAAAAACCTGACGGAAGCCCTTGGATGTTCGTTCCGAGTAAAATTATTACGATTGTCACCACGAAAGTTATAATTGTTTTGCCCATGCCTACTGTTAAAATTTCTACTGTCCGTGTTAAAATTACGACTGTTATTTGTCTGATAATTCCTATTAGAGAAATTGGGACGATAATTTCCCCTAGAGGAATTTGACTGATAACCACCTCGATTAAAATTATCAGCATGAAAACGGTTCCAGTTGCCATTTTGTTGAAAGTTAGTGTTCCTGTATCTGTTCTGGTTCTGGATAGCGAAAACTTGTTTCTCCTTTGTTTCATTCGTTTGTTCGACTACAAGTTTTGCTACAACGTCCTTTGGGTCGGAAAAACTTGTTGAAGCTAAAATTGACTTGACTAGATCTGATTTGGCGTTTAATCGGCAGACTGATACCGTCTGTTCTATAGCCATCTCGTGCGCCTTGGACTTTGTTATGCCCTCGATGACTAGAGAACGCTTCAGTGCATCAGCAAGCTCTTCAGCTTGTTTACTAAATCCTACAAAATCGTCATTTCTAACTGTTAGTGCTACTAATCTACCATTAATAACCTTCGAACTATCAGGCTTTATCCCGTTTTTTAAAGCAATTTTAATGTCACTTATTGTATTAATAGTTTCTGGTAACACTTTGCGTGCCTTACCCTCTAATTTTGATATTATAAAATTCAGAAATGTAGTTTGCAAATTTGGATTGGTGAAATCTTCAATAAGCTCAATTTTATCTAAAAAGGACTGCAACTGTAACGCGTTTCCGTCATAATTATCTCGAATGATCGAAGCACACATTTTGATGTGCGATATTTTATCTTCTGTCGATGCCATTTCAAATTCTATTTCTATTTTATTCTCGCCAGTAATATTTTCGACGTTCTCTATATCAAAAAGCTTTGTATCTTTCCCGCTTGTTACTCTAGTAGTTGTGTCAACTTGTAGCAATGAATCTATTTGCAATGGAATTTCTAATTCATAACCGAGTTTCTGAAAACAGTCAAATAATTTTGTTCTAAAATGTGTAATTTTCCAAACAATTTTATCTTTATCAGCTTGCAATTGTTTATCGGTGGTAGAATTTATGTAATCTATAATTAAATTATAATGTTTTATTAATAATACCCTGTACTCTTCTAATTTTATTAAATTTGCTGAAAGAGGGCGATTTTGAAGAACTCTTTTTACGACCTTATAAAATTATTGCTGTAATTCTCTGAATTTATCGTCATCAAATTCTGACATTTAAAGGAAACTCTTTCTACTGCTTTATAAAATTCTTGCATAAACCCCACAGAAACGAACCTTTGAAATGTCACTTATCATTTGAGGGTAAACCTGATTTTCAAATGTTATAAATGTTTAGTCAGTGTTCATGTTTTTTATTAATACATGTAAATATAAATAATTTTAAAATATAATTTAAATATTAAATAAATATTTACATTGCATAAAAATTTATATTTAGAAAGTAATTTTAACTGTTTTTACATTAGTTACCAAATGTTTTTATTATTTAAAATAATTGTTCTGTTGCTCCTGTTGACATCAGCGGTTTATTTCCATACATATATGTTGTTCCTGTTGATGTTTTTTGTTACTGCCGTCTGTTGTTGCATGTTGTTAAAAATGAGTTTGCATAATGCTCTGTGATGTTGTTGTTGTTTTGTTGTAGTTTCGTTTTTCAGGCGTGTATTTACAATTAAATTTTGATTTGTAATTATTGCACAAAAATTTATTTTTCCAAGTGTTTATAAAGAAATCCTGGAAGAAATTTGTTAAAATTTCGACTTTGGTCTCACACACACTTTTTTCTTCGTTCTCAAGCTTCAAACACGTTTAATGTTCAGATATTTTTGTTTTTGTTTTATGTTGTAAGGTTTTCAACAGAATTTGCAATAGTTTTTTTTTGTAAAAATTTACGATTAATGTGTATGCAGTTATTTATGTATAAAGTTCTTTTTACTTGTTTGAATTTGGTTTTGATTTATCTTTGTGCATTAAAAATTTATAAATTGTTTTTTGTTTTGTATATATTTATTTTACTTTTTGAAAAAAAAAAATTTTTTTTCATCTTATTCCGTTTTTTTTTTCCTTTAATTTTGTTTCGGTTCTATCTTTCATTTCATTCCGTTTTCTTTTTCTTTCTTTTCTTTCTTTTCTTTTATTTTTTTTTGTAAAAAAAATTTTTTCATTTCGTTTCGATTTTTTTTTCGTCTTTATTGTATTTAGAAACACTCACCCACACTTGTACATATACACTCAGCAAACGTAATTTAACCCTTATTTTAGTTTAATTTGTGTAATTATTAAATTAGCGTCTGTTTGAGTTAACTGATCGTTGTAATGATGTTGTTGTTGGCTTTAATTGATTTAGTATATTTACAAAAATTATTTCTATTTATTTAACTTAATTTTTTTTTTTTTTTTACTCTTTAAAGTTCTTTTCGTTTGCGTTTTCTTTCATTATTAATTTTCTATGATATACACACTAAACGTCGTTTTCAACTTTTTAACGGGTACAGTTAAGTCTTTTTTCTCTTTTTTTTTCTTCATAACATTTGAGTCTTTTAATTTACAGTTTTTGATCCAACTGTACTTTTATTTCACGGTCAACCCTTTATTTGTAATATTTTTTTTCCAATGTTCTTATGTAAAATTTAAACCTTTTTCGGCATGTCCCAAATTAATTTAAGTTTCTTTTTGAATATATTATATACTTTGATTATGTTGCCGTGTAACTCAGCGCAATTTTATCAAGACAATGTTTGTTAATAATTGCGATGACCATAGCTAACACTTTACTTTTACAAATTTATCATCAGCCGCATTACTTTCCCGTATTTATTAATTATATGTATAAGCTCCTGGCTCCTGGCAGGATCGCCATGTTGAACTCCAACATTCTTATCAACCCAAAATCCCCGAGAAATCAAAAAACACGTACTACGTTGATGGTGGTTGCGTATCTAATCCCCCTCTTTCTTTATTTATCTCATCTTATCTATGTTTATTCGGACTTACATGTATGTATCAAATAGTAGTAAAGTTAAAGTTAAGTGTTGCTTAAAAGAGGAAGAAGTGTCAGTGTTGATGTGCAGAGCTGGCACTACACAGTTCTTCTGTGGAGGGACTGCATGGGTATCCTTGGCAGTGTATGCTGGCATGCGTCGGCGTCTGTCGCTGGTGTGCTGGCTTTTAGGCAATTGTGTGGTGCTGTTGACGGACTGGCTATGCCCCTGGTTGTTTTTATTGGCGGGTGTTGCGGATTGGTGCTTGACTTGGACTTTTCTTATGTTCCTGGTTTTGGTTTGAGTCACTCTTGTGACCTTTGGTTCACCCGTGAGGGGAACCCTGTTCAGTGTTGTCTTGTGTGCTGTTTGTGCGTGAGGTCTTTGCTGGTGTCATTTTTTGTGGCACAAAGTGTCGCTCGTGAGGGCGGCTGTTTATTGTTTTGTGTACTGCGCTTTGTCTTGTCGTTGTACCCTTTTTGTTGCTGTTTGTTTTGTGTTTTGATGGTGGGGGGCCACCAGTCCCGAACTGTTTGGAGTTCAACTGGTAGTAGTATTTTGCTACGAGGTCTGACCGGAGACTTAAATCTGGTACCACGGGCGTCAGGATGGCCGCGGAGCTTCGGTTCCGCCCTGACGATGGTGAGGCCCTTCGGGGAGAAACGTGGTGGCTGTGGTTGTACCCAAAGCGGAGAGAGCTTCTGCTCGGTGTAACATCCACTCTTTACTAAAAATGAAAATACATGTTTAGTCACAGTTAAAAGTGTTGATAGTGTCACCTTCTAACACAGCTTTCTTGTTAATGAGTAAAAATAAATTATTTTCTTCCGGAACTCTTATTTTACAATCTAATTTTGTAAAACATTTGGCTAAAAGATGTCGACAATTTCTAATTTTTGCAAAAACTGATTTTTTCCCAATTGTTGATAATTTATACCTTGGATTTGTGTACTCTAATATTGAATTATATGTCTTTATTAGAAGCAAAATATATTCATATATCTTATCAGGATTTTTTGTCAATGGTCTATTTTGTACAATTCTCTTTTTAATTTTATCAAATTCTGATATCAATTCATTAAATTTTGAAAGATCAAATTCTGACATTTGCAGAAAAAGAATATATTTTAAAGTTTAATTTTTTCTGAAAGAAAATAGAAAAATATTTTTTCTGAATTTTTAAACTTTGGATTAAAGTGTTATATTTATTTCAAATTATGATGAAAATTAATAGTGTAATAATGTTGTAAGAAACATTATTTCTAATATTATTTTAGTTTTTTAAAAGAAATTCTCTCTCGATTATTACTACTCTTTCCTTGAGTGTGTTCTGTCTTCTATGCGTGTTCATTTATTAAATGCATACTGAAAAAATAATAGGATTTTGTTTCTGTATTGTTGTTTTTTTCTTCGTTTATCTTTTGTTATTACGTTTATTTCGTTGGCTTGATATTACATTAAATTATTAAAGGTTATATTCATATGAAAAATTTATAAAATATATATATGTATTGAGTTAAATATCTAATATATGTAAGTATATGTATAATTAAAATTTTTTTTGAATTTCATTCGTTTATGTTGTAAATTTTGAATTTAATTTACCTCTGAATATTTTTGTATTTATATATTTATATGTAAAACTTGATATAAAATACACCAAGCCTTTATATTCACTGGGAAATGATATTTTAATAAGAAATATTTTGGTATTTTTTATAGTTACATATTAAATCATTTCTTCTTACATTGAGATAATTTAAAGTCAAGAACGTAGAAGTTATTTTAAATGTTGTTTGTTTGATGGTAAGTATATAAAATTAATTAATCACATATGCATGTATAGAGATATGTGTTACATATATATGTATGTTTTGTATATTTTTTAAACTTTATAACATATAAGGTATACACAACAGTATATAGGCAAGTATGCTTGTATTGAAGTATAAATTTAAACATGTTATTTTTTCCAAAAATAAATTTTTAAAATTTTTTTTTTGTGTATTTGATATGTTTAATATATTGTTTTTTTTTCTCGTATTACAAATAATTGTTGTTTTGTTTTCTTTTTTTCCTTTTGTATTACTCTTTAGGTATGGTTATTTTGCAATCTTTCCTCTTTTGCTGTCCATTTTTTTTGTACTCTTTGTGAGTTTACATATTATTTCTCCGTTTTTCCCCATTTATGTAGTTTAACAATTTTGTTCTCTTATTGGAAGTTTCTTTTTATTAAAAGGAACATTATCCAACGTTAATTTTTTTCCATGTTGCTAACTTCTGACTTTTTCATTTTACACTTTGTTCTTTCCGTTGTTTTTATATGAAAAAAAAATTTTTTTTTGGTTTATGCCGTTATTATTTAAGCAATTTTTTGAGGGTTTTTTTTCTCAATTATAAGTTTATTATTTTTGAAAGAAAATATCTAAATGTAATAATCGTTTTGTACAGTTTTTACAGACTTGATGTCCGTTTATTTCTTTTTCTTTTTTGTACATAACGTTTTTTTCCCACATTTACAAACTTTACTATGGGTATTTTACTTTCTGTGTTCAAAGTTGTTTTTTTTCTTTAGTTTTTTAATTATAAGTAGGTATACGGCAAAGGTTTTTTTTTTAAATTTCAACACGCACAAAATTGCCAAATCTTTCCAGGTATATAATAATTAAAATGTTTCATGTATTTCTAATGTACACAATTATTTGTGCTTATTTTTCCATATACATATGTAAGTTCACGTTGCCTATTTTTTTTCTTAGTTCTTAAACAATTTCTTTTTATAAATTTTTTAATTATTAAATAACACATGTCTGCGAAAATTGTTTTTTTCAGCTGTAGGAGATATTTTTACTGAATTATATGTTTTAAAGTGCGCTGATTTCAAAAGTGATGGCCATTTTTTTCTATCACATAAGGATTTTTTGCAAATTCAAACACAAAAAATTGGTTAAAGCACTCGTTTATTCAAAATTTTCAAACAATAAATATTTTTTTTAAAGCAAACGAAACATTATTTTGATACATATGTATACTTATTCATGTTCTTTATGAAACCTCTTCTTCTTTTCCTTGATACTTTGACGAGTCCTTTTCCCGAGTCCTTTTCCTGAGCTTGATTCACCCGGAGCAGGTAATGAAGCTTCGTCCTCCAACTCACTAGGGTATTCATCCAAACTGGAAGGTGGCTGCGAGATAGATATCTCGAAGCTATGTAGCACTGGACGTATAGCTGAGTCAAGATTAGGATAACTTATGTTTCTTTTGTTTTTTGAATTGAATCCCTTTACTTCAACTGAGCAGAAGTAGCAGTCAGTGATGTGATTTTTCTGCTCACGCCATATCATAGGAATTCCAAATCGAAATGCATTTTTCTTTCCCTTAAGCCACAAACGAAGATCTTCTATACACCTTATGGTTTATCTTGATGACCAAGTTTTAATTTAAAGTAGGCAAAATAAACTTTCGTTATAAAATCACTTATACTTCTCTGTTGACTTTTAATAGTGAATTCACCACAGATATAACAAAAACTGTTTGGAGAAATAACACAACTCCTTGTAGCCATGATTAACAGACAACAGAACTGTTCACTTGAATATCAGTATGTCTACTGAGAGCTTTTCTTTGTTTCAAGCGATGTAAAATAAAACACTGCTGTTTTCGCTTAATGTAGAACGGTTGTAAATTCACTCTACGGCGGTTGATAAAAAACTGTTTATTTTTAAAAACTATCTTCCTTAAATACTAAATACACAGTACAACAGCCAATCTGGGGGGTGAGAAATTCCAAGTCAGGGTGATGGTACTAGCTCAGTATAGTAAAACCCTCAAAGGGTTTGGCGTTCGTATGTGTCAGTTTTTTTGTATGACCTTTTAAATTTTTTCCTTATCTTGATGTTTTTTCGCTTAGTTGTAACATTTTGGCAAAAAAAAAAAAATTTTTTTTTTTTTTCCAAGAAACAATTAGCACTATCTATTAATTAGTGTACACGTTTATTACTTCAAGGAAAAACAAATAATCCTTTCTGCGGAAAATACGCTAATTTGTAATAGCAGACCTTCGCTAATCGAGATGATAGGGTTGGTGTTTTTCAAGGCCATAAATGTCACACATATTCGTTCAATATTGGGTACCTGCGGTAAATTGAGAATAAAATCCGCATTTGTTATTCGTTTTTCGTGATTTATACCTTATATTATTCTTGAGGTATTTAGCTTTCAAAAAAATGTGTAAAATATAAAATGTTTGCTTTTTTATTTTTTTATTGCATTTTTAAACTGAAAAAAACGCGAATTTTGCAAGAAAAAAATTTTTTCCCCTCTTAAATTTTTGAATAAGTCCAAAACGATAAAATATAGAAAAAAATTATATTTAATTAAATTAAATACAATATTGTTACGCATCTTTTGGTGTTTTGTTTATGAAAATCTTTGATATCCACAGCTATACAAGAATATTTATTTAATACTTATATGTTGGTACCATTGGCTTGGTTGTATATGTAAGTAGGAAAGGTGGGGCCAAGTACGAGTGTTGGCACTAGTGCAAGTGATAGCACTACATCGGTGTGGAGTTGTATTGCAACCGGGTGCCGTGACCCATAGATCGGTAGGAGTTTTAGATGGGCTCCGCTCCTACCCAAGGGGGAGGCCATGTCCAAATAGCATGGTTTCGAATTGGTACTCATATGTGTTTTATATATGGGGGCGTTGGTGGATGCATTGTATTCACCCGTGCGTTAAGAGCGCCGTGAGTTAGAGCCTTCGGGCAGGCACTCACGTTAAACACTGACATATTCTGTCCCTATCTACTCACCCCCGGGGTGTGTCTTCTCTGTGAAATTCCACCTTGATGTATCACTACCGGGGAATATATGTGCGCCAGCACCTGGAACTGCCATGGGTGTGAATCTGTCAAAAGGAAACCTGAAGGTTTACCTAAAGGATACCTTCGGGGTCCGACTAGTGACTCTCAACACTGGTACCACCTGAGCCGGTAGCCCCGCAGAGGAAGCACAAATGTCCGAGCAATGGGTTAAGAGCTGATGCTCACGAATGGTTGAACAATGAGTGCTCGGAGTCTGTGGACCGAACTTCGTTCCAACCCCACGGGGTTTAATAGATGATGTTCTGGGGACAACATCCCTGGTTCGTTGTTCGGTCTGTGGACTTCGTGCACACCCAAATGCTCGGATAGCGGAATCTGTGACCGGTTATTGGTGAGGTCCCCTGCGGGGGTTCACGTGGTGGCTGTGGTTGAAACCAAAAGGTACGCTGGGAACGGAGTTCATGTCACCTTTGGCAGGGTGGCATGTTCTTCGATGTGCTGTTTCATTGAAACAGATGTCACTCGACACGGGTTTTGGATAGGCCCAACTCCCTTAACAAGGGTGGTGTGTGTGACATGGCAGAAACACACATAATTTGCTACCTGTGTCCTTTATTGGTCACAGGGGCTATAGTGGTAAGCATGAATACCACTCGTGGCTTGACCACGGTGAGATAAGGCCCTAGGGGCAGGTGCGCACCTAAATCATCCACATGCATTGTCCCTATCTACTACTCATCTCTGGTGCGAATGTTGAACGGTGTACACGTGTATTTCTTAGTAAATTCGTACTGTGTTTTTTCGGGGTTTTTTTCATTGGTTGTTTGCGTTTTTCTTTGTGAAAATTGTGATAGATCGTGTGCTAAACATTATTCCGATAGTTTTGGTGAAAATTCGAGTGATTCTGTGCGGATTTGTGCGGATTATTTGCTTGAAATTTTTGCGGTGGTTGTACACAGCGGTGTTGTGTGTATTCATTGTGCGAGAAAAGTGCTCTCGGAAGGGCCATGTCTGATATCAGTTTGAAGGTCTCGTCGAGCCTGTTCGACTTATTCCAAGATCGAGTGTATAGGACAATATTTGTGCGGTGAAAGTGTGTTTGAAAATTGTGGGTAGTGCATTTGCCTGCAATTTTGGTGTGCTTTTTGTGGGGAAAGTTTGATTCACTGAGCGGGTTTTTTGGACTTTGTGTAAAGGGCGCGTCACGCCCGTCATTTTGAGGTGCGGATCGCTAGGATTGGTGGCCGGTAAGTGCCTAAAATTTTTAATTGAATATCGTAATTTAGTGGTGGATGAGGTTGCACCTACTCTCGGTGTGAGAGTGCACGAGGTGCGGCCTAGTAAAGATGGTGGTGCGGTTATTCGTACCCCATCCATAGCTGAGAGGGAGAAGGTGGCTGCCAGTACCAAGTTTGCGGAGGTGGGCCTTGAAGTGTCGGTCAGGAATAAGTTGTGCCCGAGGGTGGTGGTGCAGGGGGTGCACACCGATATCTCAGTGGATGAGTTTATGGCTGATGTCTATGAGATTGGTGGGCACTCCCTAGATGGTAAGGACTGCTGCACGTGTGAATGTCGTTCTTGAGTGTAGTGAGAGTGTCGCTGACCAATTGATGTCGGCTGGTGTTTCTGTCAAGTGGTTCAGATTTGTTGTATGTTCTCAGTTTGTTGTACCTGCATGTTTCAAGTGTCTTGTTTTTGACCATAGGGTCCAGGAGTGTAAGGCTAAGGCTGAGGTTTGCCGTCGTTGTGGGGTAAGTGGACATTTGGCGTCCACTTGCCCTAATGACCTTAGGTGTCGCAATTGCGCATTTAAGGGTCTCCCGGCGGGTCATCTGATGATGTCGACTGCTTGCCCTGTGTACGCGGCCGTGGTTGCTAGAGCGAATGCTAGACATTAAACATGGAGATGACAACGATCCTACAATTTAACTGTCGGGGTCCCTATGTAGTGATGCGCGAGCTGGGACAGGCGATGCGACAGCAAGGAGCTAGGTTTCTGTTGGTGCAGGAGCCCTATAGTGTAGGTGGTTGCATAAGTGGTCTACCTGGGATTGACGTGACTGCTGCCAATTCGGTGGCATTGACTGTTTTTGACTTCAGATGGAGGGTGTATGATGCATGGGGGACAAGTGATCATAATATTATGGTCGCTTGTAGAGTACAGACGGACAATGTATTACAGACTTTTCCTAGATGGCTGATGCGGACATTGACAAGGACATTTACTGTGACGTACTTAAGGCGCATGCGTTTACGTGGCCGCTTAATGACTTTAGGGAGCTGACTTTAGATGACCAGGTTGGCAAAATTGATTCGTGGATGAACTGCTTGGTCGCCGTCGCGAGACGAGGCCGAGTAGAGTCAAATGGTGGACATGTGAGCTGGATCTTACGCGAAGACAAGTCAGGCGTCAGAGGAAGAAATTCCAGAGAGGCAGGCGTGTGGGCGCAGAAGATCTAGCTCATCGTAAAGCTATCTTTTTGTCCAGCCTCAGAACGTACAAGGACATGATTGTTAGGGTTAAAGAGGACGATTGGAGACGGTTTATACATGACAATAGGGACGGCCCCTGGGGTAAGGTTTACCGTATCTGCAGGGGTAAGAGTAGGGTGACTGACATTGCAGGGCTGCAGGATGGCAGTAGCACCATGTTATCATGGAGTGATTGCGCGGACAGACTGTTGCCTACTTTCTTTACGGATGCCGATACAGCGGACCACTTTCCTCGAATTCTCAAAGGGGTGACTGCTGCTCCAAGTTTGGAGAGATCGGAAGTTGCAGACAGCATCTTTTGTGTCAGAAGTAGAAAATCTCCTGGTATTGATGGTATGACTGGCGAGATGTGTAAAAGGAGTATCTTAAGCTGATCTTTGGAAGGTGTCTGAGTGAGGGCTATTTCCATAGGGCTTGGAAGAAAGCTCGAGTCGTGGTCCTCCTGAAGTCGCCTGATAGGGTGAGGAGTAATCCTCGCTGTTATCGGGGCATCAGTCTTCTTCCGGTGCTTGCAAAAGTGCTGGAAAGGATTATGGTGGCAAGACTGAACGAGGCATACGTCGAGGGCCCTTCCGAGTACCAGTTTGGATTTAGGGAGTTGAGGTCTGTGTAGCATGCGTGGTTGCATGTGAAGCAGTGTGTGGGTATGTCGTCTCACAAGTATGTCCTTGGCATATTTGTGGACTTTAAGGGTGCGTTTGACTACCTCTCATAGGGTAAGGTTCTTGACAGACTTGTAGTATATTTCATATAAAAGCTCAATATATTATATATCCACAATTATTAATAATTACTTTAATTTATAATTATCCATATAATATTGTAATTAATAACTATCCTTATAATATTAGTAATAATTGTTATTATTTGAATTTGTAGTTTTGTTTTATTGTTTGTCAAATTTTGTAGATTTAAAAAATGTATAAAAGGAAAAGAATTTGGAAATAAATTTTAATCAATATTCTGCCTTCAAATCGGCATATTTAAATAAATAAAAATAAATCAATATTCTGCCTTCAAATCGGCATATTTAAATAAATAAAAATGAGTCAATATTCTGCCTTCAAATCGGCATATTTAAATAAATAAAAATGAATTAATATTCTGCCTTCAAATCGGCATATAAAAAAATATAAAAAATATAAATTACATAAATTTGCCAGTGGTGCTATATTCGCCGGCATATAAATAATAATTTAATAAATATTTGTTCAAAATAAAACATTACAGACTGCGTGGTTTGCAGTGTCGTGAGCTTGCCTTATGGGAGAGCTATTTCAGCGGCAGGAAGGCTTGTGTGGTAGGTGCCAGCGACACGGTTTGGCGGAGTGTATTTCGTGGCTGTCCTCAGGGTTCCATCTGTGGTCCATTTATTTGGAACCTCATGATGGATCCTCTGTTGCGGATTCTGGGGCACTTCTACAAGGTGTGCGCTTACGCTGATGACCTGCTGATTCTGATTGAAGGTCAGTCTCGTATTGAACTGGAGAGAAAGGGTGAGCAGGCCATGTGTGAGGTGAATGGGTGTGGCGATTGCGTCGGCGTCCAAGTTGCTACGGACAAGACGGTGATGATGTTGCTTAAGGGCACATTATCACCTCGTCGTACACCGCATCTTCGATCTGGCAGCGTTAGCCTTAGATATGAGACTCAGGTCAAGTATCTGGCGATAATGGTGGGGGAGACGATGAGCTTCACAGCTCATCTTACCCATGTTACGAATAAGTTGAGTGCTGTTGTAGGGAAGGTTAATCGTGTTATTAGGAATGACTGGGGGCTGAGCAGGCGTGCAGTTCGCATTATGTATGGCGGGCTCTTCGTGACTTGTGCTGCGTGGGGTGCGTCTGTATGGTGCGAGCTGGTCAAATCTGTTCAAGGCAGAAACAAGGTCTTGACGTGTCAGAGGTTTGCGTTGTTGACATGCTTGCCGGTTTGTCGTACGGTGTCTACGGAGTCTCTTCAGGTCTTGCTGAATGCTGCTCCTCTTGAAATGGAGGTGATACGTCACAGTATCCTCTTCAGGCTCAAGAACGGGTTGCCGCTTCTTGCGGATTAATGGATTTCTGCTGCTGACCTGGAGGGTGCTGATGAGCGACGAGTCAGGACTCTTCTTGATGAGTGTCTTGTGGCCAAGTGGAGAATTATATGGACTGATTCCTGTAACGGTCGTGTTACGCACGAATTTATTCGTGCTGCGGACTTTTTCTGTGGACGTCCAGATTTCGGGTTTAGCCTGAGTCTGGGCTTTTTGCTGACTGGGCATGGTTCAATGAATGCGTTTTTGCACTCTAGGAATCTGTCCAATACTTTTATGTGCCGATGTGGCAATGGCCCGGAGGACTGGCGACATATACTGACCGAGTGTCATCTTTATGATGACATTCGTGACCTAGGAGGTATGAGAATAGCCCATACCGGCGTAGCTTTTGACTTCAGTAGGGCCTTAGAAAACTGTAAAACATTGAGTAGGTTGGGTGAATTTGCCCAAATGGCGTTTAGTAGGAGAAGACAGCGACTTTTGTAGGTAGGGTGGTTTGTCTCGGTGTGATCGTACGTGGTCTTGCTGTTCGCGGGGTATCGCAGAAATACTGCCTTGCCTCGCACATCGCCGGTCGTTCCCTGTAGGTTGGTTGTTGGTGATGCTTCTTGCTGGTTTTGGTGTCGCGGCTTTACACTGGGGGCGTTTGCCTTTGCCGGGGATATTCAGGCGGTTCTTCTGTGGAGTGACTGCATGGGTATCCTTGGCACTGTATGTTAGCATGCGTCGGCGTCTGACGCTAGTGTGCTGGCTTTTAGGCTCTTGGGTGGTGCTGTTGACGGACTGGCTATGCCCCTGGATGTGATTTTGTTGGGATCTCTTTATTGACGGATGTTGCGGATTGGTGCTTGACTTGGACTTTTCTTATGTTCCAGATTTTGTTTTGACGCTGAGTCACTCTTGTGACCTTTGGTTCACCCGTGAGGGGCACCCTGTTCAGTGTTGCCTTGTGTGCTATTTGTGCGTGAGGTCCTTGCTGGTGTCACTTTTTGTGGTACAAAGTGTCGCCCGTGAGGGCGGCTGTTTATTGTTTTGTGTACTGCGCTTTGTCTTGTCGTTGTAGCCTTTTTGTTGCTGTTTGTTTTGTGTTGTAAGGGATTCCCATCTCTGTTTAACACAACTATGTAAATACGACCTAGTTATCTTTTTTGTAATATTTATAGGTAGAGAGCATTTATTTAGATATGAATAAAGCAGATAAATTGTTACTCTCAACAAGGAAACATGTTTGTTTTATTTGAACTCCGCTGGTTTACTTAAATGGCGACCGTGACAAGTGTATAATTCAATGTCCATTGAATTCGTTCAATGTCATTTTTTTTAAGTTCCGAGTATATAAATTTAACAAAAAGAGTTAAAAACTGACAAGAAATTAAAAATAAAGAAAAAAGATAGCCAATAATTGAAAGTGTAAAACCAATCGAAAAAATCCTAAAAGAAAAAAAAAAACGAATTAAAAATGAGTAAAGAATAAATAATAAAACCTGTATACAGTAACTTAAACTACATATTTTTTATATACATTACCTAATGTTTCATGAAAGTTACAAAAGAGACATACTTTAAAGAAGAGACAAAAGCGTCAAAAAAAAAAAAAAAAAAAAAAAAGAGAGAGACATGAACAACAATTATAACAGTAACCTTAAACCAAACAAGCTACAAAACACAAAAAAAAAAAAAGAGAAATGAAAAAATAATAACAAAAGACACAAATTAAATAACTATGTGAAAACTGTAAAAAAGCAGTTACAATATTGAAATAAAGGCTGGAAATGTCTAAAATAACTGCAAATTCAACAAACAACAACAACAAGCTTAAACTACGCGAAGACAATAACAACAACAGCGAAAAATAAAAAAAGAATAATCGGAACAACAAAACAAAAAATACATCAGGTATTCAAAACAGGTGAAGAGTAAATTTAGTGTACAAATATATTAACTACTATATCAACTGTCTGTAAATTAAAAGAAGAGAAAAAAATTTACAGTATTATTACAAAAAATTTACAGTATTATTACAAAAAAAATTTACAGTATTATTACAAAAAATTTACAGTATTATTACAAAAAAATTTACAGTATTATAAAAAAAAAAAAAAAAAATTTACAGTATTATCACAAAAAAAAAAAAAAAAAAAAAAGCTTGAAAATATATCACTATTCTACTTTTTATTATATTTAATACTGTCCCAATAAATAACATCATACTTAAATACTATTGTAAAGATACTTAACACAATTGTACTTATTTAGCTAAAACTACAATCATTCTAACGTTATACTTAATTATATAATACGATACTTACAAATAAATATTTAGCACTTCTATATTTACAAATATATCTTTAAAATATTTAAACTATACATATGAATATTTTTCGCACTGTTAATAAAATTAAATAATATTATGAGCATATGTCAATGCTTGCCGATTTTCGTAACGATTGCCTGGCTCAAGTATATACACGCAATGCGTCTTATAAACTCCCTTAATTAAACAAATAAAACATGCCAATGGAAAATACATTATTTCAAGACTCTTTTTTAAAATATAAACTATTTGAAGGCGTTTATGCAACAGATGTCGGAATTTGAAGAACTTAAGTTTAAAGAGCTAGTATCCAAATTCTATAAAGTAAAAAAGAGAATATTGCAAAATAGACCATTATCTTCAAAGCAATCTAAAATTAACGAGTATATTGAATTACTCATTGATACTTACAACAATATTTTGTCGTATACAAAACCACATATTATTAAACTATCAGCTTCTTATCAGGCAGAGATATACAGTAGAATAGCACACTGTAGGGAAATTTTAATAAGATGTTTTGGAAAACTAAATTGTAGGATCAAAGTCCCTGATAATACTTACTCGCTAGAACTAATTAAAGGTGAACTCGTGGAGTCGGATACAGACGTAGAAGATAACATATCGGAACAGTGTAGCGACAGTGATAAAGAAGAAATTGAGCAGGATAATAAGGTAGAAATAGAAGCGAGTCTTACAAATAACCCTCTAGCTAGAAACTATATAGAACCAACCATGTCGACAATAGAAGAAAAGAAATCATTCATACAGATGTGTTCCAATATGATTAGGGAAAATTTTGACGGAAACCCACTAACATTAGAATCATTCTTAGATAAAATCAATCTGATTGAGGAACTGACTGAAGAAAATTTACAGGTAACCTTAATAGCATTTGTTAAGTCAAAGTTAGAAGGCAGAGCACGAGAAGCACTCCCAGAAAATATTACGACGTTGACAGAAATAAAGGATACATTGAAACAGAAGATAAAACCGGACAACTCAAAAGTGGTGGCTGGTAAAATTGCAGCTCTACAAATAAAAAATAACAATTACGCAGATTTTACCAAGCAAGTGGAGGATTTGGCAGACGCTCTTAGGAGATCCTTAGTCGTTGAAGGAATAACTAAGGCCAAGGCGCATGAAATGGCAATCGAGCAGACGGTAAACGTATGCAGATTAAACGCTAGATCCAGTTTGGTAAAATCTATTCTTGCGTCGACAACATTTGCTGATCCGAAGGATGTGGTTTCTAAACTAGTTATTGAGCAAGCCAATGAGGATAATGAGAGGCAAGTCTTAGCTTTCCATTCACGTGGCAATTCGAACAATTTTTCTGGTAGAGGTAATTTTAATCGCTTTAGTGGCAATAATACGTATCGGGGCAATAATTATACTCGTGGCAATAGTCACTCGCGAAACTACGGTGGTAATCGGGGAAACTACAATAATTATAACAGGGGGCATGGAAATAATAATTATTCAAACAGGAACAACAATTTTAGCCGTGGCAATACTAATTTCAATAATAACCGTAACAGAGGCAACACACGGAATAGAACTGCAAGGACACTGACTTTAAACGGAGTAGACCCTCAGCAGGAGATGCTGGGGGAGATAGAGCACCCATATTAAATAGACACGTATATACACTAAATTTAAATCTCTCAGACTATATAACAGTAAGATGCACAGAGACAGTCAAATACAATAGCTTTCTAGTCGATTCGCAAGCGGACATTTCCTTAATAAAAATATCTTGCTTGAAACCCTACGTCAAGGTCAACCAAGACCGTGTAATAAGTATCACGGGAGTAACAACTCAGTCTACTTCGACACTAGGAACAATTAATACAAACCTCATTGTTCAGGATCATACGATACCCCAATCCCTACACGTGGTAGATGACAATTTCAATATCCCATCTGATGGAATTCTCGGGCGAGACTTTTTGAAACGCTACAATTGTAACATTGACTACGAGAGTATGGTAATATCTTTTTGGTATGATAATGTTAAGCTAAAAATTCCCATTAAATACGGTACAACTGACGATAACTGCATAGTCCCACCTAGATCTGAAGTTTTTAGATTATTCAAGTTGAAAAATGTAAATGAACCAGTCTTTATAGACACACAAGAACTTTGTGAGGGCGTATTCACAAGTAGGTGCATCGTTGACTCACAGACACCAATTTTGAAAATCATTAATGTAACTGACAAATTTAAATCTATACAAAATTCTAATATAAAAACGGAAAAACTTACGAACTATAATATTTATTCATTTAATAAGGTCACAGCAAATCCTGATCGTGTAATAAAGCTTAGAAATGTACTGAGGAACCAAATACCAGTAGAGGTAGAGAAGCAACTAATGCCTTTGTGCGAGGAATATGCTGACATTTTTTCATTAACAGACGACAAAATGACAGTCAACAATTTTTATCAGCAAAAGCTAAGGCTAAATGATTCTACACCGGTTTACATAAAAAACTACCGCATACCTTACTCACAAAAACAGGAAATTGATAAACAAGTACAAACTTTGCTTGAAAATGATTTAATTGAACAGAGCCAGTCTAATTACAATAGCCCACTTATTTTGGTCCCGAAAAAAAGCATTGATGGTCAGAAGAAATACAGGATGTGTGTCGACTACAGAGCAGTCAATAAAAAGCTCATAGCTGATAAATTCCCACTTCCAAGGATTGACGATATCCTAGACAACCTTGGACGTGCTAAGCACTTCTCAATATTGGACCTATATTCTGGATTTCATCAAATCCAACTCGACCCTAACTCTAGGGACATTACCGCATTTAGTACTAGTACAGGTCACTATAGATGGAAAGTTTTGCCGTTCGGACTAAACATTGCTCCAAATTCCTTTTCTCGTATGATGGCTCTAGCTTTTTCGGGTCTTTCACCAGAACAGGTTTTTTTATATGTCGATGACATAATTGTCGTCGGGTGCAGCATGCAGCATCATTTAAAGAATTTGAGAGACGTTTTTGATATTTTTAGGAAATATAACCTAAAAATTAACCCGAATAAGTGTAACTTTTTCAGACCTGAGGTTACATTTTTAGGTCACAGGTGTACATCGAAGGGCCTCCTACCTGACGATTCAAAGATAAGAACAATAGAAAATTATCCTGTGCCATCTGATAAAGACGCTGTGAGAAGATTTGTCGCATTCGCGAACTACTATAGGCGGTTTATTAATAACTTCGCTACTTTAGCAGCTCCTTTAAATTACATAACACGCAAGAATGTAAGTTTTAATTGGGATGATGAATGTCAAAAAGCCTTCGAAAATCTTAAGAATAACTTAAAGTCTCCTAGACTACTACAATATCCCGACTTTTCTAAAAAGTTTGTCATAACAGTTGATGCATCAAAAGTAGGCTGCGGAGCAGTCCTAAGTCAGTTTTTTAATGGAAGGGATCTACCAATTTACTTTGCGTCTAAATCCTTCAATACTGCTGAACAGAAAAAACCAACAATCGAGCAAGAACTCCTAGCCATTCACTTTGCAATCACACAATTTAGGCCATATGTTTACGGCACAGAATTTACGGTCAGGTCTGACCACAGACCATTAGTATATCTATTTAATATAAAAGATCCATCATCGAAGTTGACAAAAATAAGATTGGAACTATCCGAATACAACTTTACTGTAGAGCACATTAAGGGCAATGTAGCTGCAGATGCTCTTTCGCGTATCTCGATAGACGACCTAAAAGATGTAAACAAACAAATCCTAGCCGTAAAAACTCGAGGAATGTCAAAACGATCACAAGATCAACCAAAAGAAACAGACGCTACCGTAACCAAAATACCAATTTACGACAAATTCTCACATGACTTTTCAAAAAAAATTCCAAAAATTAGATCAGAACTTTTATATACGAACAAAAAACTTAAAGAATTGCATATAAATATATTTAGAAAATTTAAACTGGCACTAAGCTTGAACATATTGATTGAAAACGAATCATTAGATTTAGATCAAATGCTTTCGAGGCTGCAACAAGAAGCCGTCAATCAAGATATTCAAATTGTTGAGTGGCCGAAAGATGACTCATTTTTCAAGATTTGTAATATACAGAAACTAAAAGACCATGGCATTCGAGTATTAACAAAGTTAGAAATTATTTTAACCGACCCTATTCAGCAAGTATTCGATCGAAAAGAAAAGCAAAAACTGATGACCGTGTATCATAATGATCCGCTCCTAGGAGGGCATTGTGGACGGAAGAAGCTATATGCAAAGCTAAGAACGAATTTTTTTTGGAAAAACATGTCAAAGGACGTAGCTATCTTCATCAAAAATTGTGACAAATGTAATCGCAACAAAGTAAGACCTGGAAATAAAGAGAAACTTGTTTTAACGCCAACCCCAGCCAAAGCTTTCGATATTGTGGTTTTAGACACAATAGGTCCATTTATAGAGTCTCAATTCGGAAATAGGTATGCGCTGACAATAATGTGCGATTTGACAAAATATTTGGTGACCATAGCAATACCGGATAAAAGTGCAAACACGGTAGCACGTGCAATATTTGAAAACTTCATTTTAATTTACGGTTCAATTAACACCATTAAATCAGACCTAGGCACAGAATTTAAAAATCAGGTACTATCTGAATTGTTCAAATTATTGAAAATTGAAACGAAATTTTCTACAGCGTATCATCACGAAACTCTGGGCACGGTAGAGCGTAACCACAGGGTTTTTAACGAATATTTGAGAGCATTTATTAATGAGAATATGACGGAATGGGACACTTACATAAAGTTTTTCACATTTTACCACAATACTACAGGAAACACAGTCTTTGACAACAAATTTTCACCCTACGAACTAGTCTTTGGGAAAATTCCTAACATGCCCAAAGAAGTCATTAAAAACACTGTTGATCCACTGTACAATGTTGAAATGTACAGTAAGGAAGTCAAGTATAGGCTACAAAGAACACACTGTCTGGCAAAGGAGTTGATAGAAAAGCATAAATTGCGCAATAAGAACATTTTTGATAGATACGCAAAGCCATTACATATAGAAATTGGAGACATTGTCTTAGTACAGAAACAGCCTCACGACAAATTTAAAAGTATATACGAGGGTCCGTTTACCGTTAAGAAAATCGACAACTGTAATGTAACAGTAATCGATAAATCAAAAAAAAAAGAAAAAATAGTGCATAAGAATCGTCTGAGAAAAGTATAATAAAAATGAAAACTCATGAAAAAATTAGATGTTTAAATTTTTACAAACCTGTGTAAAAAAATAATTTTATTAGTTTGCAAACAAGCAAGCTAGCACAAGAATAACTTGGAAAATATATAGAATCATAAAATAATAATATTTTGATAAATTAATATAATTGTATGCGAAATATATTAATATGTATGAAAAACTGAAATATAAAACCAAATATTTGCTAATGTAATTGTAAAATTTTTTAACTAAAACTTAATAGAAAAAAATTTTATTAAATCTAAGAAAGAAAAAGAAAAAGTGCAAGAACTGAACAAGCCTGGTACCTCTTGTTTACTTCTTCCATTTTTTTGAAAAAAAGGGAGGCACACTGAACTCATAACTTTAATATTCCTATTTTTAAAATTAAATAATAATAACTTTAATATTTTTATTTTTAAAACTAAATAATAATTTTATATCGTTTAAGTCAATAAGTTCTATGCCTTCTTTTTAAATAAAAAAGGGAGGTGTAAGGGATTCCCATCTCTGTTTAACACAACTATGTAAATACGACCTAGTTATCTTTTTTGTAATATTTATAGGTAGAGAGCATTTATTTAGATATGAATAAAGCAGATAAATTGTTACTCTCAACAAGGAAACATGTTTGTTTTATTTGAACTCCGCTGGTTTACTTAAAGTGTTTTGAAGGTGGGGGGCCACCAGTCCCGAACTGTTTGGAGTTCCACTGGTAATAGTATTTTGCTACGAGGTGTGACCGGAGACTTAAATCTGGTACCACGGGCGTCAGGATGCCCGCGGAACCTCGGTTCCGCCCTGACGATGGTGAGGCCCTTCGGGGAGAAACGTGGTGGCTGTGGTTATACCCGAAGCGGGGAGAGCTTCTGCTCAGTGTGGAGTTGCATTGCAACCGGGTGCCGTGACCCATACATCGGAAGGAGTTTTAGATGGGCTCCGCTCCTACCCAAGGGGGAGGCCATGTCCAAATAGCATGGTCTCGAATTGGTACTCATATGTGTTTTATATATGGGGGCGTTGGTAGACGCATTGTATTCACCCGTGCGTTAAGAGCGCCGTGAGTTAGGGCCTTCGGGCAGGCACTCACGTTAAACACCGACATATTCTGTCCCTATCTACTATCTAGCGAAACCACAGCCAAGGGAACGGGCTTGGAATAATTAGCGGGGAAAGAAGATCCTGTTGAGCTTGACTCTTATCTGGCAGTGTAAGGAGACATAAGAGGTATAGAATAAGTAGGAGATATTGGTCTTTCAGGGCCTTTATCATCAATGAAATACCACTACTTTTATTGTTTCCTTACTTAATTGATTAAGTGGAACGTGTATCATTTCTTAGCCATTATATGGATATATATTATTATATATATATATATCTTATGGTATTGGGTTATGATGCAAGCTTCTTGATCAAAGTACTAAGAGTTTGTTATATAATTGTAAGCAAATATTTAAATAAGATGATTGTATTAATTCGGGTATGCTATTGTTGATTTTTAAAATTTGGTATGACTCCCAATACTCAGGTATGATTAAATTCAAGAACATTGCCAGGTAGGGAGCTAATCTCTAAATAATAACGGAGGTGTCCCAAGGCCAGCTCAGTGCGGACAGAAACCACACATAGAACAAAAGGGCAAATGCTGACTTGATATCGGTGTTCAGTACACACAGGGACAGCAAAAGCTCGGCCTATCGATCCTTTTGGTTTAAGGAGTTTTTAACAAGAGGTGTCAGAAAAGTTACCACAGGGATAACTAGCTTGTGGCGGCCAAGCGTTCGTAGCGACGTCGCTTTTTGATCCTTCGATGTCGGCTCTTCCTATCATTGTGAAGCAAAATTTACCCAGCGTTGGATTGTTCACCCATGCACGGGAACGTGAGCTGGGTTTAGACCGTCGTGAGACAGGTTAGTTTTACCCTTCTAATGACAATAAGTTGTTGCGACAGCATTCCTGCGTAGTACGAGAGAAACCGCAGATACGGACCTATGGCATAATGCCTAGAATCAATTGTAAACGACTTTTGTAGCGGGCAAGGTGTTGTAAGTGGTAGAGCAGCTGCCATACTGCGATCCACTGAAGCTCATCCTTAGCTTGATGACTCGATTTCAATTTATTATAAATTATACAGAACATTTATAATAAATTTTAATATTTTTTTTTGGTTTATGCCGTTATTATTTAAGCAATTTTTTTAGGATTTTTTTCTCAATTATGAGTTTATTATTTTTGAAAGAAAATATTTAAATGTAATTATAGTTTTGTACAGTTTTTACAGACTTGATGTCCGTTTATTTCTTTTTCTTTTTTTGTACATAACGTTTTTTTCCCCACATTTACAAACTTGACTATGGGTATTTTACTTTCTGTGTTCAAAGTTGTTTTTTTTTCTTTAGTTTTTTAATTATAATTAAAGGGTGTTTTTTATAGACGTATAGAACTTTAAGTTGGCATTACTGTTCAAGATGGCGACCGACTTAACAGCTGTCAAGTGATTTATTCTCAGTGTGGTTTGGCAGTTCATCATGAATAGACTCACGACTGAACAACGCTTGCAAATAGTGCAATTTTATTTCGAACGAGATTGCCGTTGTTCCCGATTTTCATAAGCGAATTTTGTTTAGCGAACAAACAAAACTGCCACATTTGGAGTGAAGGTAATCCTCAAGTGTATGTCGAAACACCGTTACATCCAGAAAAACTGACTGTTTGATGCGCTTTATGGGCTGGTGGAATCATTGGTCCATACTTCTTCAAAACGATAATGGCCAGAACGTTACAGTCAATGGTGATCGGTATAGAGCCATGATTACTAACTTTTTCATTCCTGAATTGAACAACCATGATGTCCAGGAGCTGTGGTTCCAACAAGACGGCGCAACATGTCACACAGCTCGTGCCACAATCGATTTATTGAAAGACACGTTTGGTGACCGCCTAATTTCACGTTTTGGACCTGTGAATTGGCCTCCAAGATCTTGTGATTTAACACCGCTAGACTACTTTCTGTGGGGCTATGTAAAGTCATTGGTCTATGCGGATAAGCCACTAACGCTTGACTATTTGGAAGACAACATTCGCCTTGTTGTTGCCGATATACGGCCACAAATGTTGGAAGGAGTCATCGAAAATTAGACGTCCAGTGTGGACTGCATCCGAGCCAGCCGTGGCGGTGATATGCCAGAAACCATATTTAAAATGTATTGCCACAAGATTATCTTTCGGACAAATAAAATTCATGTCAATCGAATAATCCATCGTTGTTTTATTGCAATTTAAAGTTCTATACGTCTATAAAAAAACACCCTTTAGGTATACGACAAAGGTTTTTTTTTTTAAATTTCAACACGCACAAAATTGCCAAATATTTCCAGGTATATAATAATTAAAATGTTTGATGTATTTCTAATGTACACAATTATTTGTACTTATTTTTCCATATACATATGTAAGTTCACGTTGTTTATTTTTTTTCTCAGTTCTTAAACAATTTCTTTTTATAAATTTTTAATTATTAAATAATTATTATTTTTTTCACCACTTTATACCGAGTACAGATTCTTTTGTTCAATGGTCGCCATGTCACATCCACTCTTTACTAAAAATGAAAATACATGTTTAGTGTTTGATTATCTCTTAACAACTGCCTTTATTCTTATTGTTTCTTTGATATCCACAGCTATACAAAAATATTTATTTAATACTTATATGTTGGTACCATTGGCTTGGCTGTATATGTAAGTAATAAAGGTGGTGCCAAGTACGAGTGTTGGCACTAGTGCAAGTGATAGCACTACATCAGTGTGGAGGTGCATTGCAACCGGGTGCCGTGACCCATAGATCTGTAGGAGTTTTAGATGGGCTCCGCTCCTACCCAAGGGGGAGGCCATGTCCAAATAGAATTTTCGAATTGGTACTCATATGTGTTTTATATATGGGGGCGTTGGGGGATGCATTGTATTCACCCGTGCGCGAAGAGCGCCGTGAGTTAGGGCCTTCGGGCAGGTACTCACGTTAAACACCGACATATTCTGTCCCTATCTACTCATGTCTGGTGCGAACGTTGAACGGTGTACACGTGTATCTCTTAGTAAATTCGTACTGTGTTTTTTCGGAGTGTTTTTTATCGGTTTTTTGCGCATTTCATGGTAGAAATTGTGATAAATCGGGTTCTAAACTTTTTTCGGGTGGTTATTGTGAAAATTCGAGTGATTTTGTGCGGTTTTGTGCAAATTATTTGCTTAAATTTTTGCGGTGATTGTACACAGCGGTGTTGTGTGTTTCTGTTGTGCGGGAGAAGTGCTCTTGGAAGGGCTGTATTTGGTATCGGTTTAAAGGTCTCGTCGAGCCTATTAGATTGATACCACGATCGAGTCGATTGGACCACATTTGTGCGGTGAGAGTGTGTTTGAAAATTGTGGGTAGTGCATTTGCCTGCAATTTTGGTGTACTTTTTGTGGGTAGGATTGCTCTCCGAAGCGGGTTTTTTGGACTTGGTGTAAAGGGCGCGTCACGCCCGTCATTTTGAGGTGCGGATCGCTAGAATCGGTGGCCGGTAAGTGCCTGGAATTTTCAATTGAATATCGTAATTTGGTGGTGTCAGGTAAGAGGAAGCATTGTGTGGTTTTTTCTTGAATTTTATTTTATTTTTGTTTGATTGTGCTGGGTGAACTTTTTTTTTTGCTGATTAGTTCATTGTAAAGAGACTTCTGGTTCTTTTTTGACGTGTGACAGTGTTGTCAGTTTCCCCGTTTTTTTGTGGGGATATCGGATTTTTTGGGGATTTTGGGTATTTTTGAATCCGGTTTGCGGTTTTGTTTGTTTTTCCTTGGGCATTCCATTTCTGGACCGGGTTTTGGTTTTGGGTCATAGACCTCTGAGATATCGGCTATTTTTGATTTGCTCTTATTCTTTTTTGTTTATCTCTTGTTCTTTTTTGTTTATTTATTTTTCTTATTTTTTTTTTCTTATTATTGTTTTTGGGGGGATTCCGGTCGGATTTTGATTTCTGATGAGCGCGACCGGGCGCCGACGTCACGGACGACGTTAGGGCGCAGTCCTCGTGCGACTTGCTGTCTGTGGATAGTGAGTCGGCATGTGGTGAAGGCATTATTAGGGAGAAGAAGAGGGTGAAGAAGGGGTCGCCTAGGGCTGCTCGGCGTGCCCTTGCAGCAGGGGCCGTGAATATGGAGGAGGGTAGTTCTGCGCCCATGGGCTTATCCGATGAGCCTGTGAAGGCAGAACGTAAGAAGAAGAAGAGGTCTGTTGCAGTTGAGGGCTCTTTGTTGGGTGAGTTGAAGTCGGTTACGGAGGACCTCATGTGCTTGGTGCTGGTGGATGGGGTGGACCCACTACTGGCTCGTAGTGTGATGGGAGTGGCTTCCCGTTATGAGACCCTGCTTATGGGTCTCATGATGGAGAATGAGCGGTTGAAGGGGCGGTTGGAGGCTTTGCCGTCGGCTCCGCGGGTGTTTGCTCCACCTGTGGTGCCGGTGGTGCGGCCTGTGGTGGCTCCTGCTGCCTCCGTCCGGAAGCCACTGGAGACCTAGTCGCTGGTGGTCCGTGGTAAGGCGGGCGCCTCGGCCAAAGTGGTGGTGGATGAGGTTGCCCGTGAGGGAAACCTGTTGATTGTGGTCATGTCTTGTATCTTGTTCGTTGCCGTCCTTGCTGGTGCCACTTTCTTGTGGCACAAAGTGCCGCCCCTGAGGGCGGCTGTTGAGTGTTTGTGCTCTGTGTCGTGTTGTTTTGTTGGGTGGGTTGCCACCAGTCCCGAACTGTTTGGAGTTCAACTGGTAGTAGCAAGTCTGCTACGAGGTCTGACCGGAGACTTAAATCTGGTACCACGGGCGTCAGGATGTCCGCGGAGCTTCGGTTCCGCCCTGACGATGGTGAGGCCCTTCGGGGAGTTACGTGGTGGCTGTGGTTGTACCCAAAGCGGGGAGAGCTTCTGCTCGGTGTCACATCCACTCTTTACTAAAAATGAAAATACATGTTTAGTGTTGGATTATCTCTTTATTTTTATTGTTTCTTTGATATCCACAGCTATACAAGAATATTTATCTAATACTTATATGTTGGTACCATTGGCTTGGTTGTATATGTAAGTAGGAAAGGTGGTGCCAAGTACGAGTGTTGGCACTAGTGCAAGTGATGGCACTACACCTCCCTTCTTTTTAAAAAAAAAATTGAAATAAACAAAGTAATAATTGAGATTGAAAATATCTCTCTTTTCATAAAACTTTTGGTTAATTAATTTTTTTTTTTTTTTTGTAATTTGGTTAAAAAGAATACAATTCTTAATTCTATTATTTTTTGTTATATACATATATATAAATAATTTTGGAAGAAAAAAAATTTCGTTTTTATACAGCTAGTGAATTTTTGAAAAAAAAAAAGCTTTGCTTTATATACATTTAGTTAATTATTCTTTTGTACAATAAGTAATTTTGAAAATTTTTCCTTTACATTTACAATTTGAAAAAAATATTTTTGTTTTTAATATATATATATAATATATTTTTTTTTAGAAAATTAAAAATTTTTTTTTTTTTTTTTTTTTTATACAATTCAATATTTGTTTGTGTTAAATAAAGTTGCTAATACACGACATGTTGCAATTTCACAGTGTAAGAGTTTACATATAAGGTTTAAGAAGCATCTCGTGTGTTTCCAGCTTAAACATTTATTCTGGTTAATATGTTAGATAAAAAAAAATTTTGTATATTTTTTTTTGTTACAATTTTCTTATTCTGTTTTATGAACAATTTTTATATTTTGAGTATTATTGTTAAAAATTGTTACATTTGTGTTGTCTATATTTGTTACTATGTTAGGACCATTGTAAATATTTGTGTGTTTGTCATAAGGCTCTTTTTGTAATAAAACTTGATCATTGACTTTTACTTCAATTGGTTTTGATGTTTTATCATAAAATTTTTTGTTTATCTCTTTATGTTTATCGACTAGTTTCTTTGCTATCAGATTAGTTTTTTGGAGTCTATATTTTATTTCATTTTCATAGCTATCAATATTGTAAATTGGATCAATATTGCAATTTATCTCATTAGGCATTCTCGCTCTTTTGCCGTAAACTAGCTCGAAAGGAGTAAAATCATTATCGAAAACAGTGTTGGGTGTAGTATTATAGTAAAAAGTGAAATACTTTATGTAAGTATCCCAGTCTGATAAATTGTCATTCAAGTAAACACGAATGTATTCATTGGAAACACGATGATTACGTTCTACTGTTCCTATGGTTTGATGATGATAGCTAGTTGAAAATTTGATTTCAATTTCTAAAAACTTACAGAGCTGAGAAAGAATTTCATTTCTAAATTTAGTACCTAAATCGGATTTTATAATATTCATCTTGAAGTATATTAATATAAAATTTTCAAAAATTGCTTTCGCTACAGTCTGGGCTGATTTGTCAGGTATGGCTACTGGGACTAGATATTTAGACAAGTCACACATCATTGTTAAAGCAAATCTATTTCCAAATGCGGTTTGAGGTAGTGGACCTATTGTGTCCAAAACAACAATTTCAAAGGCTTTATTGGGAGTTGGAGTAAGTGCCAGTTTTTCTGTGTTTGAAGGTCTAACTTTGTTCAAACAACATTTTCTACAGTTCCTCACAAATTTTGCAACATCCCTCGGCATTCCCTTCCAGAAATATTTTGTTCTAATTTATGCATACATTTTTTTCTATTCGCAATGCCCTCCTAATATGGGATCATTATGATATATTTGCATTAACTTTTGCTTTTCATTCCCCTCAGTTATCGCAATGACTGGGTCAGTAAGAATTATTTTTAAGTTTTTCAATATTCTGTTGTCATGGTCTTTTAAATCTTGAATAGTAAATTTTGTGAAAAATAAATAATTTTTGAGCCACTCTGTCTTAAAGATATTGATTATTTTGGTTTCATGTTCTAACCTCGAAAGCATTTACTTTAAACTAATAGTTTCGTTAACAAATTCAAATTCTATACTTAGAAGTTGTTTAAATTTCTGATATATATTTACGCGTAATATTTTTATATATTTGTTAAAATAAAGTATTTCTGATTTTATCCTTGCTATTTTCTTACTAAAGTTGTTGGAGAATTTATCATAAATTTTTAAATTGAGAAGTTTTTCATTTTCTTGAGGAGTTTTTAGTTTGACATTGGGAGTCGGTTTTTTTGACATTGAGCGTGTTGTCATTTTGAGTACTTGCTTGTTTGTAATTTCATTTAACTCATCGATTGTAATTCTAGACAACGCATCAGCACCTACATTTGTTTTGCCCTTAATATATTCAACGGTGAAATTGTATTCCGAAAGTTCTAGTCTTACTCGGGTAAGTTTTGACGATGGGTCTTTAATGTTACAAACGTAAACAAATGGACGATGATCTGAACGCTCTATAAAAGAAGTGCCATATACATATGGTCGAAATTGAGTTATGGCAAAGTGAATGGCTGGCAATTGGAGTTCGATAATAGGTTTTTTCTGCTCCAATTGGGAAAAAGCTTTAGAAGCAAAATAAAGAGGTAAGTCATTACCGTTAAAGTTCTGACTTAAAATTGCTCCACAACCCATTTTTGAATCATCCAATATATTTTTTTTTCTCGTTTTACAAATAATTGTTGTTTTGTTTTCTTTTTTTCCTTTTGTATTACTCTTTAGGTATGGTTATTTTGCAATCTTTCCTCTTTTGCTGTCCATTTTTGTTTTGTACTCTTTGTGAGTTTACATATTATTTCTCCGTTTTTCCCAATTTATGTAGTTTAACAATTTTTTTCTCTTATTGAAAGTTTCTTTTTATTAAAAGGAATATTTTCCAATGTTAATTTTTTTCCATGTTGCTAACTTCTGACTTTTTCATTTTACACTTTGTTCTTTCCGTTGTTTTTATATAAAAAAAAATTTTTTTTTTGGTTTATGCCGTTATTATTTAAGCAATTTTTTGAGGGTTTTTTTTTCTCAATTATGAGTTTATTATTTTTGAAAGAAAATATCTAAATGTAATTATCGTTTTGTACAGTTTTTACAGACTTGATGTCCGTTTATTTCTTTTTTTGTACATAACGTTTTTTTTCCCACATTTACAAACTTGACTATGGGTATTTTACTTTCTGTGTTCAAAGTTGTTGTTTTTTTTTAGTTTTTTAATTAAAAGGTGATTTTATAAGAACTATCGGAAATTTAAAAAAAAAAACACATAAAATTCAGAAAAATGCATGAAATATTTATTTGGATCGATAGTTGGGTCGATATAATTTAATGTTTGAAGATTATTTCATGCAAATGTTGGCCGCGGCTGCGCCTCAAATGGTGCATCCGCTTAGTCCAATTTTGGCATACTCTTTCCAACATTTCGGCCGGTATCTCACGAATAATGTTGGCAATGTTGGCTTCCAGTGCGTCAATCGAAGCGGGCTTGTCCCTATAGACATTAGCCTTAACATAGCCCCACAAAAAATAGTCTAGAGGCGTTAAATCGCACGATCTGGGCGGCCAATTGACTGGTCCCAAGCGTGAAATAAACTGTTCACCGAACTCGCCTCTCAATTGGTCCATTGTTTCGCGTGCTGTGTGGCATGTGGCACCGTCTTGTTGAAACCACATGTCATGCAAGTCAAGCTCTTCCATTTTGGGCAAAAAAAAGTTTGTTATCATCGCACGGTAGCGCTCACCATTCATAGTAACGTTGTGATTCGCATCATCTTTGAAGAAATACGGCCCAATGATGCCGCCAGCCCATAATCCGCACCAAACGGTTGTTTTTTGTGGATGCATTGGTAGCTCTTGCAATGCTTCTGGCTGCTCTTCACTCCAAATACGGCAGTTTTGCTTGTTCACGTATCCATTCAACCAGAAATGAGCCTCGTCGCTGAACACAATTCTTCGATAAAAAAGTGGGTCTTCATCTAACTTTTCAAGAGCCCATTCACCAAAAATTTGGCGTTGTGGTAGGTCGTTTGGCTTCAATTCTTGCAACAGTTGTATCTTATAAGGCTTCACACCCAAATCCTTCCGCAAAATTTTCCACGTAGTGAAGTAACAGAGGCCCAATTGCTGCGAACACTGGCCGATACGGCTGCGATATTTTCTTCAGTTCGCACTCTACGTAAGCGTGTTGGTGGTTTAATGTCCAACAATGTAAATTTGGTGCGAAATTTTGTTACAATAGCCCGAATAGAAGCCTCAGTAGGTCGATTAAACTGACCATAAAATGGAAGAAGCGCGCGATGAACTTTCTTAACAGAGCACGCATTTTGGTAATAAAATTCAATAATTTGCAAGCGTTGTTCGTTTGTAAGACGATTCATGATTAAATTATAGACCAAACTGAAGATGTTTGACAGTGACACAAGATACAAAACGTGCGTGAGCTGTCAAAACTAGTGTTGCCAAAAAGATAATAGCAAAAAAATCACTCTTTATAAGTAGGTATACGACAAAGGTTTTTTTTTTTTTAAATTTCAATACGTACAAAATTGCCAAATCTTTCCAGGTATATAATAATTAAAATGTTTGATGTATTTCTAATGTACACAATTATTTGTACTTATTTTTCCATATACATATGTAAGTTCACGTTGTTTTTTTTTTCTTAGTTCTTAAACAATTTCTTTTTATAAATTTTTAATTATTAAATAATTATTATTTTTTTCACCACTTTATACCGAGTACAGATTCTTTTGTTCAACGGTCGCCATGTCACATCCACTCTTTACTAAAAATGAAAATACATGTTTAGTGTTTGATTATCTCTTAACAACTGCCTTTATTCTTATTGTTTCTTTGATATCCACAGCTATACAAAAATATTTATTTAATACTTATATGTTGGTACCATTGGCTTGGTTGTATATGTAAGTAGGAAAGGTGGTGCCAAGTACGAGTGTTGGCACTAGTGCAAGTGATAGCACTACATCGGTGTGGAGTTGCATTGCAACCGGGTGCCGTGACCCATAGATCGGTAGGAGTTTTAGATGCGCTCCGCTCCTACCCAAGGGGGAGGCCATGTCCAAATAGCATGGTTTCGAATTGGTACTCATGTGTTTTATATATGGGGGCGTTGGTAGACGCATTGTATTCACCCGTGCGTTAAGAGCGCCGTGAGTTAGGGCCTTCGTGCAGGTACTCACGTTAAACACACACATATTCTGTCCCTATCTACTCACTCTCAGTTTGGCAGTTGGATTGTGCGGTCGTGTTTTTTCTTAGTGCGGGAGTTCTGAAGAAGACTCGGGCTAAGCTGATTTAGCCTCAAGGCCAAAGTGATCAAGTGTTTGTAGTGAGTGGAAAAGAGACGGAATTTTGAATCTCGTTGATTGTGAATCTTAAAGCGGTAGTTGAGACCCCGCTGGCAATCAGCTGAATTGTTAAAGAAGTCTCTTTGAAAGTGCGGTTAGATAAGACAGTTGAGACGATCCCGGTAATTGCGCCCTCTGTGCGTGAGTTTGCGGACTAGTGTGTGGTGTGAAAGCGCCGTCTGTTGTACAGTGCTAGTGCCGTTGGTACGCGGCGAATGCCATCTAGTTGTGCGGTAGTGCGTGGTGTGCTGTTTAGCGCCATCTACGTTTCGATTACGGTAACGGACTTTTGCATTTGGATTTGGTTTTGATTGGATTTCGGTTACTTGGTTTTGTTTGCTACGGTATGGCTTGCTTACGTTTACGGTTTTTTGCATACGTCCACGGTTTACGGTTTACGGTTTACGGTTGTTGATTGTAGGTGATGACACACGCTAGTTATCGAAAGGGGGCGGGGCCGAAGGGCGATGCGTCTGAGATGGCGACGGATGTGGTGACTGATGAGGGAGCGGTAAGGAGGTCGGTGAGCGGTGCGAGGCGTCCAGCACGGAGGAGGAGATGAAGCGATTCAAGCCTAGGTCGCCGGCGGCGCGTCGGACTGCTGCTGTTGGTTCTGTTGCTGCTGCTGTGGGCGGTTCGCCTGGTGGTGGAGCATCAGCTTCTCGGATGAGGGCCGGTGCTGATGAGGCTGCGGTGGGTGGTGTAGGTGCTACGCGTAGGAGCAGGATGAAGGGCAGGCCGGTTGTCGCTGCTGTGGGTGACCCAACGTTAACCTCGTCGGTTTTGTTGAAGGAGGTGTCGGCGGAGCTGATTGGTGTGGTGTTCGAGGAGGGTGTGGGTCAGGGCTTGGCCAGGAGGATGCTCGGCTGCGCGAACTAGTTGGAGATCATGGTGATGCGGCTCATTGCCGAGAATGAGCGATTGCGCGCGAGTTTGGAGGGGATTGGTATGGATAAGAGGCAGACTGGCGGTTTTGCGGTGCCTTTTGCACCTCGTGCGGTTCTCCCGGCGGTTGCAGCTGCTGGCGGCGTTGCCGGTGCCGAGGCCTGTAGCTACATGGTCGGTTATGGTGAAGGGGCGTGGAGGAGCCACGTCCAAGGAGGTTGTCCAGAAGGTGGTTGGTGAGGTGGGCCGACACTGGGCGTTTGCGTCCATGACGTGCGGCCGATTCGTAGAGGTGGTGCGGTGATTAGGACACCGTCATTGGCTGAGCGGGAGAAGATCGCGGCCAACAAGAAGTTTGCGGAGGTGCGGTTGGATGTGGCGGTCAATTCGAAGCCTGGACCGAGGGTTGTTGTCCAGAGAGTTCATGCGGAGATAACACCTGACGAGTTCATGCAGGAGCTGTATGAGTTGAACCTGAACGTCGAGATGACCGAGGAGTCCTACAAGAGGAGAGTGCGGCTAATGAGCAGCCCTTGGAAGGTCGGTCAGGGACAGGTGAACGTGGTGCTGGAGTGCACGGCTCCTGTCGCGGAGGAGTTGCGGGCTACTGGCGTCTACGTCAAGTGGTTCCGCTTCGTTGCTAGGACGCAGGACGCCGTGCCGGCTTGTTATTGCTATTTGGGCTTTGACCACCGTGTTCGTTAATGCAGGCTCCAGAGCGACGTGTGCAGGCGGTGTGGCGAGATGGGGCATGTGGCCTCAAGGTGTGTTAGCGCATTTAGGTGCAGGAACTGCGCCTTCAAGGGTCTCCCGGCGGACCACTTGATGATGTCGGCTGCTTGTCCGGTGTATGTGGCGATGGTGGCCAGGGCGAACTCTCGTCATTGAAATGGGTGAGTACTTGATCTTTCAATTTAATTGTCAGGGGCGTATTCGGTGATGTGTGAGCTGGGGCAGGCGATGCGACGGCGAGGTGCTTCTTTTGCGATTTTGCAGGAGGCGTATACCGCGGATGGTTGCGTTAGAGGTTTGCCAGGGGGAATGAGGATCTTTGTGGATCCTGCCGGTAAAACGGCAATTGTAGTGGACAGTGACGATTTCGACTGTACGCTTGTCAGTGCGACAAGCTGGGGAATTTGTGTTTCTGTGGTAGGTAGGTACGGACGTTTTATGCTTTCGAGTATTTACTGTCGACCAAGTGCTCCTTTAGACCCTTATTTGGGGTACATGGATACGGTACTACTTCACGCGAGTAGTATTACTGTTATCCTAGGCTTAGACGCGAACGCGTACTCTCCCATGTGGTTCAGCAAAATGTCCAGAATTTCTTCTGGCCATCCGAATTATGTGCGAGGGTTTATGTATGTACATATGTACATTAAATTTTATAATTTCTGTCGTTTTGACTAATAGATTTCAATGTTAATTTTAATCCCGTTTTATTCTTTTTTATTTTTTTTTTTTTTGAACAACACACACTATTAATATTAATTTCTTCACCACTTTTTGTATTAATGTAATTTAAGCTCCAAGTGGACGAGCCCCCAAATGTAGGTATAGATTTAAGAAAACACTAGTGGGTTTTACTATTAATCGTTTTAGAAAATAGATTGTTTTATTATTAATACATTGGTTGTTATTCAATAATGTTTTAATATGTTTTTTCAATATGTAAATTATTATATTTGTATTGTATAAAAGAAATGTCTGTCCGCACAACTTCACAACGTTTTAATTTTAGAACGACTTTACGGCTTGACTTCTTTTTTCAACTGTCCGTTTCTATCCTCTTTTTTATTTTTTGCTATTGTTATGTCTGTCAGTGTTGCAATATATCGTATGTTAGTCTGTTTTTTTTAAATATTGTGTTCCCACATAAATATTGTAAAATAATATTAGAAACTTTACAATATATAGATATTGTATAACAATAATAGTGAACTAAAAGATAAAATTTGGAATATATTGCAATAATAAAATAAAATGAGCAGGCAAGAACTTTTCGATGCAAATCGTACAGTAAATATGGAGGGAGAATTACAGCAAAGAGTTGTGGAGTTAGATACAGTAATAAGACAGCAGGAGCTAAGAATAATACAGCTACAACAAGAACAGCAAGTACAAATTAACCAACAACAACAACAACAGCAAGAACGTCAATATAACCAGCAGATTGCAGAATTTTTTTTACAGCCTGAGTATATAATTGGTGAATTTAGGAAAATTAAGCCTTTGAACAGAAACCATGGTGTAAGACAATTTATATTATCAGTGGAATCAACAATGGCGTTGGCCGCCAATAATCAAGCTATACTTGCATATGGATTGCAAATTATTGTCAACGAGAAACTTGAAGGAAGAGCTGCTAACATAGTAAGAGAACTAGATGATAATGCTACTTGGGAGCAGATAAAAGGAAAACTATTAGGTACTATGCAATCAAGGAAGACATATGGCGAAATATTCAATTTTTGTAGGAACGTAAAATTAAGTGATTTAAATGAGCTTTTTGATGTATTTTTAAAAGCAAAATATGAAATAAATGAAATGTATCAAGTAGATGTAAGAAAACCAGCGGTTTATAGCCCTACTAGTGTGGATAGAGACCTAGTGGATTTACTGTTGGAAAAAATTGACGGGACCGTCAGAGTTCATATAAATGATAGCGACACCTTACAAGACATAATAGCGAAGTATACTAAATTAAAACTGTTGTTTGACAGAACAACAATTGATCAAAAGCATAAAAGTAATAATATATACAATAAAACAAAAATCTATGACGGACAGAACTCGACAAATAATAAAAACCAAAAGTATCAAGCCCAACAAAAGTACCAACCAAGTAAATACAATTATTTAAATAGACAGACAATTGATAGAAAACAAAACTACAAAACTCAGCAGAACTTTCAGCAAAAAAACTGCGATCAATTTAGTATGCAAAATTCTAATAGAGTTCGTAGTTATAACTATCGAAATAATTTTTTTAAGAATAACCATGACCATAATAATAGTAATCAGACAAGTATACATATATGAGTGTCGCCACTCAAGCGACATCTCATACCGCCTCGAAATCCACCTTGCCCATAATAATTATAACAATAGGAAAACAAGAAATTAAGTGCCTTTTAGACACAGGCTCAACTACTAGTATTATTAAGCAAGATATATTAACTGAAAATTACCCGGAACAGAAACTTAAGAAGCCTATTAGATATCGAACTTTAAATGGATTTAGTGAAATATTTGTTCAAGTCGTTACACCTTTTCCAGATGAGTTTTGTTGTATAGGAACACTCAGTTGGAAGGTGGTTGATTTCCAAAATGGAAAATACGATGCTATAATGGGGCAAAATTTTATGGTTCCCCTTCAAACAGTGATAAATTATAAAAACGACTATGTAGAAATTTTGGGTAACAAATTGGTTTTCGAAAGGATACACTACCCTTTTCGTACTGAAGGCATTTGCTCACTTGAGACGGTTTCAGGGGGGAATGTTTTAAATAAAATAAATTTTAGTCATTTAAATGTGGAAGAAACAAAAGAAATAACAAGTCTTTTAAATAATTTTAAAGACTTATTTTATGTTGAGGGAGATAATCTATCGGCAACAACCGAAATAGAACACCAAATAATAACTGACATCGACATACCTCTATATTCAAAGATATCCACATGTTCACGAAAACGAAATTAGAAAACAAATCAGTAATATGTTAGAACAGAACATTATCCAAGAAAGCAACTCTGCTTGTAACAGTCCTTTGTGGATTGTCCCAAAAAAATTTGATAATTCGGGAAAAAAAAATGGAGGATAGTCATAGACTATAGAAAACTGAACGAGCATACAGTTGAAGATAAATATCCTATACCTAACTTAAATAGTTTATTAGATAGGCTGGGAAGAGCTCAATATTTTTCTACTGTGGATTTGGCGAAGGGATTTCACCAAATACTTGTCAAAAAAGAGGATAGACAGAAAACAGCTTTCTTCACTCCCTTTGGGCATTACGAGTTCATCCGAATGCCCTTTGGATTAAAAAATGCACCATCAACGTTCCAAAGATTGATGAATTCAGTGCTCCGAAATCAAATGAATAGAATATGTGTAGTCTATATGGACGATATTCTGATATTTAGTTATTCTTTAGTAGAACATATTAATAATATTAAGGAAGTATTTTATGCGCTTAGGAAAGCTGGGCTAAAAATACAAATTGATAAGTGTCAGTTTCTGAAGAAGGACACAGAGTTTCAAGGTCATGTACTAACAACTAATGGCGTCAAGCCAGACCCTAATAAAATATCTATAATACAAAAGCTCAAGCTTCCAAATACTGAAAAGAAAATTAAATAATTTTTAGGAATGACTGGATTCTATAGAAAATTCATTCAGAATTATGCTAAGATAGCATATCTTATGACTAGATATTTAAAGAAGACTGAAAAAGTAAATACAAATGACCTTAGCTTTATTTTATATTTTCAAAATCGTAACTGATGCAAGTAATTATGCAATTGGAGCTGTCTTAACACAAGATGGTCACCCAGTAGCATATGCTACGCGAACTTTGAATAGACACGAAATAAACTATGCAACAATAGAGAAAGAATTGTTGGCAATTGTTTGGGGTGTCAAATATTTTAGGCCATACATATATGGGAAAGAATTTGATTTGGAAAGTGACCACCAACCTTTAAAGTGGCTTATGGCCAAGTATTCGGACAAAGATATCAGCCCAAGACTCCAGAGATACCTGATTGAACTAGGCGAATATTGTTTCAAAATAGAATACATAAAAGGAAAGTGTAACTATATTGCCGATTTTCTAAGTAGAATTAATGCAGAGACAAATGAAATAAATTTATCTGAAACAATAAAAGAAGAGTTGATTTGTAACGGAGAATCAAGCAGCGAATTAGACTCCCTGAATGTTCAAACTATACATTCTCAAGAGGAAGACCTCGATGATGGCACTCATACTTTGGATACCGTGGTTAATCGATGTAAAATCCAAATTATTGTAGTAGAAACAAAAGAAACAAATGTTATAATGGTATTCGGTAATAAACGAATCTATATAGATAGAAATGATATTGAACAGGAAAACATATCTAATATTCTGAGAAGAGAGATTATTAAAGGAAAGATAGGAATATATTCGGATTTATGTGAAAGAATTTCCTGACAGGAACAAAATCAACCTAATTAAGCGTTCATACTTTGCGAAGTATATAGAAGACGATAACGAACTACATAAACAAATAGCAATGTTTCTTTAGTACGAAACTAGACATTCGAGTATAATAGCTACTTATGAAAATATCAAGCATAAAATCTACAACCCAGATCTAAAAACTGCAGTACTACAGTTCTCTAAGGCCCTACTAAAATCAAAAGCTACGCTGGTATGGGCTATTCTCATACCTCCTAAGTCACGAATGTCATCATAAAGATGACACTCGGTCAGTATATATCGCCAGTCCTCCGGTCGATTGCCACATCGGCACATAAAAGTATTGGAAAGATTACTAGAGTGCAAAAAATCATTCATAAAACCATGCCCAGTCAGCAAAAAGCCCAGACTCAGGCTAAGCCCGAAATCTGGACGTCCACAGACAAAGTCCTCATCACGAATAAATTCGTGCGTAACACGACCATTACAGGAATCAGTCCATCTAATTCTCTACTTGGCCACAAGACACTCATCAAGAAGAGTCCTGACTCGTCGCTCATCAGCACCCACCAGGTCAGCATCAGAAATCTAATCATCCGGAAGAAGCGGCAACCCGTTCTTAAACTGCGACGTATCACCTCCAAGTCAAGAGGAGCAGCACCCAGCAAGACCTGAAGAGACTCCGTAGACACCGTACGACAAACCGGCAAGCATGCCAACAACGCAACCCTCTGACACGTCAAGACCTTGTTTCTGCCTTGAACATATTTGACCAGCTCGCACCATACAGAACCCGTCATACATAATGCGAACTGCACGCCTGCTCAAGCCCCAGTCATTCCTAAGAACACGCCAACTGAATAAAATAATGTATCTTTATTCGTTTTAATGAATCTTAAGACTAATTTGCAAAGTATTCCTTAACAACTATTTATACTATTTAGGTTTTATCTTCGTTTATCTATTTCTTGAAAAATCTTTGTTCTGTTTCTTGTTCTTTATAATCAATGTTCATTTGGATTTAATCCCTATTTATCAGTTCGGGAAAATCCCATGATCAAACAAATAATTAGTTTAAAAACAAAACAAAGAAGTGTTATCGTTTAAGACAAAGTCTGGAAGTGACAAAAATGGTTATTTGAAATACATAAAGAAAGTTACTTATTATACTTAACTCCTCCATCAGTTGTCTGAAACACTCCTGGGTTTCTCTAAATCGTTATTAGTTTTACATAAATTGTTCCAATTAAAAAAAATATTCATTTTTAGTATATACTTAGTTTATTGATCTTCTTTTCCTTCCAATCTCCAATATTCTGTTACTTTAACAGTGTTTACTCTTAATTAATTTACAATCATATAAGTACAACAAACAGTAATACATAGTAATATATAATATAAACGTTTTGATTTTATTTATTCTGAGGTTTGTATTTATTCACAATATTTTCAACATCTAAAGAATATGATGAAACATCAGGAATTCTAATATTTTGAATTTCATTTAGCTTTACAATAACTCAATTTTTTTTATTAGATTGTATATCAATATAAATGCGATTACAATAACCTTCATCAGTGTAAAATTTAGACCGTATGAAATCTTGCTTTGGATTTTGAGTTCTGTTATTTCTTGTATGTTATTTGCATGTTCCAATATAATGTCCTCAAAGTTAAGTTCATTTTGTGTTATATTTACTATTCTGTTTGTCGGGTAGAAAAATTTTTCATGAAAAAGGTGCTTTCTGTTTTTAAATGTATAATTTATAATTGTTATATTACAATTGTTAAATCCTATTAAATAATTTCCAGTCAGGCTCAAATTCCTATAATCACAGGTTTGCTTAATGTATTCATTTCTTGCGTTTGTCAACAAAATAGTTTCGTCTTCTATAGCTCTTACATCAGTTTTATTATTAAATCTGTACCTACAACTGTCTTTTATAGAATAATGTTTGCTTCTTTTCAGGTGTCTCAACGCTACATTTTCCTCATATGATAGCGTCATATTTTCTATTTCAACAATACTTTCATCTATTTCATCGATTTCCATATAGTTTTCATTAGGTATTGGAGTAAATACCCTTAATTGGGTGGTTAAAATTGTTTCTCGGATTTGTATAGCTATAATTATAGAATTATCTTTAAAAGTCATTACTCCTATTTTTAGAAATTTTATTTTGTAAAAATCTATATTGAACAACTCAATTTCTTTCTTTGTGAGTATACTGGGATGAATAAAATTGTTCTTTGCTGATGCAATATTGTCCCGTATTTTATCTATTTCGTCTTCTACGATATTTAACTTTGACAATTGGTCTAAATATAACAATCGTCTCACAATTTCATTATTACTTTTCCGAATTTGTTCAAAAGCTGATTTTATATTAGTTCTATCATTTTCTAATGAATTCTTTAATCTGGTAAGAGATTTATTAAATGAGTCATTTATAATTACTTGCTTATTTATTGTCCTAATGAGGTTCCTATTATTTTCGTCAGTCATTGTAAGATGTTCCATAATTTCAAGTCTATCGTTATCATCCATTGTTCCAAAGAGCCATTTCTGTGCTGTACCCACGAAATTTACCAAGCCTCTTCTTTTCCTCTGTTGATATGGCATTATTTTCTGCACTTTATTATGTATTATCTGTATTTTTCCCACAAGTAACTGTTTATAACTTAAATCTAATGTATTAATGTTTTCCTCCAATATACTTAGGGTTTCCAGAACTTCCTTAATATCCACGATATGAATTATGATATTCGTTGTATTCACTATTTCTACATCTTTGATTTTTATATCTACGTATCCGTTACTTTCCGATATTTGATTGATTTGCAAGAACCCATTAACATTACAGTTCATTAGGAAGAAGATCAGCAGCATTTTCAGAACCTGAAAATTTTAGCGGTCTTTTAATATTTGCTTCATGAACATTTGCAAGTCTATATTTTTTGAACTTAGGTTGCTTAACATTCGTATAATTTTTTATGTAGCCCTCTTGTATGTTTTTATATAATTTTCTCTATTCGGATTTCTTTTCTCATTCATTTTATCCTTATATTTATTTATTCTGTTTTTCACCAGATTTTAATCTATCTTATTATTAACTACATCGAAAGGGGTACATTTAATAGAACTGTGATAGCTATTGTTATAAAAGCTTATGGCTTTTACCATTTGCGTTTCTATTGGTAGCTGTTCTTCAGTATTTAGCGCTCTTATTTTCTCTGTAATAGTATTATTTAATCGCTCTACATCACTATTTCCTCTGTGGCTATTTGGCTTTGTTACATGAAAATCAATGCCTTCAGTATTCAAAAAGTTTCTAACATTGTGTAAATTAAATTCATTGTCAAATACAAATTTTTTTTATTTTTCCCTTTATTGCTAAAAACTCTCTAATTTTTTGTGCTATTGTTGTACTATTTCTGTCAAGTAAATGAAAACAGATAGCATGTTTTGAAAACTTGTCTATAAAAATGACAAATGAATGCTTACTGCTTACGTATGTGTCTACATGTACCACTTCGTTTACAGTTGACGGTGTTTCCGTTCGTTGGAAATTCTTTCTTATGGGGTTTCGGTCATATTTCGCTGACGAACATATATGACAGTTATTTATAATTTTATGTACTGCAATTTTATGACAGCGACTTTTGTAGGTAGGGTGGTTTCTCTCGGTGTGATCGTACGTGGTCTTGCCGTTGGCGTGGTATCGCAGAAATACTGCCTTGCTTCGCACATCGCCAGTCGTTCCCTGTAGGTTGGTTGTTGGTGATGGTTCTTGCTGGTTTTGGTGTCGCGGCTTTACACTGGGAGACTTTGCCTTTGCCGGGGATTATCAGGCAGTTCTTCTGTGGACGAACTGCATGGGTATCATTGGCAGTGTATGCTGGCATGCGTCGGCGTCTGACGCTGGTGTGCTGGCTTTTAGGCTCTTGTGTGGTGCTGTTGACGGACTGGCTATGCCCCTGGATGTCTTTATTGGCGGGTGTTGCGGATTGGTGCTTGACTTGGACTTTTCTTATGTTCCTGGTTTTGGTTTGACGCTGAGTCACTCTTGTGACCTTTGGTTCACCCGTGAGGGGAACCCTGTTCAGTGTTGTCTTGTGTGCTGTTTGTTCGTGACGTCCTTGCTGGTGTCACTTTTTGTGGCACAAAGTGTCGCTCGTGAGGACGGCTGCTTATTGTTTTGTGTACTGCGCTTTGTCTTGTCGTTGTACCCTTTTTGTTGCTGTTTGTTTTGTGTTTTGATGGTGGGGGGCCACCAGTCCCGAACTGTTTGGAGTGCAACTGGTAGAAGTATTTTGCTACGAGGTCTGACCGGAGACTTAAATCTGGTACCACGGGCATCGGCATGCCCGCGGAACTTCGGTTCCGCCCTGACGATGGTGAGGCCCTTCGGGGAGTTACGTGGTGGCTGTGGTTGTACCCAAAGCGGGGAGAGCTTCTGCTCGGTGTCACATCCACTCTTTACTAAAAATGAAAATACATGTTTAGTGTTGGATTATCTCTTTATTTTTATTGTTTCTTTGATATCCACAGCTATACAAGAATATTTATCTAATACTTATATGTTGGTACCATTGGCTTGGTTGTATATGTAAGTAGGAAAGGTGGTGCCAAGTACGAGTGTTGGCACTAGTGCAAGTGATGGCACTACACCTCCCTTCTTTTTAAAAAAAAAATTGAAATAAACAAAGTAATAATTGAGATTGAAAATATCTCTCTTTTCATAAAACTTTTGGTTATTTAATTTTTTTTTTTTTTTTTTTTGTAATTTGGTTAAAAAGAATACAATTCTTAATTCTATTATTTTTTGTTATATACATATATATAAATAATTTTGGAAGAAAAAAAATTTCGTTTTTATACAGCTAGTGAATTTTTGAAAAAAAAAAGCTTTGCTTTATATACATTTAGTTAATTATTCTTTTGTACAATAAGTAATTTTGAAAATTTTTCCTTTACATTTACAATTTGAAAAAAATATTTTTGTTTTTAATATATATATATAATATATTTTTTTTTTGAAAATTAAAAATTTTTTTTTTTTTTTTTTTTTTATACAATTCAATATTTGTTTGTGTTAAATAAAGTTGCTAATACACGACATGTTGCAATTTCACAGTGTAAGAGTTTACATATAAGGTTTAAGAAGCATCTCGTGTGTTTCCAGCTTAAACATTTATTCTGGTTAATATGTTAGATAAAAAAAAATTTTGTATATTTTTTTTTGTTACAATTTTCTTATTCTGTTTTATGAACAATTTTTATATTTTGAGTATTATTGTTGAAAATTGTTACATTTGTGTTGTCTATATTTGTTACTATGTTAGGACCATTGTAAATATTTGTGTGTTTGTCATAAGGCTCTTTTTGTAATAAAACTTGATCATTGACTTTTACTTCAATTGGTTTTGATGTTTTATCATAAAATTTTTTGTTTATCTCTTTATGTTTATCGACTAGTTTCTTTGCTATCAGATTAGTTTTTTGGAGTCTATATTTTATTTCATTTTCATAGCTATCAATATTGTAAATTGGATCAATATTGCAATTTATCTCATTAGGCATTCTCGCTCTTTTGCCGTAAACTAGCTCGAAAGGAGTAAAATCATTATCGAAAACAGTGTTGGGTGTAGTATTATAGTAAAAAGTGAAATACTTTATGTAAGTATCCCAGTCTGATAAATTGTCATTCAAGTAAACACGAATGTATTCATTGGAAACACGATGATTACGTTCTACTGTTCCTATGGTTTGATGATGATAGCTAGTTGAAAATTTGATTTCAATTTCTAAAAACTTACAGAGCTGAGAAAGAATTTCATTTCTAAATTCAGTACCTAAATCGGATTTTATAATATTCATCTTGAAGTATATTAATATAAAATTTTCAAAAATTGCTTTCGCTACAGTCTGGGCTGATTTGTCAGGTATGGCTACTGGGACTAGATATTTAGACAAGTCACACATCATTGTTAAAGCAAATCTATTTCCAAATGCGGTTTGAGGTAGTGGACCTATTGTGTCCAAAACAACAATTTCAAAGGCTTTATTGGGAGTTGGAGTAAGTGCCAGTTTTTCTGTGTTTGAAGGTCTAACTTTGTTCAAACAACATTTTCTACAGTTCCTCACAAATTTTGCAACATCCCTCGGCATTCCCTTCCAGAAATATTTTGTTCTAATTTATGCATACATTTTTTTCTATTCGCAATGCCCTCCTAATATGGGATCATTATGATATATTTGCATTAACTTTTGCTTTTCATTCCCCTCAGTTATCGCAATGACTGGGTCAGTAAGAATTATTTTTAAGTTTTTCAATATTCTGTTGTCATGGTCTTTTAAATCTTGAATAGTAAATTTTGTGAAAAATAAATCATTTTTGAGCCACTCTGTCTTAAAGATATTGATTATTTTGGTTTCATGTTCTAACCTCGAAAGCATTTACTTTAAACTAATAGTTTCGTTAACAAATTCAAATTCTATACTTAGAAGTTGTTTAAATTTCTGATATATATTTACGCGTAATATTTTTATATATTTGTTAAAATAAAGTATTTCTGATTTTATCCTTGCTATTTTCTTACTAAAGTTGTTGGAGAATTTATCATAAATTTTTAAATTGAGAAGTTTTTCATTTTCTTGAGGAGTTTTTAGTTTGACATTGGGAGTCGGTTTTTTTGACATTGAGCGTGTTGTCATTTTGAGTACTTGCTTGTTTGTAATTTCATTTAACTCATCGATTGTAATTCTAGACAACGCATCAGCACCTACATTTGTTTTGCCCTTAATATATTCAACGGTGAAATTGTATTCCGAAAGTTCTAGTCTTACTCGGGTAAGTTTTGACGATGGGTCTTTAATGTTACAAACGTAAACAAATGGACGATGATCTGAACGCTCTATAAAAGAAGTGCCATATACATATGGTCGAAATTGAGTTATGGCAAAGTGAATGGCTAGCAATTGGAGTTCGATAATAGGTTTTTTCTGCTCCAATTGGGAAAAAGCTTTAGAAGCAAAATAAAGAGGTAAGTCATTACCGTTAAAGTTCTGACTTAAAATTGCTCCACAACCCATTTTTGAATCATCCAATATATTTTTTTTTCTCGTTTTACAAATAATTGTTGTTTTGTTTTCTTTTTTTCCTTTTGTATTACTCTTTAGGTATGGTTATTTTGCAATCTTTCCTCTTTTGCTGTCCATTTTTGTTTTGTACTCTTTGTGAGTTTACATATTATTTCTCCGTTTTTCCCAATTTATGTAGTTTAACAATTTTTTTCTCTTATTGAAAGTTTCTTTTTATTAAAAGGAATATTTTCCAATGTTAATTTTTTTCCATGTTGCTAACTTCTGACTTTTTCATTTTACACTTTGTTCTTTCCGTTGTTTTTATATAAAAAAAAATTTTTTTTTTTGGTTTATGCCGTTATTATTTAAGCAATTTTTTGAGGGTTTTTTTTTCTCAATTATGAGTTTATTATTTTTGAAAGAAAATATCTAAATGTAATTATCGTTTTGTACAGTTTTTACAGACTTGATGTCCGTTTATTTCTTTTTTTGTACATAACGTTTTTTTTCCCACATTTACAAACTTGACTATGGGTATTTTACTTTCTGTGTTCAAAGTTGTTGTTTTTTTTTAGTTTTTTAATTAAAAGGTGATTTTATAAGAACTATCGGAAATTTAAAAAAAAAACACATAAAATTCAGAAAAATGCATGAAATATTTATTTGGATCGATAGTTGGGTCGATATAATTTAATGTTTGAAGATTATTTCATGCAAATGTTGGCCGCGGCTGCGCCTCAAATGGTCCATCCGCTTAGTCCAATTTTGGCATACTCTTTCCAACATTTCGGCCGGTATCTCACGAATAATGTTGGCAATGTTGGCTTCCAGTGCGTCAATCGAAGCGGGCTTGTCCCTATAGACATTAGCCTTAACATAGCCCCACAAAAAATAGTCTAGAGGCGTTAAATCGCACGATCTGGGCGGCCAATTGACTGGTCCCAAGCGTGAAATAAACTGTTCACCGAACTCGCCTCTCAATTGGTCCATTGTTTCGCGTGCTGTGTGGCATGTGGCACCGTCTTGTTGAAACCACATGTCATGCAAGTCAAGCTCTTCCATTTTGGGCAAAAAAAGTTTGTTATCATCGCACGGTAGCGCTCACCATTCATAGTAACGTTGTGATTCGCATCATCTTTGAAGAAATACGGCCCAATGATGCCGCCAGCCCATAATCCGCACCAAACGGTTGTTTTTTGTGGATGCATTGGTAGCTCTTGCAATGCTTCTGGCTGCTCTTCACTCCAAATACGGCAGTTTTGCTTGTTCACGTATCCATTCAACCAGAAATGAGCCTCGTCGCTGAACACAATTCTTCGATAAAAAAGTGGGTCTTCATCTAACTTTTCAAGAGCCCATTCACCAAAAATTTGGCGTTGTGGTAGGTCGTTTGGCTTCAATTCTTGCAACAGTTGTATCTTATAAGGCTTCACACCCAAATCCTTCCGCAAAATTTTCCACGTAGTGGAGTAACAGAGGCCCAATTGCTGCGAACACTGCGAACACTGGCCGATACGGCTGCGATATTTTCTTCAGTTCGCACTCTACGTAAGCGTGTTGGTGGTTTAATGTCCAACAATGTAAATTTGGTGCGAAATTTTGTTACAATAGCCCGAATAGAAGCCTCAGTAGGTCGATTAAACTGACCATAAAATGGAAGAAGCGCGCGATGAACTTTCTTAACAGAGCACGCATTTTGGTAATAAAATTCAATAATTTGCAAGCGTTGTTCGTTTGTAAGACGATTCATGATTAAATTATAGACCAAACTGAAGATGTTTGACAGTGACACAAGATACAAAACGTGCGTGAGCTGTCAAAACTAGTGTTGCCAAAAAGATAATAGCAAAAAAATCACTCTTTATAAGTAGGTATACGACAAAGGTTTTTTTTTTTTTTAAATTTCAACACGTACAAAATTGCCAAATCTTTCCAGGTATATAATAATTAAAATGTTTGATGTATTTCTAATGTACACAATTATTTGTACTTATTTTTCCATATACATATGTAAGTTCACGTTGTTTTTTTTTTTTCTTAGTTCTTAAACAATTTCTTTTTATAAATTTTTAATTATTAAATAATTATTATTTTTTTCACCACTTTATACCGAGTACAGATTCTTTTGTTCAACGGTCGCCATGTCACATCCACTCTTTACTAAAAATGAAAATACATGTTTAGTGTTTGATTATCTCTTAACAACTGCCTTTATTCTTATTGTTTCTTTGATATCCACAGCTATACAAAAATATTTATTTAATACTTATATGTTGGTACCATTGGCTTGGTTGTATATGTAAGTAGGAAAGGTGGTGCCAAGTACAAGTGTTGGCACTAGTGCAAGTGATAGCACTACATCGGTGTGGAGTTGCATTGCAACCGGGTGCCGTGACCCATAGATCGGTAGGAGTTTTAGATGCGCTCCGCTCCTACCCAAGGGGGAGGCCATGTCCAAATAGCATGGTTTCGAATTGGTACTCATGTGTTTTATATATGGGGGCGTTGGTAGACGCATTGTATTCACCCGTGCGTTAAGAGCGCCGTGAGTTAGGGCCTTCGTGCAGGTACTCACGTTAAACACACACATATTCTGTCCCTATCTACTCACTCTCAGTTTGGCAGTTGGATTGTGCGGTCGTGTTTTTTCTTAGTGCGGGAGTTCTGAAGAAGACTCGGGCTAAGCTGATTTAGCCTCAAGGCCAAAGTGATCAAGTGTTTGTAGTGAGTGGAAAAGAGACGGAATTTTGAATCTCGTTGATTGTGAATCTTAAAGCGGTAGTTGAGACCCCGCTGGCAATCAGCTGAATTGTTAAAGAAGTCTCTTTGAAAGTGCGGTTAGATAAGACAGTTGAGACGATCCCGGTAATTGCGCCCTCTGTGCGTGAGTTTGCGGACTAGTGTGTGGTGTGAAAGCGCCGTCTGTTGTACAGTGCTAGTGCCGTTGGTACGCGGCGAACGCCATCTAGTTGTGCGGTAGTGCGTGGTGTGCTGTTTAGCGCCATCTACGTTTCGATTACGGTAACGGACTTTTGCATTTGGATTTGGTTTTGATTGGATTTCGGTTACTTGGTTTTGTTTGCTACGGTATGGCTTGCTTACGTTTACGGTTTTTTGCATACGTCCACGGTTTACGGTTTACGGTTTACGGTTTACGGTTGTTGATTGTAGGTGATGACACACGCTAGTTATCGAAAGGGGGCGGGGCCGAAGGGCGATGCGTCTGAGATGGCGACGGATGTGGTGACTGATGAGGGAGCGGTAAGGAGGTCGGTGAGCGGTGCGAGGCGTCCAGCACGGAGGAGGAGATGAAGCGATTCAAGCCTGGGTCGCCGGCGGCGCGTCGGACTGCTGCTGTTGGTTCTGTTGCTGCTGCTGTGGGCGGTTCGCCTGGTGGTGGAGCATCAGCTTCTCGGATGAGGGCCGGTGCTGATGAGGCTGCGGTGGGTGGTGTAGGTGCTACGCGTAGGAGCAGGATGAAGGGCAGGCCGGTTGTCGCTGCTGTGGGTGACCCAACGTTAACCTCGTCGGTTTTGTTGAAGGAGGTGTCGGCGGAGCTGATTGGTGTGGTGTTCGAGGAGGGTGTGGGTCAGGGCTTGGCCAGGAGGATGCTCGGCTGCGCGAACTAGTTGGAGATCATGGTGATGCGGCTCATTGCCGAGAATGAGCGATTGCGCGCGAGTTTGGAGGGGATTGGTATGGATAAGAGGCAGACTGGCGGTTTTGCGGTGCCTTTTGCACCTCGTGCGGTTCTCCCGGCGGTTGCAGCTGCTGGCGGCGTTGCCGGTGCCGAGGCCTGTAGCTACATGGTCGGTTATGGTGAAGGGGCGTGGAGGAGCCACGTCCAAGGAGGTTGTCCAGAAGGTGGTTGGTGAGGTGGGCCGACACTGGGCGTTTGCGTCCATGACGTGCGGCCGATTCGTAGAGGTGGTGCGGTGATTAGGACACCGTCATTGGCTGAGCGGGAGAAGATCGCGGCCAACAAGAAGTTTGCGGAGGTGCGGTTGGATGTGGCGGTCAACTCGAAGCCTGGACCGAGGGTTGTTGTCCAGAGGGTTCATGCGGAGATAACACCTGACGAGTTCATGCAGGAGCTGTATGAGTTGAACCTGAACGACGAGATGACCGAGGAGTCCTACAAGAGGAGAGTGCGGCTAATGAGCAGCCCTTGGAAGGTCGGTCAGGGACAGGTGAACGTGGTGCTGGAGTGCACGGCTCCTGTCGCGGAGGAGTTGCGGGCTACTGGCGTCTACGTCAAGTGGTTCCGCTTCGTTGCTAGGACGCAGGACGCCGTGCCGGCTTGTTATTGGTATTTGGGCTTTGACCACCGTGTTCGTTAATGCAGGCTCCAGAGCTACGTGTGCAGGCGGTGTGGCGAGATGGGGCATGTGGCCTCAAGGTGTGTTAGCGCACTTAGGTGCAGGAACTGCGCCTTCAAGGGTCTCCCGGCGGACCACTTGATGATGTCGGCTGCTTGTCCGGTGTATGTGGCGATGGTGGCCAGGGCGAACTCTCGTCATTGAAATGGGGAATTTGTGTTTCTGTGGTAGGTAGGTACGGACGTTTTATGCTTTCGAGTATTTACTGTCGACCAAGTGCTCCTTTAGACCCTTATTTGGGGTACATGGATACGGTACTACTTCACGCGAGTAGTATTACTGTTATCCTAGGCTTAGACGCGAACGCGTACTCTCCCATGTGGTTCAGCAAAATGTCCAGAATTTCTTCTGGCCATCCGAATTATGTGCGAGGGTTTATGTATGTACATATGTAAATTAAATTTTATAATTTCTGTCGTTTTGACTAATAGATTTCAATGTTAATTTTAATCCCGTTTTATTCTTTTTTATTTTTTTTTTTTTTTGAACAACACACACTATTAATATTAATTTCTTCACCACTTTTTGTATTAATGTAATTTAAGCTCCAAGTGGACGAGCCCCCAAATGTAAGAAAACACTAGTGGGTTTTACTATTAATCGTTTTAGAAAATAGATTGTTTTATTATTAATACATTGGTTGTTATTCAATAATGTTTTAATATGTTTTTTCAATATGTAAATTATTATATTTGTATTGTATAAAAGAAATGTCTGTCCGCACAACTTCACAACGTTTTAATTTTAGAACGACTTTACGGCTTGACTTCTTTTTTCAACTGTCCGTTTCTATCCTCTTTTTTATTTTTTGCTATTGTTATGTCTGTCAGTGTTGCAATATATCGTATGTTAGTCTGTTTTTTTTAAATATTGTGTTCCCACATAAATATTGTAAAATAATATTAGAAACTTTACAATATATAGATATTGTATAACAATAATAGTGAACTAAAAGATAAAATTTGGAATATATTGCAATAATAAAATAAAATGAGCAGGCAAGAACTTTTCGATGCGAATCGTACAGTAAATATGGAGGGAGAATTACAGCAAAGAGTTGTGGAGTTAGATACAGTAATAAGACAGCAGGAGCTAAGAATAATACAGCTACAACAAGAACAGCAAGTACAAATTAACCAACAACAACAACAACAGCAAGAACGTCAATATAACCAGCAGATTGCAGAATTTTTTTTACAGCCTGAGTATATAATTGGTGAATTTAGGAAAATTAAGCCTTTGAACAGAAACCATGGTGTAAGACAATTTATATTATCAGTGGAATCAACAATGGCGTTGGCCGCCAATAATCAAGCTATACTTGCATATGGATTGCAAATTATTGTCAACGAGAAACTTGAAGGAAGAGCTGCTAACATAGTAAGAGAACTAGATGATAATGCTACTTGGGAGCAGATAAAAGGAAAACTATTAGGTACTATGCAATCAAGGAAGACATATGGCGAAATATTCAATTTTTGTAGGAACGTAAAATTAAGTGATTTAAATGAGCTTTTTGATGTATTTTTAAAAGAAAAATATGAAATAAATGAAATGTATCAAGTAGATGTAAGAAAACCAGCGGTTTATAGCCCTACTAGTGTGGATAGAGACCTAGTGGATTTACTGTTGGAAAAAATTGACGGGACCGTCAGAGTTCATATAAATGATAGCGACACCTTACAAGACATAATAGCGAAGTATACTAAATTAAAACTGTTGTTTGACAGAACAACAATTGATCAAAAGCATAAAAGTAATAATATATACAATAAAACAAAAATCTATGACGGACAGAACTCGACAAATAATAAAAACCAAAAGTATCAAGCCCAACAAAAGTACCAACCAAGTAAATACAATTATTTAAATAGACAGACAATTAATAGAAAACAAAACTACAAAACTCAGCAGAACTTTCAGCAAAAAAACTACGATCAATTTAGTATGCAAAATTCTAATAGAGTTCATAGTTATAACTATCGAAATAATTTTTTTAAGAATAACCATGACCATAATAATAGTAATCAGACAAGTATACATATATGAGTGTCGCCACTCAAGCGACATCTCATACCGCCTCGAAATCCACCTTGCCCATAATAATTATAACAATAGGAAAACAAGAAATTAAGTGCCTTTTAGACACAGGCTCAACTACTAGTATTATTAAGCAAGATATATTAACTGAAAATTACCCGGAACAGAAACTTAAGAAGCCTATTAGATATCGAACTTTAAATGGATTTAGTGAAATATTTGTTCAAGTCGTTACACCTTTTCCAGATGAGTTTTGTTGTATAGGAACACTCAGTTGGAAGGTGGTTGATTTCCAAAATGGAAAATACGATGCTATAATGGGGCAAAATTTTATGGTTCCCCTTCAAACAGTGATAAATTATAAAAACGACTATGTAGAAATTTTGGGTAACAAATTGGTTTTCGAAAGGATACACTACCCTTTTCGTACTGAAGGCATTTGCTCACTTGAGACGGTTTCAGGGGGGAATGTTTTAAATAAAATAAATTTTAGTCATTTAAATGTGGAAGAAACAAAAGAAATAACAAGTCTTTTAAATAATTTTAAAGACTTATTTTATGTTGAGGGAGATAATCTATCGGCAACAACCGAAATAGAACACCAAATAATAACTGACATCGACATACCTCTATATTCAAAGATATCCACATGTTCACGAAAACGAAATTAGAAAACAAATCAGTAATATGTTAGAACAGAACATTATCCAAGAAAGCAACTCTGCTTGTAACAGTCCCTTGTGGATTGTCCCAAAAAAATTTGATAATTCGGGAAAAAAAAATGGAGGATAGTCATAGACTATAGAAAACTGAACGAGCATACAGTTGAAGATAAATATCCTATACCTAACTTAAATAGTTTATTAGATAGGCTGGGAAGAGCTCAATATTTTTCTACTGTGGATTTGGCGAAGGGATTTCACCAAATACTTGTCAAAAAAGAGGATAGACAGAAAACAGCTTTCTTCACTCCCTTTGGGCATTACGAGTTCATCCGAATGCCCTTTGGATTAAAAAATGCACCATCAACGTTCCAAAGATTGATGAATTCAGTGCTCCGAAATCAAATGAATAGAATATGTGTAGTCTATATGGACGATATTCTGATATTTAGTTATTCTTTAGTAGAACATATTAATAATATTAAGGAAGTATTTAATGCGCTTAGGAAAGCTGGGCTAAAAATACAAATTGATAAGTGTCAGTTTCTGAAGAAGGACACATAGTTTCTAGGTCATGTACTAACAACTAATGGCGTCAAGCCAGACCCTAATAAAATATCTATAATACAAAAGCTCAAGCTTCCAAATACTGAAAAGAAAATTAAATAATTTTTAGGAATGACTGGATTCTATAGAAAATTCATTCAGAATTATGCTAAGATAGCATATCTTATGACTAGATATTTAAAGAAGACTGAAAAAGTAAATACAAATGACCTTAGCTTTATTTTATATTTTCAAAATCGTAACTGATGCAAGTAATTATGCAATTGGAGCTGTCTTAACACAAGATGGTCACCCAGTAGCATATGCTACGCGAACTTTGAATAGACACGAAATAAACTATGCAACAATCGAGAAAGAATTGTTGGCAATTGTTTGGGGTGTCAAATATTTTAGGCCATACATATATGGGAAAGAATTTGATTTGGAAAGTGACCACCAACCTTTAAAGTGGCTTATGGCCAAGTATTCGGACAAAGATATCAGCCCAAGACTCCAGAGATACCTGATTGAACTAGGCGAATATTGTTTCAAAATAGAATACATAAAAGGAAAGTGTAACTATATTGCCGATTTTCTAAGTAGAATTAATGCAGAGACAAATGAAATAAATTTATCTGAAACAATAAAAGAAGAGTTGATTTGTAACGGAGAATCAAGCAGCGAATTAGACTCCCTGAATGTTCAAACTATACATTCTCAAGAGGAAGACCTCGATGATGGTACTCATACTTTGGATACCGTGGTTAATCGATGTAAAATCCAAATTATTGTAGTAGAAACAAAAGAAACAAATGTTATAATGGTATTCTGTAATAAACGAATCTATATAGATAGAAATGATATTGAACAGGAAAACATATCTAATATTCTGAGAAGAGAGATTATTAAAGGAAAGATAGGAATATATTCGGATTTATGTGAAAGAATTTCCTGACAGGAACAAAATCAACCTAATTAAGCGTTCATACTTTGCGAAGTATATAGAAGACGATAACGAACTACATAAACAAATAGCAATGTTTCTTTAGTACGAAACTAGACATTCGAGTATAATAGCTACTTATGAAAATATCAAGCATAAAATCTACAACCCAGATCTAAAAACTGCAGTACTACAGTTCTCTATGGCCCTACTAAAATCAAAAGCTACGCTGGTATGGGCTATTCTCATACCTCCTAAGTCACGAATGTCATCATAAAGATGACACTCGGTCAGTATATATCGCCAGTCCTCCGGTCGATTGCCACATCGGCACATAAAAGTATTGGAAAGATTACTAGAGTGCAAAAAATCATTCATAAAACCATGCCCAGTCAGCAAAAAGCCCAGACTCAGGCTAAGCCCGAAATCTGGACGTCCACAGACAAAGTCCTCATCACGAATAAATTCGTGCGTAACACGACCATTACAGGAATCAGTCCATCTAATTCTCTACTTGGCCACAAGACACTCATCAAGAAGAGTCCTGACTCGTCGCTCATCAGCACCCACCAGGTCAGCATCAGAAATCTAATCATCCGGAAGAAGCGGCAACCCGTTCTTAAACTGCGACGTATCACCTCCAAGTCAAGAGGAGCAGCACCCAGCAAGACCTGAAGAGACTCCGTAGACACCGTACGACAAACCGGCAAGCATGCCAACAACGCAACCCTCTGACACGTCAAGACCTTGTTTCTGCCTTGAACATATTTGACCAGCTCGCACCATACAGAACCCGTCATACATAATGCGAACTGCACGCCTGCTCAAGCCCCAGTCATTCCTAAGAACACGCCAACTGAATAAAATAATGTATCTTTATTCGTTTTAATGAATCTTAAGACTAATTTGCAAAGTATTCCTTAACAACTATTTATACTATTTAGGTTTTATCTTCGTTTATCTATTTCTTGAAAAATCTTTGTTCTGTTTCTTGTTCTTTATAATCAATGTTCATTTGGATTTAATCCCTATTTATCAGTTCGGGAAAATCCCATGATCAAACAAATAATTAGTTTAAAAAACACAACAAAGAAGTGTTATCGTTTAAGACAAAGTCTGGAAGTGACAAAAATGGTTATTTGAAATACATAAAGAAAGTTACTTATTATACTTAACTCCTCCATCCCTTGTCTGAAACACTCCTGGGTTTCTCTAAATCGTTATTAGTTTTACATAAATTGTTCCAATTAAAAAAAATATTCATTTTTAGTATATACTTAGTTTATTGATCTTCTTTTCCTTCCAATCTCCAATATTCTGTTACTTTAACAGTGTTTACTCTTAATTAATTTACAATCATATAAGTACAACAAACAGTAATACATAGTAATATATAATATAAACGTTTTGATTTTATTTATTCTGAGGTTTGTATTTATTCACAATATTTTCAACATCTAAAGAATATGATGAAACATCAGGAATTCTAATATTTTGAATTTCATTTAGCTTTACAATAACTCAATTTTTTTTATTAGATTGTATATCAATATAAATGCGATTACAATAACCTTCATCAGTGTAAAATTTAGACCGTATGAAATCTTGCTTTGGATTTTGAGTTCTGTTATTTCTTGTATGTTATTTGCATGTTCCAATATAATGTCCTCAAAGTTAAGTTCATTTTGTGTTATATTTACTATTCTGTTTGTCGGGTAGAAAAATTTTTCATGAAAAAGGTGCTTTCTGTTTTTAAATGTATAATTTATAATTGTTATATTACAATTGTTAAATCCTATTAAATAATTTCCAGTCAGGCTCAAATTCCTATAATCACAGGTTTGCTTAATGTATTCATTTCTTGCGTTTGTCAACAAAATAGTTTCGTCTTCTATAGCTCTTACATCAGTTTTATTATTAAATCTGTACCTACAACTGTCTTTTATAGAATAATGTTTGCTTCTTTTCAGGTGTCTCAACGCTACATTTTCCTCATATGATAGCGTCATATTTTCTATTTCAACAATACTTTCATCTATTTCATCGATTTCCATATAGTTTTCATTAGGTATTGGAGTAAATACCCTTAATTGGGTGGTTAAAATTGTTTCTCGGATTTGTATAGCTATAATTATAGAATTATCTTTAAAAGTCATTACTCCTATTTTTAGCAATTTTATTTTGTAAAAATCTATATTGAACAACTCAATTTCTTTCTTTGTGAGTATACTGGGATGAATAAAATTGTTCTTTGCTGATGCAATATTGTCCCGTATTTTATCTATTTCGTCTTCTACGATATTTAACTTTGACAATTGGTCTAAATATAACAATCGTCTCACAATTTCATTATTACTTTTCCGAATTTGTTCAAAAGCTGATTTTATATTAGTTCTATCATTTTCTAATGAATTCTTTAATCTGGTAAGAGATTTATTAAATGAGTCATTTATAATTACTTGCTTATTTATTGTCCTAATGAGGTTCCTATTATTTTCGTCAGTCATTGTAAGATGTTCCATAATTTCAAGTCTATCGTTATCATCCATTGTTCCAAAGAGCCATTTCTGTGCTGTACCCACGAAATTTACCAAGCCTCTTCTTTTCCTCTGTTGATATGGCATTATTTTCTGCACTTTATTATGTATTATCTGTATTTTTCCCACAAGTAACTGTTTATAACTTAAATCTAATGTATTAATGTTTTCCTCCAATATACTTAGGGTTTCCAGAACTTCCTTAATATCCACGATATGAATTATGATATTCGTTGTATTCACTATTTCTACATCTTTGATTTTTATATCTACGTATCCGTTACTTTCCGATATTTGATTGATTTGCAAGAACCCATTAACATTACAGTTCATTAGGAAGAAGATCAGCAGCATTTTCAGGACCTGAAAATTTTAGCGGTCTTTTAATATTTGCTTCATGAACATTTGCAAGTCTATATTTTTTGAACTTAGGTTGCTTAACATTCGTATAATTTTTTATGTAGCCCTCTTGTATGTTTTTATATAATTTTCTCTATTCGGATTTCTTTTCTCATTCATTTTATCCTTATATTTATTTATTCTGTTTTTCACCAGATTATAATCTATCTTATTATTAACTACATCGAAAGGGGTACATTTAATAGAACTGTGATAGCTATTGTTATAAAAGCTTATGGCTTTTACCATTTGCGTTTCTATTGGTAGCTGTTCTTCAGTATTTAGCGCTCTTATTTTCTCTGTAATAGTATTATTTAATCGCTCTACATCACTATTTCCTCTGTGGCTATTTGGCTTTGTTACATGAAAATCAATGCCTTCAGTATTCAAAAAGTTTCTAACATTGTGTAAATTAAATTCATTGTCAAATACAAATTTTTTTTATTTTTCCCTTTATTGCTAAAAACTCTCTAATTTTTTGTGCTATTGTTGTACTATTTCTGTCAAGTAAATGAAAACAGATAGCATGTTTTGAAAACTTGTCTATAAAAATGACAAATGAATGCTTACTGCTTACGTATGTGTCTACATGTACCACTTCGTTTACAGTTGACGGTGTTTCCGTTCGTTGGAAATTCTTTCTTATGGGGTTTCGGTCATATTTCGCTGACGAACATATATGACAGTTATTTATAATTTTATGTACTGCAACAAATCGCGTTTAGTAGGAGAAGACAGCGACTTTTGTAGGTAGGGTGGTTTCTCTCGGTGTGATCGTACGTGGTCTTGCCGTTGGCGTGGTATCGCAGAAATACTGCCTTGCTTCGCACATCGCCAGTCGTTCCCTGTAGGTTGGTTGTTGGTGATGGTTCTTGCTGGTTTTGGTGTCGCGGCTTTACACTGGGAGACTTTGCCTTTGCCGGGGATTATCAGGCAGTTCTTCTGTGGACGAACTGCATGGGTATCATTGGCAGTGTATGCTGGCATGCGTCGGCGTCTGACGCTGGTGTGCTGGCTTTTAGGCTCTTGTGTGGTGCTGTTGACGGACTGGCTATGCCCCTGGATGTCTTTATTGGCGGGTGTTGCAGATTGGTGCTTGACTTGGACTTTTCTTATATTCCTGGTTTTGGTTTGACGCTGAGTCACTCTTGTGACCTTTGGTTCACCCGTGAGGGGAACCCTGTTCAGTGTTGTCTTGTGTGCTGTTTGTTCGTGACGTCCTTGCTGGTGTCACTTTTTGTGGCACAAAGTGTCGCTCGTGAGGACGGCTGCTTATTGTTTTGTGTACTGCGCTTTGTCTTGTCGTTGTACCCTTTTTGTTGCTGTTTGTTTTGTGTTTTGATGGTGGGGGGCCACCAGTCCCGAACTGTTTGGAGTGCAACTGGTAGAAGTATTTTGCTACGAGGTCTGACCGGAGACTTAAATCTGGTACCACGGGCATCGGCATGCCCGCGGAACTTCGTTTCCGCCCTGACGATGGTGAGGCCCTTCGGGGAGAAACGTGGTGGCTGTGGTTATACCCAAAGCGGGGAGAGCTTCTGCTCGGTGTCACATCCATATTATTTCTCTGTTCTTCCCAATTTATGTAGTTTAACAATTTTGTTCTCTTATTGGAAGTTTCTTTTTATTAAAAGGAATATTTTCCAATGTTAATTTTTTTCCATGTTGCTAACTTCTGACTTTTTCATTTTACACTTTGTTCTTTCCGTTGTTTTTATATGAAAAAAAAAATTTTTTTTGGTTTATGCCGTTATTATTTAAGCAATTTTTTGAGGGTTTTTTTCTCAATTATGAGTTTATTATTTTTGAAAGAAAATATCTAAATGTAATTATCGTTTTGTACAGTTTTTACAGACTTGATGTCCGTTTATTTCTTTTTCTTTTTTGTACATAACGTTTTTTTCCCCACATTTACAAACTTGACTATGGGTATTTTACTTTCTGTGTCCAAAGTTGTTTTTTTTTGCTTTAGTTTTTTAATTATAAGTTAAGGGGTGTTTTTTTATAGCCGTATAGAACTTTAAGTTGGCATTACTGTTCAAGATGGCGACCGACTTAATAGCTCTCAAGTGATTTATTCTCAGTGTGGTTTGGCAGTTCATCATGAATAGACTCACGACTGAACAACGCTTGCAAATAGTGCAATTTTATTTCGAACGAGATTGCCGTTGTTCCCGATTTTCATAAGCGAATTTTGTTTAGCGATGAAGCGCACTTCTGGTTGAATGGCGACGTCAAAAATCAAAACTGCCACATTTGGAGTGAAGGTAATCCTCAAGTGTATGTCGAAACACCGTTACATCCAGAAAAACTGACTGTTTGATGCGCTTTATGGGCTGGTGGAATCATTGGTCCATACTTCTTCAAAAACGATGATGGCCAGAACGTTACAGTCAATGGTGATCGGTATAGAGCCATGATTACTAACTTTTTCATTCCTGAATTGAATAACCATGATGTCCAGGAGCTGTGGTTCCAACAAGACGGCGCAACATGTCACACAACTCGTGCCACAATCGATTTATTGAAAGACACGTTTGGTGACCGCCTAATTTCACGTTTTGGACCTGTGAATTGGCCTCCAAGATCTTGTGATTTAACACCGCTAGACTACTTTCTGTGGGGCTATGTAAAGTCATTGGTCTATGCGGATAAGCCACTAACGCTTGACTATTTGGAAGACAACATTCGCCTTGTTGTTGCCGATATACGGCCACAAATGTTGGAAGGAGTCATCGAAAATTAGACGTCCAGATTGGACTGCATCCGAGCCAGCCGTGGCTGTGATATGCCAGAAATCATATTTAAAATGTATTGCCACAAGATTATCTTTCGGAGAAATAAAATTCATGTCAATCGAATAATCCATCGTTGTTTTATTGCAATTTACGTCTATAAAAAACACCCTTTAGGTATACAACAAAAGTTTTTTTTTAAATTTCAACACGCACAAAATTGCCAAATATTTCCAGGTATATAATAATTAAAATGTTTGATGTATTTCTAATGTACACAATTATTTGTACTTATTTTTCCATATACATATGTAAGTTCTTAAACAATTTCTTTTTATAAATTTTTAATTATTAAATAATTATTATTTTTTTCACCACTTTATACCGAGTACAGATTCTTTTGTTCAATGGTCGCCATGTCACATCCACTCTTTACTAAAAATGAAAATACATGTTTAGTGTTTGATTATCTCTTAACAACTGCCTTTATTCTTATTGTTTCTTTGATATCCACAGCTATACAAAAATATTTATTTAATACTTATATGTTGGTACCATTGGCTTGGCTGTATATGTAAGTAATAAAGGTGGTGCCAAGTACGAGTGTTGGCACTAGTGCAAGTGATAGCACTACATCAGTGTGGAGTTGCATTGCAACCGGGTGCCGTGACCCATAGATCGGTAGGAGTTTTATATGGGCTCCGCTCCTACCCAAGGGGGAGGCCATGTCCAAATAGCATGGTTTCGATTTGGTACTCATATGTGTTTTATATATGGGGGCGTTGGTGGATGCATTGTATTCACCCGTGCGTTAAGAGCGCCGTGAGTTAGGGCCTTCGGGCAGGCATTCACGATAAACACTGACATATTCTGTCCCTATCTACTCACCCCCGGGGTGTGTCTTCTCTGTGAAATTCCACCTTGATGTATCACTACCGGGGAATGTAGGTGCGCCAGCACCTGGAACTGTCATGGGTGTGAATCTGTCAGAAGGAACTTGTGGGTTTACCTAAAGGATACCTTCGGGGTCCGACTAGTGACTCTCAACACTGGAACCACGTGTTGTGAGTTCTACTTTGTAGTATAAAAGAAAATACTTGAGTTTTACTGTTCGTTACTGATTAACTCACTTAACTCACTAGCTTAACTCACTAGCTTAACTCACTAGCTTAACTCACACTTTATTCAAATTAACATTTCTTTTTATAGTAAACACTACAAATAATTATCTACATATTATTATTAGTGACCTATATTTATTACTTATAATAAATTATTGCTTAGTAATGTAAATATTATGATTACTTATAGCTATTGTTTATTGACCTACTTTTCATTTTCTTTTTAAATATAATTCTTACTAATGATTATTGCAAAATAAGTAATATTTCGCAATAAGTCATTGCACTAAAACTATGCTAATAATTCAATAAAGTGATTCACAACATTCCTCCCCCTTCAAAAAAAAAGAAAACACGTAGGGTTTTCTGTGTTGGCCGTAGGCTGAGTTTATGTTATAGGCTTCTAACACTCCGGATGTTGTCGTTTCTTCATCTTCGTATAGTATTATTTTGCGGGTTTGCCTCAAATTCTTCTTGCGGTAATTACATCGAGTTAAGGCTTGTTGTAGGATTATAAAATTTTCTTTGTCTTCAGTTAAGCAGTTTGATCTGCGTTTGTATCCTTTTCTGATGGCAATGATGATATAGAAGGTAATTTGTAAAAAACTAAAATTTTGGGATATGTATCATTAGTTGTGAGAGTTGTTGTTATTGATGACGATCTGAGGTTCAAATTATCGAGATAATGGCGATAAGGATGGTGATATGAAAAATATCACTTTTGGACCACGTATCACTAGCTGTGATAGTTGTTGTTATTGATATTGAACTACCTCTAGTTTAAGAAAAATACGTTCAATACAACGTCTCTCCCCCTTGTCAAAAGAAAACATCTAAACATTAGATGTTTTGCCAGCGTTCCGTCTAATAATTACGTTGTTGACGTGCTGTGTTAGGCGCTTACCACCTTCTTGTTGTTAATTTTATTATTGCATTCTGCCTACTGATGTTGCCATTGTTGACGTGTTTCATGAGTTGTTTGTTACCGTCTTGTTGTTAGCAACTTTATTGCAGTTGTTGTTGTTGACTTGTAGTAAAATTCATTAGTATAATATTTTTATGTTGTTGCTAATACTGTTGTTGATGAGTTGACTTCTGATTAGAATATTAGTGTTGTTTACCAGTATTAATATGCTGATTGAAGTGTTGCTTAAAGGTGAGGGTTATTTGTTGTGGTTGTTCACTTTACAAAAAAAATTTCTTCTTTCTTTTCCCTTTTTTCTTTTCTTTTCCTTTTTTTTTTTTTTCTTCTTTTTCCTTTTTCCCTCTTTTTTTTTTGCTTTCTTTTTCTCTTTTTTTCCTTTCCTTTTTTTTTTTTTCTTTTTTTTAAAATTAAATATTTAAATAATTGATAATTATGTTAACATGTATATAAAATAATTTTTCATATTAAGTTTCTTTGTATTTTTAAATTAAATTGAGAACTTTTGTGATTTATTTATTAATTTTATTTTGGTAATTAGTTAAAATGAAAACTGAAAGTTGCAAACAATTTTCACTCTAATATATTCTTTTTCTAAATGAAATACTTTAACAATTACTTAATAGTTATGTTATATATTAAGTTTCTCTTTTCTTTTTTTTTTTTTCTTTTTTCCTTTAATTGTGTATTCATGTCCAAAAACAATTGCACTATTGTTTGTAAATACGAAATATGATATACGTGAATATATATATATATATATATATATATTTTTTTTTTATTATTATCTCTCTTTTTTCTCCTTTTTTCTTTTCTTCTCTTTTTTTTTTTTTTTTTTTTAACATATTAAATTATTTGGAATAATAAATTGTAAATGAAAAAAAAACTGATTTTGCTCAAAGTTGCAAAAACAATTTTCACTTTTGTGAATATGAAACATGATATGAAGAAAAAAAAAACTGTTTATTCGTAAAAAAAATATTTACTTTAATTTGGTAATGAATTGAAGTGAAAACTGACCTTTCTTAAAGTTGTAAAACAATTTTCACTCTCTTTTTTTATTCTTTTTTTCTATAAAAAAAAATTTTTCTTCACTCAATAACTTTAAACATTCTTTCAATGTTTATAACTTCGTTAAACAAAGCTAAAACACCCCTAAAATAACTTTAATTTACTAAAGCTATATAAAAAAATTTGAACCTTGTAAAGATTTATTATAAACATTAAAAAAAATTTTTAATTCTGATAATTTAAAAAAAAATTACTTTAAAATAGCATGGATTCTTTTGGTCTTCATTACCAGCAAATCTATAGCTTAATTTCAACCAATAAAAGATCATGAGTAATGATCTTGTTTAGTGATGCATTTATTGTTTAAGAAGTACAACACTACATTATTGATCACCCCAATCACGATCAAACCAAAATACATTTTATAAAATGTTTCGTCTGATAAGCTATCTGATTTTAGCTTGATTGTGATTATTGGCTTTTAACTAACAAAATTACAAAAATTTAAGAATTATGAAAGAAAACCGTGACTGAAAAATTGTGTCACCCAAAAACAGAAAAAAAAAAATATATATACGAATATATTGTTCTTTTTCTCTTTATTCCCAAAAAAAATATTATTATTTTTCTCTATGATCATTGCACAAAAAACATTCTAATAATTGGGGTAAATAACTGATAAGACACTACAATTTTAAATTGAGGACTTTTTCCCGCGCGAAACAAATAGGAAACACATCACTAACTGTGGTCAACACCCTAATTCACTCTTTATAATTTTCTTACCGTGTTCATCCCATTTCTTCTAATTATCAAGACGTAGTCGATTTCTCCTACCCTCAATTCTTTTCTTAAATATTGATTTTGTCTCCAAATCTTCTTATACTCCAACAAAACAGCTTGTAAGTGCTGGCGGTGTTCAGGGCTTATTTCTTCTTCTTTATTTGTTTGAAATTTATTTCTCCATTTAGACATATTCCGTCTATTCACCCTGCTCAAGGATGTGTCCACCATTTCCAGTAGCAAATCCGGGTTTTTATTGATACCCTGTTGGATGTTTTGTAACTTATCCTTTAAAATTCGTATTTGTATTAAATGAGAAACAATCATCCCTTCATTTACCCATTTCCTCGCCAATCCTGAGGCGTCCTCTAGTTTTTCTAAAATTATTTTTCTGTCTGCTGTTATTATGTCTTTTAGTGTTGCAATGGACCAGTTAAAATTACTGTTGATGGGCTTCTATGTTCTGTCTGTCTTCATCATCCATAGTACCCCATACGAATTTCAAAAGTGATCCTCCAACGTTAATCAGTCCCCGTCTAAGTCTATGCGGATTCAACGTATGTAATATATTTTCCATATCTGTTATTTCATGAGCTGCGATATTTTTAGTGATGGACTCGTCGAAAGATTCTAACGTATCATTCATTTCGTTCACCAATGTTCGAATTTCCTTCAGATTAACTGTATGAATTATGTAGTTGTATCCTGTTACTATTTCCGTGGGTCCTAAATCTATCTCCGAATATCCCTCGTCTGATTTTAATTCTTCTATATATAGTCCCGAGTTGCTCTTGGCTACTTCAGCCATCAGGATCATTCCTATAATTATAAACTAATCCCAAAACTTTTACTGTTTATTCAAATAGTTGATATAATTTTCTTTTTATAATTTACCTTATTATTCTCTATCGACCCAAAATCCTTACGTTCTGCGCAATTTCACCAAATTGTTGTGATAAGTTTTTTATGAATTCCTGATTTTTAACCTTACATTTACGGAAGATGGTATCCCTACAACCTCATATGGTCCTGACCAAAGAGGAGAAAACTTATTTTTTCTGCACTGGTTTTTTAGCCACACTTTCTGTCCTATTTTATACACTCTGTCCTTACAGTTTTTGTCGTAATACTGTTTTAAATTAATTTTTGTTATTTCTTGATTTTTTCTAACTAGCTCATGAGATCTTTGAATTTGATATTTTAATATTTTCGCATAATCGTCTATGTTATAAAGCGGTGTTGGTTTCCGTCTTAATTGTACGGGAATTTCAGGCTCAAATCCGACCAATATCTTTATTGGAGTTTGTTTCGTTGACACATGACATGATGTATTGTGGGCATGCATAGCATGATGTAACCACATATCCCAATTGTTACCATATATGGCTACGAAATTTCTTAGAAATTCTGCGAGAGGGCGATGTGCACGTTCCAAAGCACCATTAGCTTGTGGATGATACGGTGTTGTTTGTAGTTTTTTTATTCCAAGAATTTTGCACGTCTCCTTAAACAATTTGGAAATGAAATTAGTGCCGTTGTCCGTTACTAAAACTCTGGGGATCATATACCGGGAAATTATTTCTTCAAAAAATGCTCTTGCCACTGTGGCTGCTTCCATATCTGGTATTGCTTTACTAGCAAAGAATTTAGAGAAATCGTCCTGAAAAGTTGCTATATATTTGTTTCCCCGAGCGGTTTCAGGCAAAGGACCAACTATGTCCATAAATACCTTATTAAAAGGTAGATTAGGTGTATCCGTTAGTACCATTGGCATCTTGTCTATTTTACAGCTCTTATTTTGTTGACAAGCCTTATTTTGTTGTACTTTTGAATTTGGCGTTGCATGCCTCTCCATTTAAATTGTTTTCTTACGCGGTGATATGTTTTAAATGCTCCAATATGGCCTCCAATAGGGGTGTCATGAAAAATTTTTAACACCCTTTTAATATCTGCCGGATTGGTTAAAAATATTGCCGTATCCTCCGTTTCTTCCTTGTCTGTTGAGTTTTCTTCATCCTGTTCCAATTGAGTGTTAGTTTTATTCATGCTTAATTGTTGCTGTCGAGCCTTTTCCCTTGTGGTTACCCCTATATTCATATTTTTCCCAGGAAGTCTACTTAGCGCATCAGCATTTTGGCTTGTCTTGCCAGGCTAATATTTAATTTCGAAGTCATACTCTAATAGTTTTAACCGTAATCGACCTAGCCTTCTCTCTTGATCCTTTAGGTTAGCTATACCTTTCAGGGGTTTATGATCAGTATATACTACAAACCTTCTGCCTAGTAGATAAGGTTGAAATGTTCTTACTGCCCACACTATTGCCAGCAACTCCTTTTCAATAGTGGAGTACCTCTTCTCTGCTGGGTTTAGCACTCTGCTAGCAAAATAGATAGGTAGGTCCGTTCCAGGTTCCCCTTGCGAGAGAACTGCGCCTAAGGCTTAGTTGCTAGCATCGGTTGTAAGTATGAACGGTCTTGTGAAATCTGGATACTGCAGCAGGGGTGGATTCATAACAGCCCTTTTTAGTTCTTCCATAGCCTTTTGACATTCTGATATCCACTCAAGTTTTTCTCCTTTCCTTAAAAGTCTCGTCAAAGGTAGAGATAATTCTGATGCTCTTCTTATAAACTTTCTGTAGTAATTAATCAGCCCCAGAAATGCTTGTAATTGTTTGAAATTTTTTGGTGGAGGAATATCTTGTACCGCTTTTGTTTTTTCTTTATCTGGGAGGACTCCCTTCTCCGAACAGTGGTGCCCTAAATAAATTACTTCTCTTTTCAAGAAATTACATTTCTCTGTTTGTAACTTGAGGTTGTGTTTTCTTAACACCTCTAGTATCTTTCTCAGACGTTCGTCGTGTTGTTTTAGTGTTCTTCCATAAATAACTATATCATCTAAATAGACCAAACAATCCACCCCTTGTATTCCAGTTAAAATAAGATTCATGATTTTCTGAAACGTTGCCGGAGCACCTGTTAAGCCAAATGGCATGCGGTTGAAATGAAAATGTCCCAAAGTAGTACTAAACGCAGTTTTTTCACGATCCTTTGGGTCCATAAGGACCTGGTGGTATCCACTTGCCAAATCTAGTGTTGAGAAATATCGACTACATCCTAATTGATCTAATATCTCGTCTATTCTGGGAATAGGGAAAATTTGTTTGATTGTTACTTCATTGAGTTTTCTGAAATCCACCACCAAACGCCATTTCTTCTGTCCATCGGGCCCTGCTTTCTTCGGTACTAAAATTATTGGAAAATTCCAAGGGGAACTACTGGGAGAGATAATCTTTTTCTTTAGCAAATCTTCCACCTGTCTGTTAACTTCGTTTTTATATGCTTCCGGCAGTCTATATTGTTTCGTATTTATTGGTGCTTGTGCGGGATTTGTTGGTATTCTATGTTTTAATACATTCATGTTTGTCAATTCATCCTTGTCTAACTGAAAAACATCTGTATAATCCTTCAATATATTTTCAATATAATGTTTTTCTTCCAGACTTAAATAGGAACCTAATTTTACGGTATCTAAAAGTAATTTTTCTCTGTGATAACCTTCTTTAGTATGTACCGTGCTTATTGTAGGTGCTAACACGACTTCATAATTTTTAAAATTTTCATATTTCACTGCTATGTCTCCTTTTATATTAACAGCGGAAATATTTGTATTAATTACAGGTACAAATGCCTTGTTGTTTTTTACTGCAGTTAGTGTTTCTCCTATAAATACTCCCGGTGAGATATCTGATTTTCTTACAATTATGTCTTTATTGTTTGTTAATATTTTTAAAGGAATTACTCTTTGTGCACGAGCTTCGACAGACGTTGTTTCCGCAATGTATATTTGTTGTTTATCAACTGCCTTCACGAGCGGAAATGAGTGTAATTTCTTTCCTTTTTCTATGAAGGTAACACTCTTATCAATTGCGTTCATTATCGTTCTATTCCACATCATATCTCTGCCTAATAGGCCATCCCCTGGTAAGATGCTATTCTTAGGAACTACATGCATTTGTAGACTAACGGCGCTTACATCTCTATGTTGTATTACTACTGTTCCTTCTGCTTTTATATTACCGCCAAAAGCACCTGACAATAATCTTTGATTCTTTTTATCAATTTCTACATGTGGGGATAAAGCTTCCATTTTTACCAGGGTCCTATCTGCTCCCGAGTCCACCAATAACAACAGCTTTCTATCTTTTGCCTCCTTACAAGGAAAAATTATGTATGCATCACTTGATTGTTGTGATTTTTGATTGTTATTTATAATACTTCTAAATTTTAATTCTTTTCTTGCTTCTGAAAAGTAATTTGAACATTTCTTAAATTTTCTTCTACCGCAATTTAGCATGTTTGTTGCTATCATTGTTAACCAATAGATCATTATTATCATAATATTTGTTGTTTTAATTAAGATTCGATTGGCAATGATGAGAGTATTCTGTAATATGTTTTTTATAATTCAGCTCCTCATACCCAAAAGTTTGTATCCTTTCTCCCCTCACGTTCATGTGTACTTTGTTTTTACTACTTTGTTGTATATGGGGCTTTATTACATCTTCCTGGGAGTTCTAATCTTTTCTGGCATTCCAGTCAATTAATTTTGACTGGGCCGCTGGCCGTTTCCCGAATTTCCGACGTTGTTATTCCTATTCTTATAATGTCCCTCCGGGCATTTAGAAGCATAGTGGCCACGTCTTCTACAAGTGTAGCAGGTTTGGTCTCTGTTGTTGTAGCCTTGTCTCCGATTACCATTGTGAGCTTGGACCTTATTCTTACATTGGAAATCCGCATGACCTCTTTTTTTTACAAAGATTGCAATACGTGCTGTTAGTTCTTAAATAGCATTCATCTATTATGTGTCCGGACTTATTACAATGAGTGCAATGTTTGGCAAGATGTTGTAGTTTCTGTAGTTTCTATCCTGTCCAAACTGATTTTGTTGAATTGTTAAATTTTTGACTTCTTTGACTAATTGTTGCACTGCCTCGTGCAAAGATTCCTCACCTTGTATGGTCATTGCTTTACTGGGACCTGTCGTACCTCCTAAAAGATTTTGCGCATCCTTTGCAATTTTGAGGAGCGTTTCTAGCTTATCGCCCTCATGTCCAATAAATCGAGGCACCAGCTTAGGATCTCGTAATCCTCTTATGAAACTTCTAACTGCCGACTGATTGCAATGATCAGTCATTGACTTTCGATGTGACACTTCCTGCCATTGTGAGGTTATTTGGCTTGTTGCTGATCTTAGTAGCGCTTCCAATCTTTCTCCAAACTCGTATGCACTTTCCGTTGAACTTTGCTTCGCATTAAATATCGATTCTTGTATCTCGGCTAGCGTATTGATTTTTATAAATTTTTCCTTAATGGCTTGACAAAAAGCCTCTACTGTTGAGAATTCTTTAGCGTGGAAATATGCGTAAGCATTTCCATGTAGTCTAGTTTTAATACATCTAAGAACGTCTATAATATTATTTTCCTCCAGTAATTTGTCCTTAACCATCATGCACCCTTCCAAAAATTTATTTGTCTCCACCGTCAGTTCTGGTCCGTCTGTTCCATAAAAAATGGGTACTATGTGTGATATGTTTCGCGAAAGTTCGGCAAAGGTTGTCATGTTGATTGTGTGAACTAATGGTTTTGCAAAATTATTTAAAATTTCTCTGGTTTTATTTACTATTTTAAAGAAATTTTCTGAGGCTTGTGCCGAGACTGCGTTAGTTTGAAGAACTTGTTTGTATCTTATTGCAATGTCCGTTAATTCCTTAAGTTTTCTACTTGTAGTTTCCGCAGTGTATCCTCTTGTTCCTGCTTTTCTTGTGTTAGTGTACAATGTTTCCACTTCCACAGTCAACCTCTGTGTCTCTAAATTTTCTATCAATTTTTCTCTTGGAGTTGGTGCAACTGTTCTATAAGGCAGTTCTACTTCACGCTTTGCGTTTGCTAATGCCACAGACAGTCTATTAATAGTTTCGTCCTTCAATTCTAGTAATTGTCTTTGTTTAAATTGCTTATCGATGTCTGTTGTACTAAGTCCCTTTTGTTTCAATTGTTGTACTAATTCTTCGTTCTCTCTTACTTGTTGTTCTAGTAAGTCAGTCGTGTATTGTATGCTCTCGTTCAATTTTTTGCTATGTTTTTCGAGTCCTAATTTTGCTTTATCTAAATCTTTAATTCTGTTTTCTAACTCTACTGACTTGTTGTCATTTACTTGGCTAAGCACCTCCAACAAATATCCTACCTCTTCAAGTTTCGTTAATTTATTATTTTTAATAAAGTCCCTATGCTTGTTTGTAAATTCCTTGTCAGGGTTTATTTTATTTAATTCTGTCCACACATGAACTTGAAGACTGCCTACATGTAGGTTGTAGTCATGTAGGTCTGCTATTACTTTATCAGTCCACTTTTGCGGACTTCCCATTTAGCTTACCAAATATGGATACTTACCATTACTCGGTACTGATGTCTCAGAATTGCTTTATTATTTTATTTTATTTATTTATTATAATATTTGTTTATTTACCCACGGCGGGTATCACGGCAGTCAACTACTTCTCGTCGTCCCACTAACTCTAGTTCCACCTGAAATTCCTTTCAATATTTCTAAAGAATGCTATAAAAGCTTTTCTAACAGAAAATTATCGGGGAAAACAAAATTGAACTAGGGGTGAGCAAAACTTCAAATATGGTTCCTCCCATATCTAAGGCACGCTATAAAAGCTGTTGCCAACAGAAACTCTGAGGAATTATATTTGCCGATTTTCCTTATTACCGTAAAAACCCATAGTAATATTTTATAGAATGTCCTGGAGGGTCCCGTAGGAATCACAGTACATTTACTATTTATTTAATTTATGTTTATTATTCTGGAGGGTCCCGTAGGAATCACAGAAAATACTTATTATGTTATGTTTTTAACTTTTAAGGTTCTTAAAGGAACCGGCTGCGCCAAATGTTGTGGGTTCTTCTTTGTAGTATAAAAGAAAATACTTGAGTTTTACTGTTCGTTACTGATTAACTCACTTAACTCACTAGCTTAACTCACACTTTATTCAAATTAACATTTCTTTTTATAGTAAACACTACAAATAATTATTTACATATTATTATTAGTGACTTATAATAAATTATTGCTTAGTAATGTAAATATTATGATTACCTATAGCTATTGTTTATTGACCTAATTTTCATTTTCTTTTTAAATATAATTCTTACTAATGATTATTGCAAAATAAGTAATATTTCGCAATAAGTCATTGCACTAAAACTATGCTAATAATTCAATAAAGTGGAGCCGGTAGCCCCACAGACTGAGCACAAATGTCCGAGCAATGGGTTAAGAGCTGATGCTCACGAATGGTGGAACAATGAGTGCTCGGAGTCTGTGGACCGAATTTCGTTCCAACCCCACGTGGTTTAATGGATGATGTTCTGGGGACAATATCCCTGGTTCGTTGTTCGGTGTGTGGACTTCGTGCACACCCAAATGCTTGTACAGCGGAATCTGTGACCGGTTATTGGTGAGGTCCCCTGCGGGGGTTCACATGGTGGCTGTGGTTGAGACCAAAGGTACGCTGGGAACATGTCACTTTTGGCAGGGTGGCATGTTCTTCGATGTGCTGTTTCATAAAAACAGATGTCACTCGACACGGGTTTTGGATAGGCCCAACTCCCTTAACAAGGGTGGTGTGTGTGACATGGCAGAAACACACATAATTTGCTACCTGTGTCCTTTATTGGTCACAGGGGCTGTAGTAGTAGGCATGAATATCACTCGTGGCTTGACCACGGTGATATAAGGCCCTAGGGGCAGGTGCGCACCTAAATCATCCACATGCATTGTCCCTATCTACTACTCATCTCTGGTGCGAACGTTGAATGGTGTACACGTGTATTTCTTAGTAAATTCGTACTGTGTTTTTCATTGGTTTTTTGCGTTTTTCTTTGTGAAAATTGTGATAGATCGTGTGCTAAACATTATTCGGATAGTTTTGGTGAAAATTCGAGTGATTCTGTGCGGATTAATTTGCTTGAAATTTTTGCGATGGTTGTACACAGCGGTGTTGTGTGTATTCATTGTGCGAGAAAAGTGCTCTCGGAAGGGCCGTGTCTGATATCAGTTTGAAGGTCTCGTCGAGCCTGTTAGACTGATACCAAGATCGAATGGATAGGACAACATTTGTGCAGTGAAAGTGTGTTTGAAAATTGTGGGTAGTGCATTTGCCTGGTAATTTTGGTGTGCCTTTTGTGGGGAAAATTTGCTTCCCGGAGCGGGTTTTTTGGACTTTGTGTAAAGGGCGCGTCACGCCCGTCATTTTGAGGTGCGGATCGCTAGGATTGGTGGCCGGTAAGTGCCTAAAATTTTTAATTGAAAATCGTAATTTGGTGGCGTCAGGTAAGAAGAAGCATTGTGTGGTTTTTTCTTAAATTTTTATTTGGTTTTTGTTTAATTGTGCAAATATTTGCGCAGTTATAGGTCCAGGTGAACTTTTTTGCTGACTAGTTCATTGTTTAGAGCATTGTGGTTCGTTTTTGACGATTGACAGTTTTGTCAGTTTCCCCGCTTTTTTCGTGGGGATATCGGATTTTTTGGGAATTTTGGGGATTTTGGAATCCGGTTTGTGGTTTCGGGTATTTTTCTTTGGGCATTCCATTTCTGGACCGGGTTTTGGTTTTGGGTCATAGACCTCGGAGATATCGGCTGATTTTGATTTGCTCTTGTTCTTTTTTGTTTATCTCTTGTTCTTTTTTGTTTATTTTTCCTTATTTTTCTTGTATTTTCATTGTTTTTGGGCTGATTTTGGTCGGATTTTTAGATTTATGATGAGCGCGACCGGGCGCAAAAGGGAAGGCGGGCCGAGTTTGACATCTCCGACGTCACGGACAACGTTAGGGCGCAGTCCTCGTGCGACTTGCTGTCTGAGGACAGTGAGTCGGCATGTGGTGATGGTGTTATTAGGGAGAAGAAGAGAGTGAAGAAGGGGTCGCCTAGAGCGGCTCAGCGTGCCTTTGAACCAGGGGTCGTGGATGTGGTGGAGGGTGGTTCTGCGGCCATGGGCTTGTCTGATGAGCCTGTGAAGGCAGAAAAAGAAGAAGTATACTGCAGTTGAGGGCTCTTTGTTGGGTGAGTTGAAGGCGGTTACGGAGGACCTCATGGGTTTAGTGCTGGTAGATGGGGTGGACCCACTACTGGCTCGTAGTGTGATGGGGATGGCTTCCCGTTATGAGATCCTGCTTATGGGTATCATGATGGAGAATGAGCGGTTGAAGATTCGGTTGGAGGCTTTGCGGTCCGCTCCGCGGGTGTTTGCTCCACCTGTGGTGCGGCTTGTGGCTGCTCCTATGGCTCCTGCTGCCCCCGTCCGGAAGCCAGTGGAGACCTGGTCGGTGGTGGTCCGTGGGAAGGCGGGCGCCTCGGCTAAAGAGGTGGTGGGCAAAGTGGTGGATGAGGTTGCACCTACTCTCGGTGTGAGACTGCACGGTGGTGCGGTTATTCGTACCCCATCCATAGCTGAGAGGGAGAAGGTGGCTGCCAGTGCCAAGTTTGCGGAGATGGGCCTTGAGGTGTCGGTCAGGAATAAGTTGGGCCCGAGGGTGGTGGTGCAGGGTTTATCTATGAGATAAACCTCAAGAGCGTGAGGTTGGTGGGCACTCCCTAGATGGTAAGGACTGCTGCACGTGTGAATGTCGTCCTTGAGTGTAGTGAGAGTGTCGCTGACCACTTGATGTCGGCTGGTGTTTCTGTCAAGTGGTTCAGATTTGTTGTACGTTCTCAGTTTGTTGTGCCTGCATGTTTCAAGTGTCTTGGTTTTGACCATAGGGTCCGGGAGTGTAAGGCTAAGGCTGAGGTTTGCCGTCGTTGTGGGGTAAGTAGACATTTGGCATCCACTTGCCGTAATGACCTTAGGTGTCGCAATTGCGCATTTAAGGGTCTCCCGGCGAGTCATCTGATGATGCCGGCTTCTTGCCCAGTGTACGCGGCCGTGGTTGCTAGAGCGAATGCTAGACATTAAACATGGAGATGACAGCGATCCTACAATTTAACTGTCGGGGTTCCTATGTAGTGATGTGCGAGTTGGGACAGGCGATGCGACAGCAAAGGGCTATGTTTGTGTTGGTGCAGGAGCCCTATACTGTAGGTGGTTGCATAAGTGGTCTACCTGGGGGAACGATATTGACGTGACTGCTGCCAATTCGGTGGCATTGACTGTTTTCGACTTCAGATGGAGGGTGTATGATGCATGGGGGACAAGTGATCATAATCTTATCGAGATTATGGTCGCTTGTAGAGTACAGACGGACAATGTATTAAAGACTTTTCCTAGATGGTATGTTGCGGACATTAACAAGGAATTTTACTGTGACGTACTTAAGGCGCATGCGCTTACGTGGCCGCTTAATGAGTTTAGGGAGCTGACTTTAGATGACCAGGTTGGCAAAATTGATTCGTGGATGACCGCGGTCAATGACGAACTGCTTGGTCGCCGTCGCGAGACGAGGCCGAGTAGAGTCAAATGGTGGACATGTGAGGTAGATCTTATGCGAAGACAGGTCAGGCGTCAGAGGAAGAAATTACAGAGAGCCATGCGTGTGGGCGCAGAATATCTCGCTCATCGTAAAGCTATCTTTTTGTCCAGCCTCAGAACGTACAAGGACATGATTGTTAGGGTCAAAGAGGACGATTGGAGACGGTTTGTACATGACAATAGGGACGACCCCTGGGGTAAGGTTTATCGTATCTGCAGGGGTTAGAGTAGGGTGACTGACATTGCAGGGCTGCAAGATGGCAGTAACACCATACTATCATGGAGTGATTGCGCGGAGAGACTGTTGGCTACTTTCTTTCCGGATGCGGATACAGCGGACCACTTTCCTCGAATTCTCGAGGGGGTGACTGCTGCTCCAAGTTTGGAGAGATCGGAAGTTGCAGACAGCATCTTTTGTGTCAGAAGTAGAAAATCTCCTGGTATTGATGGTATGACTGCCGAGATGTGTAAAAACATCTTTAAGGCCATACCGGAATATCTTGAGCTGATCTTTGGAAGGTGTCTCAGTGAGGGCTATTTCCCTAGGGCTTTGAAGATAGCTCGAGTCGTGGTCCTCTTGAAGTCGCCCGATAGGGTGAGGAGTACTCCTCGCTCTTATCGGGGCATCAGTCTTCTTCCGGTGCTTGCAAAAGTGCTGGAAAGGATTATGGTGGCAAGACTGAAGGAGGCCTACGTCGAGGGCCCTTCTGAGTACCAGTTTGGTTTTCTGGAGTTGAGATCCGTTGAGTTCCTTGGCATATATGTTGATTTTAGGGGTGCGTTTGACTATCTCTCTTGGGGTAAAGTTCTCGATAGGCTGCGTGGTGTGCAGTGTCGTGAGCTTGCCCTATGGAGTAGCTATTTCAGTAATAGGAGAGCTTGTGTGGTAGGTGCCAGCGACACAGTTTGGAGGAGTGTATCTCGTGGCTGTCCTCAGGGTTCCATCTGTGGTCCATTTATTTGGAACCTCATGATGGATCCCCTGTTGCGGACTCTGGAGCATTCCTACAAGGTGTGTGCTTACGCTGATGACCTGCTGATTCTGATTGAAGGCCAGTCTAGTGCTGAGCTGGAGAGAAGGCCTGAGCAGGCCATGAGTGAAGTTAATTGGGGTGATCGCGTCGGTGTCCAGGTTGCTACGGATAAGACGGTGATGATGCTGCTTAAGTTCAAATTATCACCTCGTCGCCCGCCGCATGTTCGATCTGGCAATGTTAGCCTCAGATATGAGACTCAAGTCAAGTATCTGGGGATTATAGTTGGGGGAGAGGATGAACTTTATGGGTCATCTTTCTTATGTTAGGGATAAGCTAAGTGCTGTTGTAGGTAAGGTTAGGCGTGTTCTTAGGAATGACTGGGGTCTGAGTAGACGTGCGGTTCGTATTGTATACGGTGGGCTCTTCGTGGCTTGTGCTGCGTGGGGTGCGCCTGTATGGTACGAGCTTGTCATGTCTGCTCTAGGCAGAAACAAAGTCTTTGCGTGTCAGAGGATCGCTTTGCTTGCATGCATGCCTGTTTGGCGCACAGCTTCTACTGAATCTCTTTAGGTCTTGCTGGGTGCTGCCCCTCTTGATTTGGAAGTAATACGTCGTGCGATTGCTTTCAAAATCAAGAATGGGTTGCCGCTTTTAGCACATGATTGGGTTTCTTCTTCTGACGTTGAAAGTGTTGCTTGCATACGAGTCAAGGCTCTACTGGATGAGTGCCTTGTGGCCAAATGGAGGGATAGGTCGACTGACTCTAATAACGGTAGGGTAACGTACGAATTTATTCGTACTGCGGACTTTCTACGTGGACGCCCTGACTTCGGGATTAGCCTGAGTTTGGGTTACTTGTTGACTGGACATTGCTCATTGAATGAATTTTTGCATTCAAAGGGTCTTTCTGACACTATACTGTGCCGATGTGGCGAAGGACCGGAGGACAGGCGACATGTGCTGACGGAATGTCATCTTCTGGATGATGTACGCGACATAGATAGTACGGGAAAAGCCCGTAAAACAGTGTATTGGGATTTCAGTAGGGCCTTAGTGGACGAGCGTACACTTGCTAGGTTGGGTGAGTTTGCCCATATCGCGTTCGCTAGAAGAAGACAGAGACTGGATAGGTAGGTTGGTTGATCCCTGTGTGTGTTACAGCTTGCTGATCGCTTGGTTGTGTAAGCTGTTCCTTCGCAGTTGTCTGGTTGTCGTAGGTGACTTGCCTGTTGATTGTGGTCATGTCTTGTATCTTGTTCGTTGCCGTCTTTGCTGGTGCCACTTTCTTGTGGCACAAAGTGCCGCCCGTGAGGGCGGCTGTTGAGTGTTTGTGTTCTGTGTCGTGTTGTTGTCGTGCCTTTTTGTTGTTGTATGTTTTATGTTTTGTTGGGTGGGGGGCCACCAGTCCCGAACTGTTTGGAGCTTAACTGGTAGTAGCAAGTCTGCTACGAGGTCTGACCGGACACTTAAATCTGGTACCACGGGCGTCAGGAGGCCCACAGAACCTTGGTTCTGCCTTGGCGATGGTGAGGCCCTTCGGGGAGTTACGTGGTGGCTCTTGTTGTACCCAAAGCGGGGAGAGCTTCTGCTCGGTGTCACATCCACTCTTTACTAAAAATGAAAATACATGTTTAGTGTTTGATTATCTCTTAACAACTGCCTTTATTCTTAGTGTTTCTTTGATATCCACAGCTATACAAGAATATTTATTTAATACTTATATGTTGGTACCATTGGCTTGGTTGTATATGTAAGTAGGAAAGGTGGTGCCAAGTACGAGTGTTGGCACTAGTGCAAGTGATAGCACTACATCGGTGTGGAGTTGCATTGCAACCGGGTGCCGTGACCCATAGATCGGTAGGAGTTTTAGATGCGCTCCGCTCCTACCCAAGGGGGAGGCCATGTCCAAATAGAATTTTCGAATTGGTACTCATATGTGTTTTATATATGGGGGCGTTGGTGGACGCATTGTATTCACCCGTGCGCGAAGAGCGCCGTGAGTTAGGGCCTTCGGGCAGGTACTCACGTTAAACACACACATATTCTGTCCCTATCTACTCACTCTCAGTTTGGCAGTTGGATTGTGCGGTCGTGTTTTTTCTTAGTGCGGGAGTTCTGAATAAATTTAATAAATTTATTTTTGTTTTTGATTTTCGGTAAGAAGAAGACTCGGGCTAAGCTGATTTAGCCTCAAGGCCAAAGTGATCAAGTGTTTGTAGTGAGTGGAAAAGAGACGGAATTTTGAATCTCGTTGATTGTGAATCTTAAAGCGGTAGTTGAGACCCCGCTGGCAATCAGCTGAATTGTTAAAGAAGTCTCTTTGAAAGTGCGGTTAGATAAGACAGTTGAGGTTATAGACGATCCCGGTGATTGCGCCCTCTGTGCGTGAGTTTGCGGACTAGTGTGTGGTGTGAAAGCGCCGTCTGTTGTACGGTGCCAGTGCCGTTGGTACGCGGCGAACGACTACTAGTTGTTCGGTAGTGCGTGGTGTGCTGTTTAGCGCTATCTACGTTTCGATTACGGTAACGGACTTTTGCGTTTGGATTTGGTTTTTATTGGATTTCGGTTACTTGGTTTTGTTTGCTACGGTATGGCTTGCTTACGTTTACGGTTTTTTGCATAAATCCACGGTTTACGGTTTACGGTTGCTGATTGTCGGTGATGCCACCCGCTAGTTATCGGAAGGGGGCGAGGCCGAAGGGCGATGCGTCTGACATGGCGACGTATGAGGGAGCGGTAAGGAGGTCGGTGAGCGGTGCGAGGCGTCCAGCACGGAGGAGGAGATGAAGCGATTCAAGCCTGGGTCGCCGGCGGCGCGTCGGACTGCTGCTGTTGGTTCTGTTGCTGCTGCTGTGGGCGGTTCGCCTGGTGGTGGAGCATCAGCTTCTCGGATGAGGGCCGGTGCTGATGAGGTGGCTGTGGAGGGGACGAGTTTGGCTGCGGTGGGTGGCCGGTTGGCGCTGCTGTGGGTGACCCAACGTTAACCTCGTCGGTTTTGGTGAAGGAGGAAAAGGAGGTGTCGGCGGAGCTGATTGGTGTGGTGTTGGAGGAGGGTGTGGATCAGGGCTTGGTCAGGAGGGTGCTCGGCTGCACGAACAAGTTGGAGATCATGGTGATGCGGCTCATTGCCGAGAATGAGCGCTTGCGCGGGAGGTTGGAGGGGATTGGGAATGAGCAGAGGCAGACTGGCGGCTTTGCGGTGCCTTCTGCACCTCGTGCGGTTCTCCGGGCGGTTGCAGCTGCTGGCGGCGTTGCCTACCCGGCGTTGCCTACCCGGCGTTGCCTACCCGGCGTTGCCGGTGCCGAGGCCTGTGGATACATGGTCGGTTGTGGTGAAGGGGCGTGGAGGAGCCACGTTCAAGGAGGTTGTCCAGAAGGTGGTTGGTGAGGTGGGGCCGACACTGGGCGTTTGCGTCCATGACGTGCGGCCGATTCGTAGAGGTGGTGCGGTGATTAGGACACCGTCAGTGGCTGAGCGGGAGAAGATCGCGGCCAACAAGAAGTTTGCGGAGGTGCGGTTGGATGTGGCGGTCAACTCGAAGCCTGGACCGAGGGTTGTTGTCCAGAGGGTTCATGCGGAGATAACACCTGACGAGTTCATGCAGGAGCTGTATGAGTTGAACCTGAACGACGAGATGACCGAGGAGTCCTACAAGAGGAGAGTGCGGCTAATGAGCAGCCCTTGGAAGGTCGGTCAGGGACAGGTGAACGTGGTGCTGGAGTGCACCGCTCCTGTCGCGGAGGAGTTGCGGGCTACTAGCGTCTACGTCAAGTGGTTCCGCTTCGTTGCTAGGACGCAAGACGCCGTGCCGGCTTGTTATTGGTGTTTGGGCTTTGACCACCGTGTTCGTTAATGCAGGCTCCAGAGCGACGTGTGCAGGCGGTGTGGCGAGAAGGGGCATGTGGCCTCAAGGTGTGTTAGCGCACTTAGGTGGAGGAACTGCGCCTTCAAGGGTCTCCCGGCGGACCACTTGATGATGTCGGCTGCTTGTCCGGTGTATGTGGCGATGGTGGCCAGGGCGAACTCTCGGCATTGAAATGTGTGAGTACTTGATCTTTCAATTTAATTGTCAGGGGCGTATTCGGTGATGTGTGAGCTGGGGCAGGCGATGCGACGGCGAGGTGCTTCTTTTGCGATTTTGCAGGAGGCGTATACCGCGGATGGTTGCGTTAGAGGTTTGCCAGGGGGAATGAGGATCTTTGTGGATCCTGCCGGTAAAACGGCAATTGTAGTGGACAGTGACGATTTCCACTGTACGCTTGTCAGTGCGACAAGCTGGGGAATTTGTGTTTCTGTGGTAGGTAGGTACGGACGTTTTATGCTTTCGAGTATTTACTGTCGACCAAGTGCTCCTTTAGACCCTTATTTGGGGTACATGGATACGGTACTACTTCACGCGAGTAGTATTACTGTTATCCTAGGCTTAGACGCGAACGCGTACTCTCCCATGTGGTTCAGCAAAATGTCCAGAATTTCTTCTGGCCATCCGAATTATGTGCGAGGGTTTATGTATGTACATATGTAAATTAAATTTTATAATTTCTGTCGTTTTGACTAATAGATTTCAATGTTAATTTTAATCCCGTTTTATTCTTTCTTTTTTTTTTTTTTTTTTTTTTTTGAACAACACACACTATTAATATTAATTTCTTCACCACTTTTTGTATTAATGTAATTTAAGCTCCAAGTGGACGAGCCCCCAAATGTAGGTATAGATTTAAGAAAACACTAGTGGGTTTTACTATTAATCGTTTTAGAAAATAGATTGTTTTATTATTAATACATTGGTTGTTATTCAATAATGTTTTAATATGTTTTTTCAATATGTAAATTATTATATTTGTATTGTATAAAAGAAATGTCTGTCCGCACAACTTCACAACGTTTTAATTTTAGAACGACTTTACGGCTTGACTTCTTTTTTCAACTGTCCGTTTCTATCCTCTTTTTTATTTTTTGCTATTGTTATGTCTGTCAGTGTTGCAATATATCGTATGTTAGTCTGTTTTTTTTAAATATTGTGTTCCCACATAAATATTGTAAAATAATATTAGAAACTTTACAATATATAGATATTGTATAACAATAATAGTGAACTAAAAGATAAAATTTGGAATATATTGCAATAATAAAATAAAATGAGCAGGCAAGAACTTTTCGATGCGAATCGTACAGTAAATATGGAGGGAGAATTACAGCAAAGAGTTGTGGAGTTAGATACAGTAATAAGACAGCAGGAGCTAAGAATAATACAGCTACAACAAGAACAGCAAGTACAAATTAACCAACAACAACAACAACAGCAAGAACGTCAATATAACCAGCAGATTGCAGAATTTTTTTTACAGCCTGAGTATATAATTGGTGAATTTAGGAAAATTAAGCCTTTGAACAGAAACCATGGTGTAAGACAATTTATATTATCAGTGGAATCAACAATGGCGTTGGCCGCCAATAATCAAGCTATACTTGCATATGGATTGCAAATTATTGTCAACGAGAAACTTGAAGGAAGAGCTGCTAACATAGTAAGAGAACTAGATGATAATGCTACTTGGGAGCAGATAAAAGGAAAACTATTAGGTACTATGCAATCAAGGAAGACATATGGCGAAATATTCAATTTTTGTAGGAACGTAAAATTAAGTGATTTAAATGAGCTTTTTGATGTATTTTTAAAGGCAAAATATGAAATAAATGAAATGTATCAAGTAGATGTAAGAAAACCAGCGGTTTATAGCCCTACTAGTGTGGATAGAGAACTAGTGGATTTACTGTTGGAAAAAATTGACGGGACCGTCAGAGTTCATATAAATGATAGCGACACCTTACAAGACATAATAGCGAAGTATACTAAATTAAAACTGTTGTTTGACAGAACAACAATTGATCAAAAGCATAAAAGTAATAATATATACAATAAAACAAAAATCTATGACGGACAGAACTCGACAAATAATAAAAACCAAAACTATCAAGCCCAACAAAAGTACCAACCAAGTAAATACAATTATTTAAATAGACAGACAATTAATAGAAAACAAAACTACAAAACTCAGCAGAACTTTCAGCAAAAAAACTGCGATCAATTTAGTATGCAAAATTCTAATAGAGTTCGTAGTTATAACTATCGAAATAATTTTTTTAAGAATAACCATGACCATAATAATAGTAATCAGAAAAGTATACATATATGAGTGTCGCCACTCAAGCGACATCTCAACCTATGGAAATCGGTTCGCTCCATGAGGAAAATGAAATAAATTTTATGGTACCGCCTCGAAATCCACCTTGCCCATAATAATTATAACAATAGGAAAACAAGAAATTAAGTGCCTTTTAGACACAGGCTCAACTACTAGTATTATTAAGCAAGATATATTAACTGAAAATTACCCGGAACAGAAACTTAAGAAGCCTATTAGATATCGAACTTTAAATGGATTTAGTGAAATATTTGTTCAAGTCGTTACACCTTTTCCAGATGAGTTTTGTTGTATAGGAACACTCAGTTGGAAGGTGGTTGATTTCCAAAATGAAAACTACGATGCTATAATGGGGCAAAATTTTATGGTTCCCCTTCAAACAGTGATAAATTATAAAAACGACTATGTAGAAATTTTGGGTAACAAATTGCTTTTCGTACTGAAGGCATTTGCTCACTTGAGACGGTTTCAGGGGGGAATGTTTTAAATAAAATAAATTTTAGTCATTTAAATGTGGAAGAAACAAAAGAAATAACAAGTCTTTTAAATAATTTTAAAAACCTATTTTATGTTGAGGGAGATAATCTATCGGCAACAACCGAAATAGAACAATAAATAATAACTGACATCGACAAACCTCTATATTCAAAGAGATCCACATGTTCACGAAAACGAAATTAGAAAACAAATCAGTAATATGTTAGAACAGAACATTATCCAAGAAAGCAACTCTGCTTATAACAGTCCCTTGTGGATTGTCCCCAAAAAATCTGATAATTCAGGAGAAAAAAAATGAAGGATAGTCATAGACTATAGAAAACTGAACGAGCATACAGTTGAAGATAAATATCCTATACCTAACTTAAATAGTTTATTAGATAGGCTGGGAAAAGCTCAATATTTTTCTACTGTGGATTTGGCGAAGGGATTTCACCAAATACTTGTCAAAGAAGAGGATAGAAAGAAAACAGCTTTCTCCACTCAGTTTGGGCACTACGAGTTCATCCGAATGCCCTTTGGATTAAAAAATGCACCATCAACGTTCCAAAGATTGATGAATTCAGTGCTCCGAAATCAAATGAATAGAATATGTGTAGTCTATATGGACGATATTCTGATATTTAGTTCTTCTTTAGTAGAACATATTAATAATATTAAGGAAGTATTTTATGCGCTTAGGAAAGCTGGGCTAAAAATACAAATTGATAAGTGTCAGTTTCTGAAGAAGGAGACACAGTTTCTAGGTCATGTACTACCAACTAATGGCGTCAAGCCAGACCCTAATAAAATATCTATAATACAAAAGCTCAAGCTTCCAAATACTGAAAAGAAAATTAAATAATTTTTAGGAATGACTGGATTCTATAGAAAATTCATTCAGAATTATGCTAAGATAGCATATCTTATGACTAGATATTTAAAGAAGACTGAAAAAGTAAATACAAATGACCTTAGCTTTATTTTATATTTTCAAAATCGTAACTGATGCAAGTAATTATGCAATTGGAGCTGTCTTAACACAAGATGGTCACCCAGTAGCATATGCTACGCGAACTTTGAATAGACACGAAATAAACTATGCAACAATCGAGAAAGAATTGTTGGCAATTGTTTGGGGTGTCAAATATTTTAGGCCATACATATATGGGAAAGAATTTGATTTGGAAAGTGACCACCAACCTTTAAAGTGGCTTATGGCCAAGTATTCGGACAAAGATATCAGCCCAAGACTCCAGAGATACCTGATTGAACTAGGCGAATATTGTTTCAAAATAGAATACATAAAAGGAAAGTGTAACTATATTGCCGATTTTCTAAGTAGAATTAATGCAGAGACAAATGAAATAAATTTATCTGAAACAATAAAAGAAGAGTTGATTTGTAACGGAGAATCAAGCAGCGAATTAGACTCCCTGAATGTTCAAACTATACATTCTCAAGAGGAAGACCTCGATGATGGCACTCATACTTTGGATACCGTGGTTAATCGATGTAAAATCCAAATTATTGTAGTAGAAACAAAAGAAACAAATGTTATAATGGTATTCGGTAATAAACGAATCTATATAGATAGAAATGATATTGAACAGGAAAACATATCTAATATTCTGAGAAGAGAGATTATTAAAGGAAAGATAGGAATATATTCGGATTTATGTGAAAGAATTTCCTGACAGGAACAAAATCAACCTAATTAAGCGTTCATACTTTGCGAAGTATATAGAAGACGATAACGAACTACATAAACAAATAGCAATGTTTCTTTAGTACGAAACTAGACATTCGAGTATAATAGCTACTTATGAAAATATCAAGCATAAAATCTACAACCCAGATCTAAAAACTGCAGTACTACAGTTCTCTAAGGCCCTACTAAAATCAAAAGCTACGCTGGTATGGGCTATTCTCATACCTCCTAAGTCACGAATGTCATCATAAAGATGACACTCGGTCAGTATATATCGCCAGTCCTCCGGTCCATTGCCACATCGGCACATAAAAGTATTGGACAGATTACTAGAGTGCAAAAAATCATTCATAAAACCATGCCCAGTCAGCAAAAAGCCCAGACTCAGGCTAAGCCCGAAATCTGGACGTCCACAGACAAAGTCCTCATCACGAATAAATTCGTGCGTAACACGACCATTACAGGAATCAGTCCATCTAATTCTCTACTTGGCCACAAGACACTCATCAAGAAGAGTCCTGACTCGTCGCTCATCAGCACCCACCAGGTCAGCATCAGAAATCTAATCATCCGGAAGAAGCGGCAACCCGTTCTTAAACTGCGACGTATCACCTCCAAGTCAAGAGGAGCAGCACCCAGCAAGACCTGAAGAGACTCCGTAGACACCGTACGACAAACCGGCAAGCATGCCAACAACGCAACCCTCTGACACGTCAAGACCTTGTTTCTGCCTTGAACATATTTGACCAGCTCGCACCATACAGAACCCGTCATACATAATGCGAACTGCACGCCTGCTCAAGCCCCAGTCATTCCTAAGAACACGCCAACTGAATAAAATAATGTATCTTTATTCGTTTTAATGAATCTTAAGACTAATTTGCAAAGTATTCCTTAACAACTATTTATACTATTTAGGTTTTATCTTCGTTTATCTATTTCTTGAAAAATCTTTGTTCTGTTTCTTGTTCTTTATAATCAATGTTCATTTGGATTTAATCCCTATTTATCAGTTCGGGAAAATCCCATGATCAAACAAATAATTAGTTTAAAAAACACAACAAAGAAGTGTTATCGTTTAAGACAAAGTCTGGAAGTGACAAAAATGGTTATTTGAAATACATAAAGAAAGTTACTTATTATACTTAACTCCTCCATCTCTTGTCTGAAACACTCCTGGGTTTCTCTTAATCGTTATTAGTTTTACATAAATTGTTCCAATTAAAAAAAATATTCATTTTTAGTATATTCTTAGTTTATTGATCTTCTTTTCCTTCCAATCTCCAATATTCTGTTACTTTAACAGTGTTTACTCTTAATTAATTTACAATCATATAAGTACTACAAACAGTAATACATAGTAATATATAATATAAACGTTTTGATTTTATTTATTCTGAGGTTTGTATTTATTCACAATATTTTCAACATCTAAAGAATATGATGAAACATCAGGAATTCTAATATTTTGAATTTCATTTAGCTTTACAATAACTCAATTTTTTTTATTAGATTGTATATCAATATAAATGCGATTACAATAACCTTCATCAGTGTAAAATTTAGACCGTATGAAATCTTGCTTTGGATTTTGAGTTCTGTTATTTCTTGTATGTTATTTGCATGTTCCAATATAATGTCCTCAAAGTTAAGTTCATTTTGTGTTATATTTACTATTCTGTTTGTCGGGTAGAAAAATTTTTCATGAAAAAGGTGCTTTCTGTTTTTAAATGTATAATTTATAATTGTTATATTACAATTGTTAAATCCTATTAAATAATTTCCAGTCAGGCTCAAATTCCTATAATCACAGGTTTGCTTAATGTATTCATTTCTTGCGTTTGTCAACAAAATAGTTTCGTCTTCTATAGCTCTTACATCAGTTTTATTATTAAATCTGTACCTACAACTGTCTTTTATAGAATAATGTTTGCTTCTTTTCAGGTGTCTCAACGCTACATTTTCCTCATATGATAGCGTCATATTTTCTATTTCAACAATACTTTCATCTATTTCATCGATTTCCATATAGTTTTCATTAGGTATTGGAGTAAATACCCTTAATTGGGTGGTTAAAATTGTTTCTCGGATTTGTATAGCTATAATTATAGAATTATCTTTAAAAGTCATTACTCCTATTTTTAGCAATTTTATTTTGTAAAAATCTATATTGAACAACTCAATTTCTTTCTTTGTGAGTATACTGGGATGAATAAAATTGTTCTTTGCTGATGCAATATTGTCCCGTATTTTTTCTATTTCGTCTTCTACGATATTTAACTTTGACAATTGGTCTAAATATAACAATCGTCTCACAATTTCATTATTACTTTTCCGAATTTGTTCAAAAGCTGATTTTATATTAGTTCTATCATTTTCTAATGAATTCTTTAATCTGGTAAGAGATTTATTAAATGAGTCATTTATAATTACTTGCTTATTTATTGTCCTAATGAGGTTCCTATTATTTTCGTCAGTCATTGTAAGATGTTCCATAATTTCAAGTCTATCGTTATCATCCATTGTTCCAAAGAGCCATTTCTGTGCTGTACCCACGAAATTTACCAAGCCTCTTCTTTTCCTCTGTTGATATGGCATTATTTTCTGCACTTTATTATGTATTATCTGTATTTTTCCCACAAGTAACTGTTTATAACTTAAATCTAATGTATTAATGTTTTCCTCCAATATACTTAGGGTTTCCAGAACTTCCTTAATATCCACGATATGAATTATGATATTCGTTGTATTCACTATTTCTACATCTTTGATTTTTATATCTACGTATCCGTTACTTTCCGATATTTGATTGATTTGCAAGAACCCATTAACATTACAGTTCATTAGGAAGAAGATCAGCAGCATTTTCAGGACCTGAAAATTTTAGCGGTCTTTTTATATTTGCTTCATGAACATTTGCAAGTCTATATTTTTTGAACTTAGGTTGCTTAACATTCGTATAATTTTTTATGTAGCCCTCTTGTATGTTTTTATATAATTTTCTCTATTCGGATTTCTTTTCTCATTCATTTTATCCTTATATTTATTTATTCTGTTTTTCACCAGATTATAATCTATCTTATTATTAACTACATCGAAAGGGGTACATTTAATAGAACTGTGATAGCTATTGTTATAAAAGCTTATGGCTTTTACCATTTGCGTTTCTATTGGTAGCTGTTCTTCAGTATTTAGCGCTCTTATTTTCTCTGTAATAGTATTATTTAATCGCTCTACATCACTATTTCCTCTGTGGCTTTGGCTTTGTTACATGAAAATCAATGCCTTCAGTATTCAAAAAGTTTCTAACATTGTGTAAATTAAATTCATTGTCAAATACAAATTTTTTTTATTTTTCCCTTTATTGCTAAAAACTCTCTAATTTTTTGTGCTATTGTTGTACTATTTCTGTCAAGTAAATGAAAACAGATAGCATGTTTTGAAAACTTGTCTATAAAAATGACAAATGAATGCTTACTGCTTACGTATGTGTCTACATGTACCACTTCGTTTACAGTTGACGGTGTTTCCGTTCGTTGGAAATTCTTTCTTATGGGGTTTCGGTCATATTTCGCTGACGAACATATATGACAGTTATTTATAATTTTATGTACTGCAACAAATCGCGTTTAGTAGGAGAAGACAGCGACTTTTGTAGGTAGGGTGGTTTCTCTCGGTGTGATCGTACGTGGTCTTGCCGTTGGCGTGGTATCGCAGAAATACTGCCTTGCTTCGCACATCGCCAGTCGTTCCCTGTAGGTTGGTTGTTGGTGATGGTTCTTGCTGGTTTTGGTGTCGCGGCTTTACACTGGGAGACTTTGCCTTTGCCGGGGATTATCAGGCAGTTCTTCTGTGGACGAACTGCATGGGTATCATTGGCAGTGTATGCTGGCATGCGTCGGCGTCTGACGCTGGTGTGCTGGCTTTTAGGCTCTTGTGTGGTGCTGTTGACGGACTGGCTATGCCCCTGGATGTTTTTATTGGCGGGTGTTGCGGATTGGTGCTTGACTTGGACTTTTCTTATGTTCCTGGTTTTGGTTTGACGCTGAGTCACTCTTGTGACCTTTGGTTCACCCGTGAGGGGAACCCTGTTCAGTGTTGTCTTGTGTGCTGTTTGTTCGTGACATCCTTGCTGGTGTCACTTTTTGTGGCACAAAGTGTCGCTCGTGAGGACGGCTGCTTATTGTTTTGTGTACTGCGCTTTGTCTTGTCGTTGTACCCTTTTTGTTGCTGTTTGTTTTGTGTTTTGATGGTGGGGGGCCACCAGTCCCGAACTGTTTGGAGTGCAACTGGTAGAAGTATTTTGCTACGAGGTCTGACCGGAGACTTAAATCTGGTACCACGGGCATCGGCATGCCCGCGGAACTTCGTTTCCGCCCTGACGATGGTGAGGCCCTTCGGGGAGAAACGTGGTGGCTGTGGTTATACCCAAAGCGGGGAGAGCTTCTGCTCGGTGTCACATCCATATTATTTCTCTGTTCTTCCCAATTTATGTAGTTTAACAATTTTGTTCTCTTATTGGAAGTTTCTTTTTATTAAAAGGAATATTTTCCAATGTTAATTTTTTTCCATGTTGCTAACTTCTGACTTTTTCATTTTACACTTTGTTCTTTCCGTTGTTTTTATATGAAAAAAAAAATTTTTTTTGGTTTATGCCGTTATTATTTAAGCAATTTTTTTAGGATTTTTTTCTCAATTATGAGTTATTATTTTTGAAAGAAAATATCTAAATGTAATTATCGTTTTGTACAGTTTTTACAGACTTGATGTCCGTTTATTTCTTTTTCTTTTTTTGTACATAACGTTTTTTTCCCCACATTTACAAACTTGACTATGGGTATTTTACTTTCTGTGTTCAAAGTTGTTTTTTTTTCTTTAGTTTTTTAATTATAAGTAAAGAGTGTTTTTTATAGACGTATAGAACTTTAAGTTGGCACTACTGTTCAAGATGGCGACCGACTTAACAGCTCTCAAGTGATTTATTCTCAGTTTGGTTTGGCAGTTCATCATGAATAGACTCACGACTGAACAACGCTTGCAAATAGTGCAATTTTATTTCGAACGAGATTGCCGTTGTTCCCGATTTTCATAAGCGAATTTTGTTTAGCGATAAAGCGCACTTCTGGTTGAATGGCTACGTCAACAAACAAAACTGCCACATTTGGAGTGAAGGTAATCCTCAAGTGTATGTCGAAACACCGTTACATCCAGAAAAACTGACTGTTTGATGCGCTTTATGGGCTGGTGGAATCATTGGTCCATACTTCTTCAAAACGATGATGGCCAGAACGTTACAGTCAATGGTGATCGGTATAGAGCCATGATTACTAACTTTTTCATTCCTTAATTGAACAACCATGATGTCCAGGAGCTGTGGTTCCTACAAGACGGCGCAACATGTCACACAGCTCGTGCCACAATCGATTTATTGACACGTTTGGTGACCGCCTAATTTCACGTTTTGGAAATGTGAATTGGCCTCCAAAATCTTGTGACTTAACACCGCTAGACTACTTTCTGTGGGGATATGTAAAGTCATTGGTCTATGCGGATAAGCCACTAACGCTTGACTATTTGGAAGACAACATTCGCCGTGTTGTTGCCGATATACGGCCACAAATGTTGGAAGGAGTCATCGAAAATTAGACGTCCAGATTGGACTGCATCCGAGCCAGCCGTGGCGGTGATATGCCAGAAATCATATTTAAAATTTATTGCCACAAGATTATCTTTCGGACAAATAAAATTCATGTCAATCGAATAATCCATCGTTGTTTTATTGCAGTTTAAAGTTCTATACGTTTTTTTTTTAAATTTCAACACGCACAAAATTGCCAAATCTTTCCAGGTATATAATAATTAAAATGTTTCATGTATTTCTAATGTACACAATTATTTGTACTTATTTTTCCATACACATATGTAAGTTCACGTTGTTTATTTTAAACAATTTCTTTTTATAAATTTTTAATTATTAAATAATTATTATTTTTTTCACCACTTTATACCGAGTACAGATTCTTTTGTTCAATGGTCGCCATGTCACATCCACTCTTTACTAAAAATGAAAATACATGTTTAGTGTTTGATTATCTCTTAACAACTGCCTTTATTCTTAGTGTTTCTTTGATATCCACAGCTATACAAGAATATTTATTTAATACTTATATGTTGGTACCATTGTCTTGGTTATACAGGGTGGGCCAAAAGGAACCAAGGGTGTAAAAATTTAATAACTTTTTTGTTTATTAACTTTTTTTTATTTTTTCTTTCAGATTATATAACATACGAAATGGACCACCGTTTTCAGCTTCGCACTGATGGGCTCTTTTTAAAGCATTTTCCATAACATCTTTCAAAACTTGTGGCTGTAGCGTTCGAATTTCTGCAACAATGTTTGCCTTGAGTTCAAGGATTGTCTCTGGCTTGTTCACATACTCTCGCTCCTTCAAAAAACCCCAAAGAAAATAGTCGGGTGCTGCCAAATCTGGCGATCGCGCTGGCCAAATAATTTCCGAATTTCGAGAAATTATTCGCTCTCCAAAAATTTGACTTAAAAGTGCCATTGTGTCTCGGGCAGTATGGGCAGTGGCTCCGTCCTGCTGAAACCACATACCAGGTCTGTTTTCAAGAGCAGGACGTAAAAAATTTTCTATCATAAAACGATACCGCTCTCCATTTACGCTTACAGCACTTCCATCTTCATTCTCGAAGAAGTAGGGCCCAATGACATTTTCAGATGTGATCCCACACCATACTGTACACCTGATGGGGTGCAATTGGCGTTGATAAATGGCTCTTGGATTTTGAGAACCCCAGAACCTACAGTTCTGCTTGTTAACAAAGCCATTCAAATGAAAATGAGCTTCATCACTCATAATCAAATTTTCAATAAAGTTGATTTCATTTCTGGCCAACTCTTGAAATTTAACTGCAAAATTTAGACGTTGCCGATGATCTGCGGGTTTTAATTCTTAGACCAATTGCACCTTATATGGGTATAACTGTAAATCTTTCTTTAAAATGCGCCGTAGTGACGTACGAGACATTTCTAGCTGAGCAGAACGCCTTCTGCCAGATGTTTCTGGTGCTTCGTTAACACTTTGCTGTACTCGTTCAATATTTTCCGCAGTGCGACTTAAGCGTGGTCTACCGGTTCGAGGCAAATCTCTTACGCTGCCATGTTGGTGATGACGATTAACTAAGCAACGAATCATCGCTTCAGAGGGCGAAATTCTGACGTTAAAATGTTGACGATATGCTCTTTGCGTTAAAATAATTGATCTCTGGTTTAAATAATAAAATTCTATTGTTCTGGTTCTCTGTTCAGTTGTGAACCTCTCCATTATAAATTCTCCAAGTGTTGTCTATATAATCTGAAAGAAAAAATAAACAAAAAAGTTATTAAACTTTTACACCCCTTGGTTTCTTTTGGCCCACCCTGTATATGTAAGTAGGAAAGCTGGTGCCAAGTACGAGTGTTGGCACTAGTGCAAGTGATGGCACTACACCTCCCTTCTTTTTAGAAAAAAATTTAAATAAACAAAATAATAATTGAGATTGAAAATATTTTTTTTTTTTTTTTTTTTTTATACAATTCAATATTTGTTTGTGTTAAATAAAGTTGCTAATACACGACATGTTGCAATTTCACAATGTAAGAGTTTACATATAAGGTTTAAGAAGCATCTCGTGTGTTTCCAGCTTAAACATTTATTCTGGTTAATATGTTAGATAAAAAAAAATTTTGTATATTTTTTTTGTTACAATTTTCTTATTCTGTTTTTATGAACAATTTTGATTTTTTGAGTATTATTGTTAAAAATTGTTACATTTGTGTTGTCTATATTTGTAACTATGTAAGGACCATCGTAAATATTTGTGTGTTTGTCATAAGGCTCTTTTTGTAATAAAACTTGATCATTGACTTTTACTTCAATTTGTTTTGATGTTTTATCATAAAATATTTTGTTTATCTCTTTATGTTTATCGACTAGTTTCTTTGCTTGAAACGATTACATTGTTAAAAATAGTTCCCAAAGTAGTAAAAGTATCTTTTGTAATGCGTGTAATATTGATAATTTCGTTTTTGTTTAAAAAAATAATTGGATTTAAGCAAGACACTTTAATGATAGAAATGTCAGCTTGAGAATCTACAAGAAATGAACAAGTTTTTTCAGCATCAGTGCACTTTAGTTTTACGAAATCAGTATAATTAACAACTTTTGTTGAGGGAAGAAGAAGAAGAAGAAGATCAGGAATAATTAATAAAAATGTCCAGAAATCAGTTTACAATTTAAATCTTAATTATACTGATTTCGTAAAACTAAAGTGCACTGATGCTGAAAAAACTTGTTCATTTCTTGTAGATTCACAAGCTGACATTTCTATCATTAAAGTTTCTTGCTTAAAGGCCGTTTAAAGCCCTTACTGAAGCTCTTTGGTTACTAAAATTTTGTGAATTACAACCTCTGCCACGATAATTATTGTGGCCTCGATAGTTATTAACAAAATTATTGTTGTTTGTTCTGAAATTGTTATTTGGATATTTACGAATGTTGCCACGATAAAAATAGGAACGGGAACGGTAAAAGTTATTGTTCTGATAATAATCACTATTTCTATTACGATTTATATTTTTTATTGCCACAACTTGATGTTCTTTCATTTCTGCAGTTTGTTCAATTACTAACTTCGCAACAAATTCTTTCGGATCTGAGAAAACTGAAGATGCTAAAATCGATTTTACTAGGTCGGATTTTGCATTTAACCTACACATTGTGACCATTTGTTCTATAGCCATTTCTTTAGCTTTTTGTTTTGTAATACAGTGAACATGCAAAAGCGTCAGCAAGATCCTCAGCTTGTTTTGAAAAGTCTGCATAGTTGTTTTTCCTAACTGTAAGTGCTGCAATTTTTACCGCAATAATTACTTTTGAATTGTCAGGTTTAAGATGGTTCTTCAAAGCAGTTTTTATATCGTTTACTGTCGCTACATTTTCCGGTAAGGCTTCACGAGCTTTGGCTTTTAACTTGGATTTGATAAAATTTAAAAATGTTCTTTCTAAGTTTGGCTCTGTCAGTTCTTCTATAAGTTCTATTGTGTCCAAAAAATAACCTAAAGGCAATGGGCTTCCATCATAATTGTCTCTTATGATAGATGCACACATGCCTATAAATGACTTTTTCTGTTCTATTGTTGCCATGAAATCAATGTTTTCAATGCTATGACTGTTATCACGAATGGGATCACAGTTAAAAGTGTTGATAGTGTCACCTTCTAACACAGCTTTCTTGTTAATGAGTAAAAATAAATTATTTTCTTCCGGAACTTTTATTTTACAATTTAATTTTGTAAAACATTTGGCTAAAAGATGTCGACAATTTCTAATTTTTGCAAAAACTGATTTTTTCCCAATTGTTGATAGTAATTTATACCTTGGATTTGTGTACTCTAATATTGAATTATATGTCTCTATTAGAAGCAAAATATATTCATATATCTTATCAGGATTTTTTGTCAATGGTCTATTTTGTACAATTCTCTTTTTAATTTTATCAAATTCTGATATCAATTCATTAAATTTTGAAAGATCAAATTCTGACATTTGCAGAAAAAGAATATATTTTAAAGTTTAATTTTTTCTGAAAGAAAATAGAAAAATATTTTTTCTGAATTTTTAAACTTTGGATTAAAGTGTTATGTTTATTTCAAATTATGATGAAAATTAATAGTGTAATAATGTTGTAAGAAACATTATTTCTAATATTATTTTAGTTTTTTAAAAGAAATTCTCTCTCGATTAATACTACTCTTTCCTTGAGTGTGTTCTGTCTTCTATGCGTGTTCATTTATTAAATGCATACTGAAAAAATAATAGGATTTTGTTTCTGTATTGTTGTTTTTTTCTTCGTTTATCTTTTGTTATTACCTTTATTTCGTTGTCTTGATATTACATTAAATTATTAAAGGTTATATCCATATGAAAAATTTATAAAATATGTATATGTATTGAGTTAAATATTTAATATATGTAAGTATATGTATAATTAAATTTTTTTTGAATTTCATTCGTTTATGTTGTAAATTTTGAATTTAATTTACCTCTGAATATTTTTGTATTTATATATTTATATGTAAAACTTGATATAAAATACACCAAGCCTTTATATTCACTGGGAAATGATATTTTAATAAGAAATATTTTGGTATTTTTTATAGTTACATATTAAATCATTTCTTCTTACATTGAGATAATTTAAAGTCAAGAACGTAGAAGTTATTTTAAATGTTGTTTGTTTGATGGTAAGTATATAAAATTAATTAATCACATATGCATGTATACAGATATGTGTTACATATTTATGTATGTTTTGTATATTTTTTAAACTTTATAACATATAAGGTATATAGGCAAGTATGCTTGTATGGAAGTATAAATTTAAACATGTTATTTTTTCCAAAAATAAATTTTATAAATTTTTTTTTTTTTTTTTGTATTTGATATGTTTAATATATTGTTTTTTTTTTCTCGTATTACAAATAATTGTTGTTTTGTTTTCTTTTTTTCCTTTTGTATTACTCTTTAGGTATGGTTATTTTGCAATCTTTCCTCTTTTGCTGTCCATTTTTGTTTTGTACTCTTTGTGAGTTTACATATTATTTCTCCGTTTTTCCCAATTTATGTAGTTCACCAATTTTGTTCTCTTATTGGAAGTTTCTTTTTATTAAAAGGAACACTTTCCAACGTTAATTTTTTTCCATGTTGCTAACTTCTGATTTTTTCATTTTACACTTTGTTCTTTCCGTTGTTTTTATATGAAAAAAAAATTTTTTTTTTGGTTTATGCCGTTATTATTTAAGCAATTTTTTGAGGGTTTTTTTTTCTCAATTATGAGTTTATTATTTTTGAAAGAAAATATCTAAATGTAATTATCGTTTTGTACAGTTTTTACAGACTTGATGTCCGTTTATTTCTTTTTCTTTTTTTGTACATAACGTTTTTTTCCCACATTTACAAACTTGACTATGGGTATTTTACTTTCTGTGTTCAAAGTTGTTTTTTTTTCTTTAGTTCTTTTATTATAAGTAGGTATACAACAAAGATTTTTTTTTTTTTAAATTTCAACACGCACAAAATTGCCAAATCTTCTCAGGTATATAATAATTAAAATGTTTCATGTATTTCTAATGTACACAATTATTTGTGCTTATTTTTCTATATACATATGTAAGTTCACGTTGCTTATTTTTTTTTCTTAGTTCTTAAACAATTTCTTTTTATAAATTTTTAATTATTAAATAACACATGTCTGCGAAAATTGTTTTTTTCAGCTGTAGGAGATATTTTTACTGAATTATATGTTCTAAAGTGCGCTGATTTCAAAAGTGATGGTCATTTTTTTCTATCACATAAGGATTTTTTGCAAATTCAAACACAAAAAATTGGTTAAAGCACTTCTTTATTCAAAATTTTCAAACAAAAAATTTTTTTTTTTTTAAAACAAACGAAACATTATTTTGATAAATATGTATACTTATCATGTTCTTTATGAAACCTCTTCTTCTTTTCCTTGATACTTTGACGAGTCCTTTTCCCGAGTCCTTTTCCTGAGCTTGATTCACCCGGAGCAGGTAATGAAGCTTCGTCCTCCAACTCACTAGGGTATTCATCCAAACTGGAAGGTGGCTGCGAGATAGATATCTCGAAGCTATGTAGCACTGGACGTATAGCTGAGTCAAGATTAGGATAACTTATGTTTCTTTTGTTTTTTGAATTGAATCCCTTTACGTCAACTGAGCAGAAGTAGCAGTCAGTGATGTGATTTTTCTGCTCACGCCATATCATAGGAATTCCAAATTGAAATGCATTTTTGATAAAAAACTGTTTATTTTTAAAAACTATCTTCTATAAATACTAAATATTAAAACTAATTTGGTACACATGCGTACCTGTCATTTCCCCTATTACCACACACACACATACACACGATTCTCCGGTCATCTTTTCAAATGCATGTTAACATTAGGTAGTACCTAAAGTCTTAAACAGATTCAAAGAAACAATTAGCACTATCTATTAATTAGTGTACACGTTTGTTACGTCAAGGAAAAACAAATAATCCTTTCTGCGGAAATACGCTAATTTGTAATAGCAGACCTTCGCTAATCGGTGTGTGAGATAATAGGGTTGGTTTTTTTCAAGGCCATAAATGTCATTTGTTATTCGTTTTTCATGATATATATCTTATATTATTCTTGAGGTATTTAGCTTTCAAAAAAATGTGCAAAATATAAAATTTTTGCTTTTTCTTTTTTTTATTGCATTTTTAAACTGAAAAAAAACGCGAATTTTGCAAGAAAAAAATTTTTTCCCCTCTTAAATTTTTGAATAATTCCAAAACGATAAAATATAGAAAAAAATTATATGTAATTGAATTAAACACAATTTTGTTACGCATCTTTTGGTGCTTTGTTTATGAAAATCGGATGAAGCCACTCACGTTAAACACTGACATATTCTGTCCTTATCTACTCACCCCCGGGGTGTGTCTTCTCTGTGAAATTCCACCTTGATGTATCACTACCGGGGAATATATGTGCGCCAGCACTTGGAACTACCATGGGTGTGAATCTGTCAGAAGGAAACCTGAGGGCTTATCTAAAGGATACTTTCGGGGTCCGACTAGTGACTCTCAACACTGGTACCACGGGAGCCGGTAGCCCCGCAGAGGGAGCACAAATGTCCGAGCAATGGGTTAAGAGCTGATGCTCACGAATGGTTGAACAATGAGTGCTCGGAGTCTGTGGACCGAACTTCATTCCAACCCCACGGGGTTTAATGGGTGATGTTCTGGGGACAACATCCCTGGTTCGTTGTTCGGTCTGTAGACTTCGTGCACACCCAAATGCTCGGATAGCGGAATCTGTGACCGGTTATTGGTGAGGTCCCCTGCGGGGGTTCACGTGGTGGCTGTGGTTGAAACCAAAAGGTACGCTGGGAACGGAGTTCATGTCACCTTTGGCAGGGTGGCATGTTCTTCGATGTGCTGTTTCATAAAAACAGATGTCACTCGACACGGGTTTTGGATAGGCCCAACAAGGGTGGTGTGTGTGACATGGCAGAAACACACATAATTTGCTACCTGTGTCCTTTATTGGTCACAGGGGCTATAGTGGTAAGCATGAATACCACTCATGGCTTGACCACGGTGAGATTAGGCCCTAGCGGCAGGTGCTCACCTAAATCATCCACATGCATTGTCCCTATCTACTACTACTTCTCTGGTGCGAACGTTGAATGGTGTACACGTGTATTTCTTAGTAAATTCGTACTGTGTTTTTTCGGAGTGTTTTTCATTGGTTTTTTGCGTTTTTCTTTGTGAAAATTGTGATAGATCGTGTGCTAAACATTATTCGGATAGTTTTGGTGAAAATTCGAGTGATTCTGTGCGGATTTGTGCGGATTATTTGCTTGAAATTTTTGCGGTAGTTGTACACAGCGGTGTTGTGTGCATTCATTGTGCGAGAAAAGTGCTCTCGGAAAGGCCGTGTCTCATATCAGTTTGAAGGTCTCGTCAAGCCTGTTCGATTAATACCAAGACCGAGTGGATAGGACAATATTTGTGCGGTGAAAGTGTGTTTGAAAATTGTGGGTAGTGCATTTGCCTGCAATTTTGGTGTGCTTTTTGTGGGGAAAATTTGCTTCCCGGAGCGGGTTTTTTGGACTTTTTGTAAAGGGCGCGTCACGCCCGTCATTTTGAGGTGCGGATCGCTAGGATTGGTGGCCGGTAAGTGCCTAAAATTTTTAATTGAAAATCGTAATTTGGTGGCGTCAGGTAAGAAGAACCATTGTGTAATTTTTTCTTAAATTTTTATTTGGTTTTTGTTTAATTGTGCAAATTTTTGCGCAGTTATAGGTCCAGGTGAACTTTTTTGCTGACTAGTTCATTGTTAAGAGCATTGTGGTTCTTTTTTGACGGGTGACAGTTTTGTCAGTTTCCCCGCTTTTTTCGTGGGGATATCGGATTTTTTGGGAATTTTGGAATCCGGTTTGTGGTTTCGGGTATTTTTCTTTGGGCATTCCATTTCTGGACCGGGTTTTGGTTTTGGGTCATAGACCTTGGAGATATCGGCTGATTTTGATTTGCTCTTGTTCTTTTTTGTTTATCTCTTGTTCTTTTTTGTTTATTTTTCCTTATTTTTCTTGTATTTTCATTGTTTTTGGGCGGATTTTGGTTGGATTTTTAGATTTATGATGAGCGCGACCGGGCGCACAAGGGAAGGCGGGCCGAGGGGTGACATCTCCGACGTCACGGACGACGTTAGGGCGCAGTCCTCGTGCGACTTGCTGTCTGTGGACAGTGAGTCGGCATGTGGTGATGGTGTTATTAGGGAGAAGAAGAGAGTGAAGAAGGGGTCGCCTAGGGCGGCTCAGCGTGCCCTTGAACCAGTTGACAGCTCTTTGTTAAGTGAGTTGAAGGCGGTTACGGAGGACCTCATGGGCTTGGTGCTGGTGGATGGGGTGGACCCACTACTGGCTCGTAGTGTGATGGGGATGGCTTCCCGTTATGAGACTCTGCTTATGGGTATCATGATGGAGAATGAGCAGTTGAAGGGGCGGTTGGAGGCTTTGCGGTCCGCTCCGCGGGTGTTTGCTCCACCTTTGGTGCCGGTGGTGCGGCCTGTGGCTTCTCCTGTGGCTCCTGCTGCCCCCGTCCGGAAGCCAGTGGAGACCTGGTCGCTGGTGGTCCGTGGGAAGGCGGGCGCCTCGGCCAAAGTGGTAGTGGGCAAGGTGGTGGATGAGGTTGCACCTACTATCGGTGTGAGACTGCACGAGGTGCGGCCTATTAAAGATGGTGGTGCGGTTATTCGTACCCCATCCTTAGCTGAGAGGCAGAAGGTAGCTGCCAGTGCCAAGTTTGCGGAGGTGGGCCTTGAAGTGTCGGTCAGGATAAGTTGGGTCCGAGGGTGGTGGTGCAGCGGGTGCACACCGAGGTTTCGGTGGATTATTTTATGACTGATGTATATGAAATGAACCTCAAGGACATGATTAGTCCTGCATCGTTTAAGAGGAGCGCGAGGTTGGTGGGCACTCCCTGGAAGGTAGGGACTGCTGCGCGTGTGAATTTTGTCCTTGAGTGTAGTGAGAGTGTCGCCGACCACTTGATGTCGACTGGTGTGTATGTCAAGTGGTTCAGATTTGTTGTATGTTCTCAATTTGTTGTGCCTGCATGTTTCAGATGTCTTGGTTTTGACCACAGGGTCCGGGAGTGTAGGCTAAGGCTGAGGTTTGCCGTCGTTGTGGGGTAAGTGGACATTTGGCGTCCACTTGCCCTAATGACCTTAGGTGTCGCAATTGCGCATTTAAGGGTCTCCCGGCGGGTCATCTGATGATGTCGACTGCTTGCCCTGTGTACGCGGCCGTGGTTGCTAGAGCGAATGCTAGACATTAGACATGGAGATGACAACGATCCTACAATTTAACTGTCGGGGTTCCTATGTGGTGATGTGCGAGCTGGGAGAGGCGATGCGACAGCAAGGGGCTAGATTTGCGTTGGTGCAGGAGCCCTATACTGCAGGTGGTTGCATAAGGGGTCTACCTGTGGGAATGAGGTGTTTTGTTGATATGGCTGGTGATGCAGCCATAGTAGTTGACGGTGATGACACGGACTTTACAGTAGTTAGTTCGACCCAGTGGGGAATCACTGTTTGTGTGATAGATAGATTCGGACAACTGATACTGACTAGCATTTATTGTAGGTTTAGTGTTCAGCTGGACCCTTATTTAAGATACATGGATACGGTACTACTGCTTGCGAGTAGTATTCCGCTTATCCTGTGTTTAGACGCGAATGCGTGCTATCGTATGTGGTTCAGCAAAATGACCAGAATTGCTTCTGGACAGCCGAACTATGTACGAGGGTTAGCATTAAGCGAATGGCTGGTTGCTAACAACATTTCGGTGTTTAATGAAGCTAGTGACTTGTTCACTTATGATGGTCCAGGTGGTACTACTGATGTTGACGTGACTGCTGCCAATTCGGTGGCATTGACTGTTTTTGACTTCAGATGGAGGGTGTGTGATGCATGGGGGACAAGTGATCATAATCTTTTCGAGATTATGGTCGCTTGTAGAGTACAGACGGACAATGTACTACAGACTTTTCCTAGATGGTATGTTGCGGACATTAACAAGGAATTTTACTGTGACGTACTTAAGGCGCATGCGTTTACATGGCCGCTTAATGACTTTAGGGAGCTGACTTTAGATGACCAGGTTGGCAAAATTGATTCGTGGATGACTGCGGTCAATGATGAACTGCTTGGTCGCCGTCGCGAGATGAGGCCGAGTAGAGTCAAGTGGTGCACACGTGAGCTGGATCTTATGCGAAGATAGGTCAGGCGTCAGAGGAAGAAATTATAGAGAGCCATGCGTGTGGGCGCAGAAGATCTCGCTCATCGTAAAGCTATCTTTTTGTCCAGCCTCAGAACGTACAAGGACATGATTGTTAGGGTGAAAGAGAACGATTGGAGACGGTTTATACATGACAATAAGGACGACCCCTTGGGTAAGGTTTACCGTATCTGCAGGGGTAAAAGTAGGGTAACTGACATTGCAGGGCTGCAGGATGGCAGTAACACCATATTATCATGGAGTGATTGCGCGGAGAGACTGTTGGCTACTTTCTTTCCGGATGCGGATACAGCGGACCACTTTCCTCGAATTCTCGAGGGGGTGACTGCTGCTCCAAGTTTGGAGAGATCGGAAGTTGCAGACAGCATCTTTTCTGTCAGAAGTAGAAAATCTCCTGGTATTGATGGTATGACTGCCGAGATGTGTAAAAACATCTTTAAGGCCATACCGGAGTATCTTGAGCTGATCTTTGGAAGGTGTCTGAGTGAGGGCTATTTCCCTAGGGCTTGGAAGATAGCTCGAGTCGTGGTCCTTCTGAAGTCGTCTGATAGGGTGAGGAGTAATCCTCCCTCTTATCGGGGCATCAGTCTTCTTCCGGTGCTTGCAAAAGTGCTGGAAAGGATTATGGTGGCAAGACTGAAGGAGGCCTACGTCGAGGGCCCTTCCGAGTACCAGTTCGGATTTAGGGAGTTGAGGTCTGTGGAGCATGCGTGGTTGCATGTGAAGCAATGTGTGGGTGGGTTGTCTCACAAATATGTCCTTGGCATATTTGTGAACTTTAAAGGTGCGTTTGACTACTTCTCATGGGGTAGGGTTCTTGACAGACTGCGTGGTTTGCAGTGTCGTAAACTTGCCTTATGGGAGAGCTATTTCAGCGGCAGGAAGGCTTGTGTGGTAGGTGACAGTGACACGGTTTGGCGGAGTGTATCTCGTGGCTGTCCTCAGGGTTCCATCTGTGGTCCATTTATTTGGAACCTCATGATGGATTACCCGTTGCGGATTCTGGGGCACTCCTACAAGGTGTGCGTTTACGCTGATGACCTGCTGATTCTGATTGAAAGTCAGTCTCGTATTGAACTGGAGAGAAAGGGTGAGCAGGCCATGAGTGAGGTGAATGCGTGGGGCGATCGCGTCGGCGTCCAAGTTGCTACGGACAAGACAGTGATGATGTTGCGTTAGCCTTAGATATGAAACTCAGGTCAAGTATCTGGGGATAATGGTGGGGGAGAGGATGAGCTTCACAGCTCATCTTACCCATGTTAGGAATAAGTTGAGTGCTGTTGTAGGGAAGGTTAGGCTTGTTATTAGGAATGACTGGGGCCTGAGCAGGCGTGCAGTTCGCATTATGTATGGCGAGCTCTTCGTGGCTTGTGCTGCGTGGGGTGCGTCTGTATGGTGCGAGCTGGTCAAATCTGTTTAAGGCAGAAACAAGGCCTTGACGTGTCAGAGGGTTGCGTTGTTGGCATGCTTGCCGATTTGTCGTACGGTGTCTACGGAGTTTCTTCAGGTCTTGCTGGGTGCTGCTCCTCTTGACTTGGAGGTGATACGTCGCAGTATCCTCTTCAGGTTTAAGAACGGGTTGCCGCTTCTTGCGGATTATTGGATTTTTGCTGCTGACCTGGTGGGTGCTGATGAGCGACGAGTCAGGACTCTTCTTGATGAGTGTCTTGTGGCCAAGTGGAGAATTAGATGGACTGATTCCTGTAACGGTCGTGTTACCCACGAATTTATTCGTGATACGGAGTTTGTCTGTAGACGTCCAGATTTCGGGTTTAGCCTGAGTTTTTTTTTTGCTGACTGGGCATGGTTCCATGAATGCGTTTTTGCACTGTAGGAATCTGTCCAATACTTTTATGTGCCGATGTGGCAATGGACCGGAGGACTGGCGACATATACTGACCGACTGTCATCTTTATGATGACATTCGTGACTTAGAAGGTATGGGAATAGCCTATATCAGCGTAGCTTTTGACTTCAGTAGGGCCTTAGAGAACTGTAGGACAATGAGTAGGTTGGGTGAATTTTCCCAAATCGCGTTTAGTATGAGAAGACAGTGACTTTTGTAGGTAGGGTGGTTTCTCTCGATGTGATCGTACGTGGTCTTGCCGTTGGCGTGGTATCGCAGAAATACTGCCTTGCTTCGTACATCGCCGGTCGTTCCCTGTAGGTTGGTTGTTGGTGATGGTTCTTGCCGGTTTTGGTGTCGCGGCTTTACACTGGGAGACTTTGCCTTTACCGGGGATATTCAGGCAGTTCTTCTGCGGAGGGACTGCATGGGTATCCTTGGCAGTGTATGCTGGCATGCGTCGGCGTCCTACGCTGGTGTGCTGGTTTTAGGCTCTTGGCTGGTGCTGTTGACGGACTGGCTATGCCCCTGGATGTTTTTATTGGCGGGTGTTGCGGATTGGTGCTTGACTTGGACATTTCTTATGTTCCTGGTACCCCGTGAGGGGAACCCAGTTCAGTGTTGTCTTGTGTGCTGTTTGTGCGTGAGGTCCTTGCTGGTGTCATTTTTTGTGGCACAAAGTGTCGCTCGTGAGGGCGGCTGTTTATTGTTTTGTGTACTGCGCTTTGTCTTGTCGTTGTACCCTTTTTGTTGCTGTTTGTTTTGTGTTTTGATGGTGGGGGGCCACCAGTCCCGAACTGTTTGGAGTTCAACTGGTAGTAGTATTTTGCTACGAGGTGTGACCGGAGACTTAAATCTGGTACCACGGGCGTCAGGATGCCCGCGGAGCTTCGGTTCCGCCCTGACGATAGTGAGGCCCTTCGGGGAGTAACGTGGTGGCTGTGGTTGTACCCAAAGCGGGGAGAGCTTCTGCTCGGTGTCACATCCACTCTTTACTAAAAATGAAAATACATGTTTAGTGTTTGATTATCTCTTAACAACTGCCTTTATTCTTAGTGTTTCTTTGATATCCACAGCTATACAAGAATATTTATTTAATACTTATATGTTGGTACCATTGTCTTGGTTATATATGTAAGTAGGAAAGGTGGTGCCAAGTACGAGTGTTGGCACTAGTGCAAGTGATGGCACTACACCTCCCTTCTTTTTAGAAAAAAAATTTTAATAAACAAAATAATAATTGAGATTGAAAATATCTCTCTTTTCATAAAACTTCTGGGTATTTCATTTTTTTTTTTTAATTTGGTTAAAAAGAATACAATTCTTAATTCTATTATTTTTTGTTATATACATATATATAAATAATTTTGGAAGAAAAAAAATTTCGTTTTTATACAGCTAGTGAATTTTTGAAAAAAAAAAAAGTTTTGCTTTATATACATTTAATTAATTATTCTTTTGTACAATAAGTAATTTTGAAAATTTTTCCTTTACATTTACAATTTGGAAAAAATATTTTTGTTTTTAATATATATAATATATTTTTTTAAGAAAATTAAAAATTTTTTTTTTTTTTTTTTTTTTTTTATACAATTCAATATTTGTTTGTGTTAAATAAAGTTGCTAATACACGACATGTTGCAATTTCACAGTGTAAGAGTTTACATATAAGGTTTAAGAAGCATCTCGTGTGTTTCCAGCTTAAACATTTATTCTGGTTAATATGTTAGATAAAAAAAATTTTGTATATTTTTTTTGTTACAATTTTCTTATTCTGTTTTTATGAACAATTTTGATTTTTTGAGTATTATTGTTAAAAATTGTTACATTTGTGTTGTCTATATTTGTTACTATGTAAGGACCATCGTAAATATTTGTGTGTTTGGCTCTTTTTGTAATAAAACTTGATCATTGACTTTTACTTCAATTGGTTTTGATGTTTTATCATAAAATTTTTTGTTTATCTCTTTATGTTTATCGACTAGTTTCTTTGCTATCAGATTAGTTTTTTGGAGTCTATATTTTATTTCATTTTCATGGCTATCAATATTGTAAATTGGATCAATATTGCTATTTATCTCATTAGGCATTGTCGCACTTTTGTCGAAAACTAGCTCGAAATTAGTAAAATCATTATCGAAAACAGTGTTGGGTGTAGTATTATAGTAAAAAGTGAAATACTTTATGTAAGTATCCCAGTCTGATAAATTGTCATTCAAGTAAGCACGAATGTATTCATTGGAAACACGATGATTACGTTCTACTGTTCCTATGGTTTGATGATGATAGCTAGTTGAAAATTTGATTTCAATTTCTAAAAACTTACAGAGCTGAGAAAAAATTTCATTTTTAAATTCAGTACCTAAATCGGATTTTATAATATTCATCTTGCCGTATATTAATATAAAATTTTCAAAAATTGCTTTCGCTACAGTCTGGGCTGATTTGTCAGCTATGGGTACTGTGACTAGATATTTAGAGAAGTCACACATCATTGTTAAGGCAAATCTATTTCCAAATGCGGTTTGAGGTAGTGGACCTATTGTGTCCAAAACAACAATTTCAAAGGCTTTATTGGGAGTTGGAATAAGTGCAAGTTTTTCTGTGTTTGAAGGTCTAACTTTGTTCAAGCAACATTTTCTACAGTTCCTCACAAATTTTGCAACATCCGTCGGCATTTCCTTCCAGAAATATTTTGTTCTAATTTTTGCATACATTTTTTTCTGTCCGCAATGCCCTCCTCTTTTTTTCGACAAATATATTAATTTCAGATTTCAGAAGCGGTGAAAACTATTCTTCCCGTTGTTTTTAATTGATTTTTTTAGTTGCTTGCAAAATATTGTAGTATAAATCAGAGAAGTAAGAAAAGTAAGTGTTGCTGAGTTGGCCATTTTGACTAGGTGACAGTGACACTGACAATTGCGATTATTCTCTAAAAAAATATATATAAGCAATGTATTTTGAAGAGAGGTCAATCATCAATTACAATTTTTTTCATTCTGCTTTTAAAACATGTTTTTGATTTCAAAAAAGCAATAACAAAATGTATCTGCTCTTTTGTAATTTGTTATTTTTGTAGTGAAATAGTCACCTGGGTGAAATCTGAAATATTCAATTATTTGGAATATATTAAAAGGTTAGTTTAGCTACTACTCATGGCAGAATTAAAAAAGCATTTACAGTAGAACAGCGTACATCTGCTATCTTTAATAAACGTCAAAAGTTTTTTGAGCGCCTATGTTTTATACTTAGAAAGTGTAAGTGTATTACAAAGATTTTTTCTCTTTTAGCATATATGTGATAGACACACAGGAGAAAAGAATCGCCTGTTGTTTTTGCATTTTAATTTTTGTTGTTTTTGGATAATTCTGTTATTCTACTATCGGTAGTTATCTAGCAACAACTATTCCACATTGAACTTGGTATATAAAGCTCTTGTAAAGAAAAGGATGTTACAGCAACTTTAACACATAATTTTAAGTTAGCGGCAACCCCGATGCTAATGTTAAGAACAGTGCGCCAAATATTTTGTTATAGAGTTTTTGTTATTAGTTGGGATTATATATACATATATTAAAAAAATCAATTTTACACAGACAACAAAATCAAAACGCTTTAAGTGGATACATTTAAATTAGAAATAATTTCAATAATATCCGTCGACGATGATTATTTGTTTGCTTTAGAAATTCAAAAAAGGATCAATAGTGATGCTGGGCAAGATGATAGTGATATTGAAGAAATTGATTTTAAAAAATCTTCCAAGTCTTATAGAGTCTAAAAAACCTTTAAAAATAAAAAGAAGTAATCCGCGTTCTAATTTCGATGAAGATTATTTAAATCGGATGCAAAATTTTTTCAAAGTCGTTTGAAGTGTGTTACATTGGAATGGAGTAAGCGAATGTATAGCTGTGCTGGTATATGTTATTCCCGCCGAAATCGCTATGGAATGGATGTGACGATACGATTCAGTCAGCCACTGCTTAGCTTTAGACCCAGAAAAGATTTGGTAGAGACTATGCTACATGAAATGATTCACGCCTACTGTTTTGTTTTAAATATACGTGAGGGTAATGGTGGCCATGGTCCAAATTTTAAAAAAATAATGTGGGGTATTAATAAAGTAGCTGGCACAAATATTACTGTATATCATACCTTTCATGATGAGGTGGAGTTATATAAACAGCATTGGTGGCGATGTAATGGGGTATGCCAGGATCGTTCACCTTTCTTCGGCTATGTAAAGCGAACGTCTAATAGAGCGCCTGGGCCAAATGATCAGTGGTGGGCTATTCATATGCAAAATTGTGGCGGGACATTTATGAAAATAAAAGGACCTGAAATTAAAAATAATGGAAAATCCACGAAAGAGCGCAAGAAAAAGTCTTCGTCTAATGGCACTGATCTTCGTAAGTTTTTCACACCAAAAATTAAAACCGCAGCTCCTCATACAGCAGGTACAAATATAGTTGGTTTTAATAATTTTAACAGTGGCTTTAAAGGTTCGTGTTGTAGAATTGAAAATTTATTTTCTGACTATATCACAAAACTTTTGTTATATTCCTTTTTAGGATCCACCAAAACGAATGGTGGAGGTACTAAAATATTAAATCCTAAAATAAAATCCCATTCTACCAACACAGATAATACTTTAACACCTGCTTCTTCAATTGCCAAAGCGTTTCCGCCGTCCTCGTATCCAGGGTTGTCAACGGATCCTTTTAATGCTGGAATGTCACAAACGGCTTCTTCCATCACTAACCCAAGCAACTCAAAGCATGGAACAATTGTTTCACCTGGCGGTAATTTGCGCAATGTTGTGGGTCTTAAAGATTTAGGTTCGTTAGGTGTTGGCAATAGAAATGGTAACACTGAGCGAAATATATCTGGTATGAAGTCAGCAGCACCTAATCGAAATGAATGGGGATGCGGAAGTTCATTAACATCAAAGCCACAATCGTCTAGTCCTGACGTTGATGTTGATCGCCAACACTTAAGAGAGTTATGGTCTAAACGATTTGATAATAACATAAAAAATAGACAGACTAATAATACTGAATTTGGAAGTAAAAAAATTATTACTGAGAAAGTAGAAGGTGAGTTTAAGAACCTGGACACTAAAGCCAAAGTTAAAATTATTTTTACTACTGACCGTAATTGAAATTTAGAAGTGTATTCACATATATTAGTGTAAACGTAGGAACGGCGCATTTTGTATCTTCCAACGCAAATGTTTTTCACTATTTTTACCTATTTCTAAAAAAGTTATCCTTTTTGACAAATTTTTATAACCTATACATTACACATACATGTATATTTTTTTATTTTAATTTGGCACAGGTAGATAGATATCTTAAAAATATTTTAGAGCGATTGATAGCCCTTGATAGATACATACATTTAAAAAATAATTTGATACATATCATTTTGCTTATGAATTTTTCTCAACTTTATAACTGACCTAGTATTTTTTTTTAAGGTGACGCCAAGCGGAGGCGTATATCAGCCGATTGTGTGTGCGATGAAGATGCAACGAGTAACAAGAAAGACTGGATTGTCGTTGATGATGATATTATGTTGCAGGAACCAGTGGATAAAGTTATAACGCTTTCTTCTGATGAAGACGAAAGCGAAGATTCTGAAGCAGAAATTTCAACAAAATCTAAAATTAATCAAACAATGACTTTCGATCAACGTCAAACTATGATAAAAAAAGAAATATTAGAAGAATCTATTGATTTATGTGATGATGACATAGAGTTAATCGATGATGAATACGATGATAACGAAGGAAGAAATTTAGATCTTACTGTAGCCTCCGAATTAGCCGACACCAGTGTTATCGACGAATTCTTTGGTGAGGACACACTGTTGAACGAATTCAAAAATGAGAATGATTGTCAACCATCTTCCTCTCACTATAAATTTGATGACAGCAATGATATAATAACATGCCCCATATGTCTGGAAAAAATGACTAGAGCGGAAATGGCGGAGCATTTAAATGGGTGTACTGGTATAGCAATTAAAATTAAACCCCCCAAAGAAGTTATGAAAAAATTATTGACTATATCCAAAGAGGTTAGACCTAAACGACAAGCTCGACCTTCACGAAAATCAAACAAAGATATTTTAAGAAAAGCTGGCTATTCTGAAGATATTTTAAAACAAATTGCATCCGGTAGCAGTATGGATGAAGATGAAGAATTGCAATTTCTAGAGAGTGGAGGAATACACACATCGCCTAATGCTAAAAAGTCGCCTAAAATTACAAAAGTAGATTTAAACTCTTCCTCGGAAGATGAAAATTCTCGTCTTTACCGGCAACGTAACATTTACAAAACAACACGACAGTGCCCAGCATGTGCTTGCGAAGTGGAAGAGACAGATATGAACCAACATTTGGATGAATGCTTAAGTACATAATTATGGCAATGATCACTTAAAATTGCTTTTTGTGTTATTAATCAGTATTTTATTTCTGTTAACAAATTATATACATTTGCTTTTCCTTTGCTTGTTTTTACGATTACTTTTTAATCCATAGAATAAAACTTTAAAAAAACATTTCTTAAAGTAAGTGCAAATTCTTTGGGTATCCAGATCACACCTTTTACAAAATGGTAATAATAAGGGTACTTTATACTGATTAATTTTAATGGTTCTTAGTATTAGATTTGTTGACTTATAAACAAATTCTCAAAAATTGGGTAATAGATTTTGTTTTTTGTATGTATTATTATTCGGGCTTTTTAGTTCAGTATATATATACATAATATTTTTATTTATTTTAGTTTCTGATAATTTGAAATGCAGAAAAAGTGTCTGTGGTTACCAGACACTGAACTAAAAAGCAGGAATAATAACACATGCAAATTCTCAAAAAGTTATTCATCCTGAAGTTCCTTTATTTACAGATATGTACTGTATGTAATCTGTGCTGGAAGCCAATTGTTCCCAAATGGTAGCGAAATAACGAATTATTTAAATATCGTGTGTCTACTTTCAAAAAGAAAACGTTTCTGTCAGTATTGGTAATTAATTATTATTATAAATTTGTAATAAAATTTCATTAGATTATTTGCAAGTGTTTTCTAAAATAAGGCCTTATTATTATTAATATAATAATATGCGTACTAATTCATGTACAAAGCCTTCCTTCGAAACTGTATAAATCTATTACTTTTTATTGCCTTTTGTAGAATATCTACATAATGTTTCCAAAATATTTTATCTTTTTGTGACCCAAATATTCAATTTTCGTCAGAGGTTCCCATTGTACAATCATAGCGTCCAAATAGGGCAAAAGTATACGCCCGGACATTGATATTTCATTAACACGACAAAAGCTTTCCACATAAACCAACTTTGTTTTTGATCTATGTGCTAATTTCGACAAAAAACCAGCTATACAAAAAGGAACACAACAAAAAGGACCATTGCACAGTATTAAACGCGGCTTCTCTTTGAAAACTAACCAAAAACTCCAAACCAGTGCATAGAGAAATGTGAATATTGTAGTGAACCACCTTTGGCCAACTTCTCTTGCTCTGGGTATATAAATAAAGTCGTCTTCTCTAACGGTTTGTTTTAATTCTTCCATTGTAAATAGTAATTTGTCTTTGGATGTTTTGTCTGTGTTGGCCAGAAGAAATTTCATTGGCCTGTAATTGCTAATATCTTTCGTTTTCTGCAACAATCCCTGCAGAAGAATGCACATTTCAGCTGTATGTCCTCCTGATCCAAGAATACACCAAACTGGATTAGTATGCATATCAATGAGATTTATGTTATTCGTTTATATTATTTTCTTTTATGTACTGCTTGATTTTGTGTATTAATCTGTTTTGAAAGACCATTGTAAGGTTAATTTTAAAGCGGCTGATTTTGTTTATCATATGTTTTTAAATGTTGTGAAATTACACCACTTTCATTGCAATATTAGGCAGCTCAAAAAATTTGTTCGGTTGCACTAGACTAACAATTTGACATTAGCTCATTGGCACATTGGGTCTTATGTTAATCATTTGCAAATTGCTTTTTGGCACAAATTAAAAAATATCAAATATATCGTGTTACTAAAATATTTGTTGTTGTTATTATAAAAAGCATGAGTAATATATTTTATTGTGAACCGGAATTAGTGATCGGGCTTAGTAGGCGTATAATATTTGTTAATCCAAATGATTTGCAAATATTCAATGAGTTTGTTATACCAGACGATTTAACCAAGTGTGGTTTAAAAATCACACAATGCTTTGTTAATGAAGACGAAGAAGAACCTAGTGAAATAAAACAAACACAGACCTTAGCAAAATGTGAGCCAACTATTCAACATATAAAAATGTCACCAGATCACAAATTGTTGGCAGTAACCACAGTTGGTCAAAAGACTTTATTATTGTACAATTTAAGACCAGAACATGCTCAGCTTGTCTCAAGTAGAACACTAGCCAGAGCTTCTTCAGCTTTGTGTTTTAGTAATGATTCAAAACGTTTACTCGTTACTGAAAAAACTGGCGATTGTTATGAATATGATTGTGTACAACACGATACTGTACCGAAGTTGATACTTGGTCACTTAAGTATTGTATATGATGTACTTTGGTCAAATGATGAAAAGTTTATTGTTCCTTGTGACAGGGACGATAAAATACGTGTGACTAATTATCCAGAAACATACGATATACATAGCTATTGTTTGGGCCATTAAGAGTTCGTAGCCAAAATACAACTTTTAAATGATGACGTGTTAATATCGGTTTCCGGAGATAAAACATTAAAACTATGGAATTTTAGAGAAGGAAAAGAACTTATAAGTATAGAATTACCGGCTCCAGGTATTAAATTTGCAATAAATTATGATATATTTGCATTAACTTTTGCTTTTCATTCTCCTCAGTTATCGCAAGAATTATTTTTCAGCAAGAATTATTTTTAAGTTTTTCAATATTCTGTTGCCATGGTCTTTTAAATCTTGAATAGTAAATTTTGTGAAAAATAAATCATTTTTGAGCCACTCTGTCTTAAAGATATTGATTATGTTGGTTTCATGTTCTAACCTCGAAAGCATATGGTTTAAACTAACAGTTTCGTTAACAAATTCAAATCCTATACTTAGAAGTTTTTTAAATTTCTGACATATATTTACGCGTAATATTTTTATATATTTGTTAAAATAAAGTATTTCTGTTTTTATCCTTGCTATTTTCTTACTAAAGTTGTTGGAGAATTTATCATAAATTTTTAAATTGAGAAGTTTTTCATTTTCTTGAGGAGTTTTTAGTTTGACATTGGGAGTCGGTTTTTTTTTGACATTGAGCGTGTTGTCATTTTGAGTACTTGCTTGTTTGTAATTTCATTTAACTCATCGATTGTAATTCTAGACAACGCATCAGCACCTACATTTGTTTTGCCCTTAATATATTCAACGGTGAAATTGTATTCCGAAAGTTCTAGTCTTACTCGGGTAAGTTTTGACGATGGGTCTTTAATGTTACAAACGTAAACAAATGGACGATGATCTGAACGCTCTATAAAAGAAGTGCCATATACATATGGTCGAAATTGAGTTATGGCAAAGTGAATGGCTAGCAATTCGAGTTCGATAATAGGTTTTTTCTGCTCCAATTGGGAAAAAGCTTTAGAAGCAAAATAAAGAGGTAAGTCATTACCGTTAAAGTTCTGACTTAAAATTGCTCCACAACCCATTTTTGAATCATCCAATATATTTTTTTTTCTCGTTTTACAAATAATTGTTGTTTTGTTTTCTTTTTTTCCTTTTGTATTACTCTTTAGGTATGGTTATTTTGCAATCTTTCCTCTTTTGCTGTCAATTTTTGTTTTGTACTCTTTGTGAGTTTACATATTATTTCTCCGTTTTTCCCAATTTATGTAGTTTAACAATTTTGTTCTCTTATTGGAAGTTTCTTTTTATTAGAAGGAATATTTTCCAATGGTAATTTTTTTCCATGTTGCTTACTTCTGACTTTTTCATTTTACACTTTGTTCTTTCCGTTGTTTTTATATGAAAAAAAATTTTTTTTTTTGGTTTATGCCGTTATTATTTAAGCAATTTTTTGAGGGTTTTTTTTTCTCAATTATGAGTTTATTATTTTTGAAAGAAAATATCTAAATGTAATTATCGTTTTGTACAGTTTTTACAGACTTGATGTCCGTTTATTTCTTTTTCTTTTTTTGTACATAACGTTTTTTTCCCACATTTACAAACTTTACTATGGGTATTTTACTTTCTGTGTTCAAAGTTGTTTTTTTTTTTCTTTAGTTTTTTAATTATAAGTAGGTATACGACAAAGGTTTTTTTTTTTTAAATTTCAACACGCACAAAATTGCCAAATCTTCTCAGGTATATAATAATTAAAATGTTTCATGTATTTCTAATGTACACAATTATTTGTGCTTATTTTTCCATATACATATGTAAGTTCACGTTGCTTATTTTTTTTTCTTAGTTCTTAAACAATTTCTTTTTATAAATTTTTAATTATTAAATAACACATGTCTGCGAAAATTGTTTTTTTCAGCTGTAGGAGATATTTTTACTGAATTATATGTTCTAAAGTGCGCTGATTTCAAAAGTGATGGCCATTTTTTTCTATCACATAAGGATTTTTTGCAAATTCAAACACAAAAAATTGGTTAAAGCACTCCTTTATTCAAAATTTTCAAACAATAAATATTTTTTTTAAAGCAAACGAAACATTATTTTGATAAATATGTATACTTATTCATGTTCTTTATGAAACCTCTTCTTCTTTTCCTTGATACTTTGATGAGTCCTTTTCCCGAGTCCTTTTCCTGAGCTTGATTCACCCGGAGCAGGTAATGAAGCTTCGTCCTCCAACTCACTAGGGTATTCATCCAAACTGGAAGGTGGCTGCGAGATAGATATCTCGAAGCTATGTAGCACTGGACGTATAGCTGAGTCAAGATTAGGATAACTTATGTTTCTTTTGTTTTTTGAATTGAATCCCTTTACGTCAACTGAGCAGAAGTAGCAGTCAATGATGTGATTTTTCTGCTCAAGCCATATCATAGGAATTCCAAATCGAAATGCATTTTTCTTTCCCTTAAGCCACAAACGAAGATCTTCTTCGCATCTTCTATACACCTTATGGTTTATCTTGATGACCAAGTTTTAATTTAAAGTAGGCAAAATAAACTTTCCTTACAAAATCACTTATATTTCTCTGTTGACTTTTAATAGTGAATTCACCACAGATATAACAAAAACTGTTTGGAGAAATAACACAACTCCTTGTAGCCATGATTAACAGACAACAGCACTGTTCACTTGAATATCAGTATGTCTACTGAGAGCTTTTCTTTGTTTCAAGCGATGTAAAATAAAACACTGCTGTTTTCACTTAATGTAGAGCGGTTGTAAATTCACTCTACGGCGGTTGATAAAAAACTATCTTCCTTAAATACTAAATATTAAAACTAATTTGGTACACATGCGTACCTGTCATTTCCCCTATTACCACACACACACATACACTCGATTCTCCGGTCATCTTTTCAAATGCATTGTTGCCGCCGTCAACAAAGGGTTAATTCCAGCAATCATTTCTCTTTAATATTTTTCAATTTCGTATAACATATATATATTATTATATACGTACATACATACGTACATCGTATGTTTTTACAGCTTTAGAGTTTTGCCTCAGCCAAGTACATAAATAAATATGTGCATAAGCTAACGGTCACTTACCGTTTGACAAAAAATAAGTAGACAAGAAGAAATCTTAATATTGAAATTTAGTTAAGTTTCAAAAGCGAGGCAAATAACTAATAAATTTTAAAGCTCTACCTCTACCTCTAATTTACCTTTTATAATTTATTAATTGTGAAATACATTATTATAATAAAAAATAAAAATAAATAAAAAGAAAGGTTTTATTTAAAGGTATTAGTGCTATTAAAAATTAGTTTCCTTGATCTCAACAAGTCTTTAAAATTTATTAATCTTTAAAGTAAAAACATAAAGTTGTTAACCATATTAAAATATGGAAATGGAGAAAACCATCATAGGCCACAGCTGCAATAAGTGTGTCCAGTTGGATAATGACCAAATGGTAATGTGTGACACATGTGATAAATGGTATCACTACACCTGTGTAGGAGTGGATAATAATGTGGCTAATTATAGTTGGAACTGCGATTTATGCGAACCCACAACAGCCAACACTACCACTTCAAACAATACGGTAGGTCAGACTCTTCCGAGCTCATCTTCATCACCCGTCACAATTCCAACAGTCACTACAGCGTTTGCTATAAGTGCCACAAGCAGTCTATCCCCAGGCATGTCACAGCCGACACAAAATATGGTAAACGTCACAGGTATACATCCTCATGATGCCTTTACAACAAGTGCGATCACATCTGTAAATGCACCGCTGTTCACATATACGGCATCGCCGTCAACAAATTTATTCAACACTTTACAGCAACAAACGCGAATGAGTACCTACGTCCAAAGTACGATGAATAAATTTGACGCTTTACAAAGGCAACAAATGTATACAGCTCCAGCATCAATAGCTCAATATGCACGTGTAAGACAGCCAGTTACATTGCCTATTACTTCACAGCAAGAACAAGTGATGGTGAACAATCACGCACAAAGTTCAATAAGCACGAAGGATAACTCTGACTATTCACAACAGCAAAAAATGCTACAACTACAGCGCTTAGAAGAAGAAAGGAAAATCCAACAACAGTTTTTGGAACGTAAGTACGAAATATTAGCTAAAAATATCGACTCGCCTATGGAGCAAATTAGCCCCTATGGTTTTGGTGTTAATCATCAAACGAGTGCACAAGTACACTCTGCAAGTGGTTCGACAAGTAGTGCACAAATACTGCCGGCAAGTGGCGTGGTAAATAATACGCATATACTATATCCAGGTGGGATGATAAATAATACACCAATAATGCCCCCAAGTCGCTTTGTAAATAGTTAGACATCATACAGTATGCAAGAGTTTAACCCTACACCTTCACAACTAGCAGCTAGAGGCTCAATACCACGCGAACTCCCTATTTTCAATGGCGACCCAGATGACTGGACAATTTTTATTAATAGTTTCCAGAATAGCACAGCTATTGCCGGGTTTTCTAATGCTGAAAATTTGGTACGCCTTCAGAACGCTTTAAGAGGAAAAGCGAGAGAGATGGTCAAAAGTAAATTGCTTTTACCAGCACTTGTCCCGAATATAATTGAGACGCTTCGTATGTGTTTTGGCCGCCCAGAATATATTTTGGAGCTTGTAATAAACAAAGCAAGAGCTATGCCATGTCCTCGAGAAAGACTCGAATCAATAATTGAGTTCGCTCTGAGCGTCCAAAATATATGCGCGACAATGGAGGCATGTGGATTACAATCTCACCTCAACAATCCTTTACTAGTAAAGGAACTCGTGGATAAACTACCAAATCAACATAAGCTAAATTGGGCCATGCAGCAGATAGATGAAAAAGTTCCAGTTATAAAAGGATTTAGTGACTGGCTTTATCAAATTGCGGAAGCAGCCAACAAAGTCGTAACACCAAGCTTTGGTAAAAGCAACGCCACCGTGTATACTCACGCAAAAGTCAAAACTCACGACAATAAAATGTGCATCGTTTGCAAAATTAACTCACATAAAGTCCAGCATTGTGACCACTTTAAAAGCTTGCAGTTAAATAGAAAATGGGACATCGTAAAGATCAACAATTTGTGCCGTCAGTGTCTAAACACACATAAAGGTAAATGCCATAAAAACAAAGAATGCGGCATATTGGGATGCAAGTATAAACATAGAGAGTGCAACGACCAGTCAGCCACACAAACTGTAAGTACAAACCGAATTTATGATATACAGCGGAACGTTCAAATTAACACGCACCAGTATGATGCTAATGATAATCCATTTTTTCGTATATTGCCAATCCGCATTCACCTAAAGGAAAACATTATTAATACTTTTGCCTTTTTAGACGAAGATTCCTCCGTCACTTTAGTGGACCGTAGCATATTTAATAACATGTCTCTCGAAGGAACATCTGACCCTCTTTGTCTGCAAAGGACAGGTGGCACCACCCGTGTAGAAAATGATTCGATCAGAATATCTTTAAAAGTATCCAATATTTACAACACCGTCAACCGTTTAGAGCTACCAACTCAATCTGTAAATATGCCCGAAATGGGGAAGAAATTTTCGTATTTAAGAAATATTCCTATACAATCCTACAATAATGCAAAGCCCATGATTTTAATTGATGTAAATAATTGGAAATTGGCCGTCCCAATAAAAATACGCGAAAGTAGTGGACAACAGCCAATAGCCACTAAGACAAGGCTCGGATGGGCAATACAAGGCGGCGAAGTGAGTACTCCAATGCAACATATTTTGAATATACACACGTGTACCTGTCAAAAACGCTAGGAAGAGTTAGACGATGTTGTAAAAGATTACTTTAAATTGGAGACGCCTACTTCAGCAAGTCCACATGACATTGCTAATTCTGGTGCACTTGATACACTTAAATCTTCATGCCAGTACATAGATGGACAATATGAAGTTGGCTTAATATGGAAAAATAACGATGTGCAACCACCCGAAAGCTACGACACCGCACTGAGTCGGCTAATGTGCCTCCGCAGAAAATTCGGTACAAATTCATCACTTCAACAAAAACTGCAAACTCAAATAGACAATTTGTTACAAAAAGGCTATGCTAAAAAGCTGAGCCCTGCAGAAATAGCGCTTCCTAGGAAAAAGGTATGGTACTTACCGATCTTTATCACCTTAAATCCTAATAAGCCCAATAAAATACGCCTCGTGTGGGATGCTGTCCCTAAGACAAATGGCACCTCACTGAACGATTTTATGTACACTGGTCCAGATTTACTCAAGCCTCTAGTCGATATTCTCCTCGCATTCCGCATAGGAAAAGTTGCAATTTGTGGGGATATCAGCGAAATGTTCCACAGAATCAATGTCCGGGAAAGCGATATGCACGTTCAGCGGTTTCTATGGTGGGACAAAGACGACGACTTATATCAGCCAAGCACATACGTTATGCGCGCGTTAACCTTTGGCATAAATTGTGCTCCCTGCATCGCTCATTATATTCATGACGTTAATGCAGAAAAGTTTAAAACACAATTTCCTCGAGCTGTAGAAGCAATTCAAAACTACCACTACGTCGATGACTTCATTGACAGTGAAGACACCGAAGAAAGTGCCGCCTATCTCGCAAAAGAAGTAGCAGCAATTCACGCAGCTGCGGGCTTTTACATACGCAATTGGGCTTACAATTCAAGTTACGTTTTAAGCCAGTTGTCCAACATATCTAAAGAATCTCAAGATGCCAAACAATGGGGAGCCACAGAAAAGGTTTTGGGTATGTATTGGGACCCAGTTAATGATGTTTTCAAATATCTATGCAGATTTGCACGCCTAAGACGAAATGTAATTGCCGAAGATATTGTACCAACCAAACGAGAGTGCCTTCAAGTCTTGATGTCCATCTTTGACCCATTAGGCTTCCTGTCGTGTCACACTATTGGTCTTAAAATCCTGCTCCAAGAAGTTTGGCGTTCAAGTATTGGGTGGGACGAGCAATTAAGCGAAGTCCTGGACACAAGGTGGCGTCAATGGAAAGCCACAATACCTCTCATCATGGATGCCGCAATCCCACGTTGCTATTCTCCATTACTGTACAATGCTGAAAGTGTCGAACTGCATACATTTATCGACGCCAGTGAATATGCTTACTCCGCCGTAAGCTATCTGCTCGTAAAAAGGGATGGCGTTGCAACAGTCACCCTCATAGCCGCTAAATCCAAAGTAGCGCCCCTTAAACCTCTGTCAATACCGAGGATGGAATTACAAGCAGCACTACTTGGCGTCCGACTGGCAAGTAAAATAAAACAAATCCGTCGTCTACCCATAAGTTCAAATCTTTGGTGGTCAGACTCTAAGACCGTGCTACAGTGGCTCCACATGGATCCAAGAAAATTGCAACAATTCGTTATGTACCGCGTAGGCGAGATTTTGGAGCATTCAAACGTTGACGAATGGAGGTGGATACCTACAAAAATAAACCCGGCTGATATTGCCACGAAAACGACCGCAAAAAAAGATATTGATTTATGGCTTAGTGGCCCTGAGTTTCTGCGCATCGACAAATGTGAATGGCCTAAATGTGATGACCTAGGTCCTAATAGTTGACGCAAGAAATAAACATTACGATTGTTTGAATGTAGAATACTTTTCAAAATGGAAACGACTTTATAGAGCAGTGGCAACGTTCATTTTATATATAACTAAACTAAGATGCGCAAAGCAACAAGTAGTAGCTCCATGCAGCATCAATTATCAGATGATTCAACAAGCACAGCATTTCGTTATCACAATAACACAGCAAAGCGAGTTTCATCAAGAAATCATCACTCTGAGGCATCGTCAAAACGTCGAAAAGACAAGTAAGTTGCACCCATTAAATGTATATTTAGACGAATACGGAATTATAAGGTGTCGCAATCGAATTACACGCCTCAACAATCACGAAAATGAAATAGTTTTGCCAACTGACCACCACGTCACCTTTCTTATAGTGCGTTCATTTCACGAAGAATTTCACCATCAATTTCACGAAGCCATAATAAACAAAATAAAATGTCAATATTACATATTTCGTTTACGCGTATTATACAAGAAAGTACGTGCATCATGCCAAATATGCAAAAATAATTCAGCTATTCCGCAACCGCCACAAATGGCCCCACTTCCTGCAGCTCGCTTAGGGGCACTTCAACGCCCTTTTACGTTCGTCGGCATTGATTATTTCGGTCCTCTACTGGTATCTGTTGGAAGAAGGCGCGAAAAAAGGTGGGGTGTGGTATTCACTTGCCTTACTGCGCGTGCCATCCATATAGAAGTATCACACAGTTTGGACACAAGCTCGTGTATTTTGTGCATACGAAACTTAGTCGCCAGGCGTGGAACGCCTCGAGAAATATACACGGACAACGGCACGAACTTTAAAGCAGCTGCAAAGATCCTAAATGAAAATATAAATCATATAAAATATTCAAACATATCCTCAGCTTTCGACGAAATAAAATGGATATTTAACCCACCTAGTGCCCCTCATATGGGCGGAGCCTGGGAAAGACTCATAAGGTCAGTAAAAAACGTTTTGTACAGCTTGTACAACAGTCTTAATTTTAATGACGAAACCCTAAAAAGTGCACTGTGCGAGATAGAATCGATAATTAACTCTCGGCCGTTAACATTTGTCTCAGTAGACCACGAAGATGATGATGCCATAACTCCTAACCACTTGTTACTCGGCTCCTGCGATGGCTACAAACCCTTTTTCAATGAATATGATAATCTACGTCAGCGATGGCATCAGACGCAATCATTTGCAGATCTCTTTTGGCAACGCTGGTTGAAAGAATACATCCCGATAATTTCTCGCAGAACTAAGTGGTTCGAAAAGGTACCACCCGTATCGATTGGCGCCATAGTAATTATCGCCGATGAAAATTTACCTCGAAGATGCTGGCCTAAGGGTAAAGTTATTGACGTCATGATGGCAAAAGATGGTCAAGCGCGAAGTGCCACAGTCAAGACACAGTTTGGTGTAATGCAAAGGCCAATAACAAAAATATCTGTTCTAAACGTCGGCAATGAATAAGTGCAAGCTCGAATACAACTCGCTTACGGGTCGGGGAATGTTGCCGCCGTCAACAAAGGGTTAATTAATAAATTTTAAAGCTCAACCTCTACCTCTAATTTACTTTTTATAATTTATTAATTGTGAAATACATTATTATAATAAAAAATAAAAATAAATAAAAAGAAAGAATTTAATTAAAGGTATTAGTGCTATTAAAAATTAGTTTCCTTGATCTCAACATGCATATTAACATTAGGTAGTACCTAAAGTCTTAAACAGATTCCAAGAAACAATTAGCACTATCTATTAATTAGGGTACACGTTTGTCACGTCAAGGAAAAACAAATAATCCTTTCTGCGGAAAATACGCTAATTTGTAATAGCAGACCTTCGCTAATCGGTATGTGAGATAATAGGGTTGGTTTTTTTCAAAGCCATAAATGTCATTTGTTATTTGTTTTTCATGATTTATATCTTATATTATTCTTGAGGTATTTAGCTTTCCAAAAAAATGTGCAAAATATAAAATTTTTGCTTTTTCTTTTTTTTATTGCATTTTTAATCTGAAAAAAAAAACGCGAATTTTGCAAGAAAAAAATTTTTTCCCCTCTTAAATTTTTGAATAATTCCAAAACGATAAAATATAGAAAAAAATTATATGTAATTGAATTAAACACAATTTTGTTACGCATCTTTTGGTGCTTTTTTTATGAAAATCGGATGAGCCGTTCTCGAGTTAGGCTGAAATATGTTTTCGTACCTGACTAATTTAGGGGGAAAAAATTGCCACACCCATAAAAAAAAAATCCCTACGCGATGGAGAAAAACCGAAAACGGATTTGAGTTTAGCGCATCAAAATCTGTAAGAAAATTTAAAAAAATCCTATGCAGTTTTTTGGTAATTATTATTTTTTTCACCACTTTATACCGAGTACAGATTCTTTTGTTCAACGGTCGCCATGTCGCATCCACTCTTTACTAAAAATGAAAATACATGTTTAGTGTTTGATTATCTCTTAACAACTGCCTTTATTCTTATTGTTTCTTTGATATCCACAGCTATACAAGAATATTTATTTAATACTTATATGTTGGTACCATTGGCTTGGTTGTATATGTAAGTAGGAAAGGTGGTGCCAAGTACGAGTGTTGGCACTAGTGCAAGTGATAGCACTACATCGGTGTGGAGTTGCATTGCAACCGGGTGCCGTGACCCATAGATCGGTAGGAGTTTTAGATGGGCTCCGCTCCTACCCAAGGGGGAGCGTGAGTTAGGGCCTTCGGGCAGGCAGTCACGTTAAACACTGACATATTCTGTCCCTATCTACTCACCCCCGGGGTGTGTCTTCTCTGTGAAATTCCACCTTGATGTATCACTACCGGGGAATATATGTGCGCCAGCACCTGGAACTGCCATGGGTATGAATCTGTCAGAAAGAAACCTGAGGGTTTATCTAAAGGATACCTTCGGGGTCCGACTAGTGACTCTCAACACTGGTACCACGGGAGCCGGTAGCCCCGCATAGGGAGCACAAATGTCCGAGCAATGGGTTAAGAGCTGATGCTCACGAATGGTTGAACAATGAGTGCTCGGAGTCTGTGGACCGAACTTCGTTCCAACCCCACGGGGTTTAATGGATGATGTTCTGGGAACAACATCCCTGGTTCGTTGTTCGGTCTGTAGACTTCGTGCACACCCAAATGCTCGGATAGCGGAATCTGTGACCGGTTATTGGTGAGGTTCCCTGCGGGGGTTCACGTGGTGGCTGTGGTTGAAACCAAAAGGTACGCTGGGAACGGAGTTCATGTCACCTTTGGCAGGGTGGCATGTTCTTCGATGTGCTGTTTCATAAAAACAGATGGCACTCGACACGGGTTTTGGATAGGCCCAACAAGGGTGGTGTGTGTGACATGGCAGAAACGCACATAATTTGCTACCTGTGTCCTTTATTGGTCACAGGGGCTATAGTGGTAAGCATGAATACCACTCGTGGCTTGACCATGGTGAGATAAGGCCCTAGGGGCAGGTGTTCACCTAAATCATTCACATGCATTGTCCCTATCTACTCACTCTCAGTTTGGCAGTTGGATTATGCGGTCGTGTTTATTCTTAGTGCGGGAGTTTTAAATAAATTTAATTGATTTATTTTTGTTTTGATTTTCGTTAAGAAGAAGACTCGGGCTCCGCTGATTGAGCCTCAAGGGCAAGTGTTCAAGTGTTAGTAGTGAGTGTAAAAGAGACGGAGTTTTGGATTTTGTTGATTGTGTTTTGTGTATTCATTGTGCGAGAAAAGTGCTCTCGGAAGGGCCGTGTCTGATATCAGTTTGAAGGTCTCGTCGAGCCTGTTAGACTGATACCAAGATCGAGTGGATAGGACAACATTTGTGCAGTGAAAGTGTGTTTGAAAATTGTGGGTAGTGCATTTGCCTGGTAATTTTGGTGTGCTTTTTGTGGGGAAAATTTGCTTCCCGGAGCGGGTTTTTTGGACTTTGTGTAAAGGGCGCGTTACGCCCGTCATTTTGAGGTGCGGATCGCTAGGATTGGTGGACGGTAAGTGCCTAGAATTTTTAATTGAAAATCGTAATTTGGTGGCGTCAGGTAAGAAGAAGCATTGTGTGGTTTTTTCTTAAATTTTTATTTGGTTTTTGTTTAATTGTGCAAATTTTTGCGCAGTTTGTGCCAGTTCAGGTGGCAAGGCCAGACAGTGTATTGGCAGAAAGCAACACTAGAGGGCAGGTTGGTGTCAATGCAACACTGCATGTCAAAAACAGATCAACGCTGCGAAAGAAGATGGCGGTGACAAAATTAATTTCCGCTCTCTTGAATTTGTGTAGCCGAAGGGAGCAGTCGCAGGAAGACCGAAAGAAAAAGAAAGAAAAAAAACATAATTTTGCTGGACAATCTGTGATGGAAAGAAGAAAATATGTACAAAATGTGCACTAAACGCGCTTGTAAGTTTAATATAATGTATAACGTTTTTTGGCCTGGTCCATTGGTAAGATAATAATGGATAGTTTTACTGCCCAACCTCACGACAGTTTTCCTTGTTAATTTGTGCATTCATTAGAGCAATGTGGATGCGGCATTTAAAGTTCAGTATACATTTTTTTTGATTAAACGACACTTCGTCAATTTTTAACTAAAGCAATACAATTAAAATACAGCAAAGATGTAAAATGCTAGTGATTTAGAATGAAATGATTTTAAACACGATCCGAAACAAGTTTTTTTTTAGTAAATACCTATCTTAACGTTACTCCGAATTTTTGATGTCAAAAAGAAACCAAAAAAAAAGATATTATGGGCTTGTGATTCAGAATTGTGTTAAGAATGTAGTTTGACCAATTTCAAATCCGGAAAACTGCCGGCATTATAACCAAAAATCAACTTATCTTAATAGAAATAATTATTATACGAACCTCAATGGTTGTTCAGATGAAAAATCAAATACGGTCGCATTATGGTCCTCCAAATAGTGATGGAAACAAGTAAGGATGTCAATCGCCTACGCATAAGTTTTTGTGGGTTAAATTTCCATTGCTATTTGGGCAACCAAAATTAGAAGAAGAACATGTACGTTCGTTTGTTTTTTTTGTTCAAAGTGCCCATAAGATTTATCGTTTTGAGTAATGTGTAAGTAAATTGTCAATCAGTTTTTTTTGGAGGCATATAATAATAAGAGTTTTTTTTTAATTTGAAAGCAAAACGGATTAAAATCGAAACGCATACGTTTATCCAAATATGTAACTAACGTGTCAATTTTTCATTCTTGCAAACGAATCTATACATTCTAGAGACAATTATATTAATCGCTTGCGTGTTCCACAAGTTTTTTTTTCATATATTAGTAAATCTCAGTCGTAAGAACATACGAAAATATGTAGAAAGTATTAACACTGAATTTTGTCTTGGTAATATAATGTTCTTTAATAGTCTTTGAGTGTTGGTACCATCAGTACTTTTTTTTGATTACCTAAGCATATTTTTTCATAGAGTTAATACCTTTAATATTTTTCCATGATCATTGTAAAATATACTTTAAAAAAAAAAATCCATTTTATAAGTAAAATTTGATACAAAAAAAAATTCCCACAATAGAACAGAATTATTAAATAAAAAAAAAAAAGTAAAACGACTATGATGTTCACAAAAATTGTGGCAAAGAGAAGGTTTTTGTTACACCAAATTTTTAAAAAATTCTAGTCGTGTTGCACGGGCAGAAACTTTAATTGAAACAAGTGAGAGCAATTTGGGATACGAGTAAATAAAATGACAAACATTAATTTTAAAGAATTTGCAGTAATTTTAATTACTGAATATAATTTAACCATACCAAAATTGTATAAAAGTTAGGTGAAAACAAAAATAAAATTATATTTAATATTTTGATTTTAAATATTTTTAAAAGCTGGAACACAACAGATTTAACATTACACTTGCCGCCTACTTGAAGTTGCTTACAAGTACTTTTTAATATAAAATATTACACAAATTTTTGCATTGATGTGTGGCTTACGTATGCCTGTGTTTGCTGTAAGGCATACATATGCATGTAAGTGTGTATATAGTATTTGAAAAGAAAAGTCGATATCATATATTTACAGTTCATATTAGACGATAATCGCCTATACCTTTAAGCATTGCCTCACTGCCCTCAATTTTGCTTGATTAAATTGCATAAGTTTCGCCCAAGCAAATAAAAATTAAATACTTTTTTATCATGTATATGTCATGACTTTTTGTGTATCAACTTTTTATATTTCTTAAATATTATTTAAGCAGTAAAAATACAAAAATTAATTGAAACACTAGAAATAATGAATTGTTAAATAAAGAAAGAAAAAATCTTAGTACTTAGAAAAAAAAAAAAACAAAATTTTTTTTGAGAACAAAAGAAAAGGAAGAATTTATGGTAGACATGAGAAGGAAATAGAAGTGAACAAGTGGGAGTGAGCCACAAGGGAATGCAGTGGGGCGGCCCATACGTATGTGGAAAGCCGCTAAGGATGGGAGGGTACAGGTAGCCAGAACATCCGGCTACAAAAGACCCAATCCAACTATCTCTGCCTCCAGGCTGACCGAACATTTATATTAGTCATACGCCCCAACGCGAAGCAACGAATCCCCGCACATACCAGCGGAGCTTAGCCGCGCCCCAGGCCAAATGGTCAGCATTGCAGAGCAGTTGGGGGTGAACGGAATCATGACAAGTTATAGGTCCAGGTGAACTTTTTTGCTGACTAGCTCATTGTTTAGAGCATTGTGGTTCTTTTTTGACGTGTGTCAGTTTTGTAAGTTTCCCCGTCTTTTTGTGGGGATATCGGATTTTTTGGGCATTTTGTGTATTTTTGAATCCGGTTTGCGGTTTAGTTTGTTCTTCCTTGGGCATTCCATTTCTGGACCGGGTTTTGGTTTTGGGTCATAGACCTCTGAGATATCGGCTATTTTTGATTTGCTATTCTTCTTTTTTGTTTATATCTTGTTCTTTTTTGTTTATTTATTTTTCTTATTTTTTTTTTGTATTATTATTGTTTTTTTTTTGGGGGGATTCCGGTTGGATTTTGATTTCTGATGAGCGCGACCAGACGCAAAAGGGAAGGCGGGCCGAGGGGTGACATCTCCGACGTCACGGACGACGTTAGGGCGCAGTCCTCGTGCGACTTGCTGTCTGAGGACAGTGAGTCGGCATGTGGTGATGGTGTTATTAGGGAGAAGAAGAGAGTGAAGAAGGGGTCGCCTAGAGCGGCTCAGCGTGCCCTTGAACCAGGGGCCGTGGATGTGGTGGAGGGTGGTTCTGCGGCCATGGGCTTGTCTGATGAGCTTGTGAAGGCAGAACGGAAGAAAAAGAAGAAGTCTACTCCATTTGACAGCTCTTTGTTGGGTGAGTTGAAGGCGGTTACGGAGGACCTCATGGGCTTGGTGCTGGTGGATGGGGTGGACCCACTACTGGCTCATAGTGTAATTGGGATGGCTTCCCGTTATGAGACTCTGCTTATGGTAATCATGATGGAGAATGAGCGGTTGAAGGGGCGGTTGGAGGCTTTGCCGTCGGCTCCGCGGGTGTTTGCTCCACCTTTGGTGCCGGTGGTGCGGCCTGTGGCTTCTCCTGTGGCTCCTGCTGCCCCCGTCTGGAAGCCAGTGCAGACCTGGTCGGTGGTGGTCCTTGGGAAGGCGGGCGCCTCGGCCAAAGTGGTGGTGGGCAAGGTGGTGGATGAGGTTGCACCTACTCTCGGTGTGAGACTGCACGAGGTGCGGCCTATTAAAGATGGTGATGCGGTTAGTCGTACCCCATCCTTAGCTGAGAGGCAGAAGGTGGCTGCCAGTGCCACGTTTACGGAGGTGGACCTCGAAGTGTCGGTCAGGGATAAGTTGGGTTCGAGGGTGGTGGTGCAGGTGGTGCACACCGAGATCTCAGTGGATGATTTTATATCTGATGTCTATGAGATGAACCTCAAGGACATGATTAGTCCTGCATCGTTTAAGAAGAGCGTGAGGTTGGTGGGCACTCCCTAGAAGGTAGAGACTGCTGTACGTGTGAATGTTGTCCTTGAGTGTAGTGAGAGTGTCGCTGACCACTTGATGTCGACTAGTGTTTATGTTAAGTGGTTCAGATTTGTTGTACGTTCTCAATTTGTTGTGCCTGCATGTTTCAGGTGTCTTGGTTTTGACCATAGGGTCCGGGAGTGTAAAGCTAAGGCTGAGGTTTGCCGTCGTTGTGGGGTAAGTGGACATTTGGCGTCCACTTGCCCTAATGACCTTAGATGCCGCAATTGCGCATTTAAAGGTCTCCCGGCGGGTCATCTGATGATGTCGGCTGCTTGCCCTGTGTACGCGGCCGTGGTTGCTAGAGCGAATGCTAGACATTAGACATGGAGTTAACAACGATCCTACAATTTAACTGTCAGGGTTCCTATGTAGTGATGTGCGAGCTGGGACAGGCGATGCGACATCAAGGGGCTAGGTTTGCGTTGGTGCAGGAGCCCTATACTGTAGGTGGTTGCATAAGGGGTCTACCTGGGAGAATGAGGTGTTTTGTGGATATGGCTGGTGATGCAGCCATAGTAGTTGACGGTGATGACACGGACTGTACAGTAGTTAGTTCGACCCAGTGGGGAATCACTGTTTGTGTGATAGGTAGATTCGGACAACTGCTACTGACTAGCATTTATTGTAGGTTTAGTGCTCAGCTGGACCCTTATTTAAGATACATGGATACGGTACTACTGCTTGCGAGTAGTATTCCGCTTATCCTGTGTTTAGACGCGAATGCGTGCTCTCGTATGTGGTTCAGCAAAATGTCCAGAATTGCTTCTGGACAGCCGAACTATGTACGAGGGTTGGCATTAAACGAATGGCTGGTTGCTAACAACATTTCGGTGTTGAATGAAGCTAGTGACTTGTTCACTTATGATGGTCCAGGTGGTACTAGTGACATTGACGTGACTGCTGCCAATTCGGTGGCATTGACTGTTTTTGACTTCAGATGGAGGGTGTGTGATGCATGGGGGACAAGTGATCATAATCTTATTGAGATCATGGTCGCTTGTAGAGTACGGACGGACAATGTATTACAGACTTTTCCTAGATGGCGTGTTGGGGACATTGACAAGGACATTTACTGTGACGTACTTAGGGCGCATGCGTTTACGTGTCCGCTTAATGACTTTACGGAGCTGACTTTAGATGACCAGGTTGGCAAAATTGATTCGTGGGTGACTGCGGTCAATGACGAACTGCTTGGTCGCCGTCGCGAGACGAGGCCGAGTAGAGTCAAATGGTGGACATGTGAGCTGGATCTTATGCGAAGACAGGTCAGGCGTCAGAGGAACAAATTATAGAGAGCCATGCGTGTGGGCGCAGAAGATCTTGCTCATCGTAAAGCTATCTTTTTGTCCAGCCTCAGAACGTACAAGGACATGATTGTTAGGGTGAAAGAGGACGATTGGAGACGGTTTGTACATGACAATAGGGACGACCCCTGGGGTAAGGTTTACCGTATCTGCAGGGGTAAGAGTAGGGTGACTGACATTGCAGGGCTGCAGGATGGCAGTAACACCATGTTATCATGGAGTGATTGCGCGGACAGACTGTTGGCTACTTTCTTTCCGGATGCGGATACAGCGGACCACTTTCCTCGAATTCTCGAGGGGTGACTGCTGCTCCAAGTTTGGAGAGATCGGAAGTTGCAGACAGCATCTTTTCTGTCAGAAGTAGAAAATCTCCTGGTATTGATGGTATGATTGGCGAGATGTGTAAAAACATCTTTAAGGCCATACCGGAGTATCTTGAGCTGATCTTTGGAAGGTGTCTGAGTGAGGGCTATTTCCCTAGGGCTTGGAAGATAGCTCGAGTCGTGGTCCTCTTGAAGTCGCAAGATAGGGTGAGGAGTAATCCTCGCTCTTATCGGGGCATCAGTCTTCTTCCGGTGCTTGCAAAAGTGCTGGAAAGGATTATGGTGGCAAGACTGAAAGAGGTCTACGTCGAGGGCCCTTCTGAGTTTGGTTTTAGAGAGTTGAGATCCGTTGAGCATATGTCCTTGGTATATATGTTGATTTTAGGGGTGCGTTTGACTATCTCTCTTGGGGTAAAGTTCTCAATAGGCTGCTGGGTGCTGTATCTCTTGGTTTGGAAGTAATACGTCGTGTAATTGCTTTCAAAATCAAGAATGGGTTGCCGCTTTTAGCACATGATTGAGATTCTTCTTCTGACGTCGAAGGTGTTGCTTGCATACGAGTCAAGGCTCTACTGGATGAGTGCCTTGTTACCAAATGGAGGGGTAGGTCGACTGACTCTAATAACGGTAAGGTAACGTACGAATTTATTCGTACTGCGGACTTTCTACGTGGACGCCCTGACTTCGGGATTAGCCTGAGTTTGGGTTACTTGTTGACTGGACATTGCTCATTGAATGCATTTTTGCAGTCAAGGGGTCTTTCTGACACTATACTGTGCCGATGTGGTGAAGGACCGGAGGACTGGCGACATGTACTGACGGAACGTCATCTTCTGGATGATGTACGTGACTTAGATAGTATGGGAATAGCCCGTAAAACAGTGTATTGGGATTTCAGCAGGGCCTTAGTGGACGAGCGTACACTTGCTAGGTTGGGTAAGTTTGCCCAGATCGCGTTCGCTAGAAGAAGACAGAGACTGGATAGGTAGGTTGGTTGATTCTTGTGTGTGCTACAGCTTGCTGATCGCTTGGTTGCGTAAGCTGTCTTGCTATTGCTACACACATTCGCTGCATGGTTCCTTCGCAGTTGTCTGGTTGTCGTAGGTGACTTGTCGTTCTTGTGTTTGGTGTCTGGTGTTTACTTTGGGGGTCACGGTCATGTCAGAGTGTCTTCTCATTGCTCTTTCTTTGGGGAGGGCTCTGGGGGGCACTCTGGCGTGGTATTTGGGGTATGCCCTGGCATTGTCCGTTGGCGTGCTGGCTTTTAGCCCCTTTTGGGAATTGTAGCATCGGGGGGTTTGGTACCTCTGGCTGTTGTGTTTGTTGCCCATTCCCGGGCTTGTTATTCTGGGTCGTTCTGTTCTTCTTGCCGAGTCATTCTGTTGACTTCTGGTTACCCGTGTGGGAAACATGTTGATTGTGGTCATGTCTTGTATCTTGTTCGTTGCCGTCCTTGCTGGTGCCACTTTCTTGTGGCACAAAGTGTCGCCCGGAAGGGCGGCTGTTGAGTGTTTGTGCTCTGTGTCGTGTTGTTTTGTTGGGTGGGTTGCCACCAGTCCCGAACTGTTTGGAGTTCAACTGGTAGTAGCAAGTCTGCTACGAGGTCTGCCCGGAGACTAAAATCTGGTACCATGGGCGTCAGGAGGCCTACAGAACCTTGGTTCTGCCCTGGCGATGATGAGGCCCTTCGGGGAGAAACGTGGTGGCTGTGGTTATACTCAAAGCGGGGAGAGCTTCTGCTCAGTGTGGAGTTGCATTGCAACCGGGTTCCGTGACCGATAGATCGGAAGGAGTTTTAGATGGACTCCACTCCTACCCAAGGGGGAGTCCATGTCCAAATAGTCTCGAATTGGTACTCAGAGCGAGGTGTCCAGCACGGAGGAGGAGATGAAGAGATTCAAGCCTGGGTCACCGGCGGCGCGTCGGACTGCTGCTGTTGGTTCTGTTGCTGCTGCTGTGGGCGGTTCGCCTGGTGGTGGAGCATCAGCTTATCGGATGAGGGCCGGTGCTGATGAGGTGGCTGTGGAGGGGACGACTTTTTTTGCGGTGGGTGGTGTGGATGCTACGCGTAGTAGCAGGATGAAGGGCAGGCCGGTTGGCGCTGCTGTGGGTGACCCAACGTTAACCTCGTCGGTTTTGGTGAAGGAGGTGTCGGCGGAGCTGATAGGTGTGGTGTTGGAGGAGGGTGTGGGTCAGGTCTTGGCCAGGAGGATGCTCAGCTGCTCGAACAAGCTGGAGATCATTGTGATGCGGCTCATTGCCGAGAATGAGCGATTGCGCGCGAGGTTGGAGGGGATTGGGAATGAGCAGAGGCAGACTGGCGGCTTTGCGGTGCGTTCTGCACCTCGTGCGGTTCTCCGGGCGGTTGCAGCTGCTGGCGGCGTTGCCTACCCGGCGCTGCCGGTGCCGAGGCCTGTGGACACATGGTCGGTTATGGTGAAGGGGCGTGGAGGAGCCACGTCCAAGGAGGTGGTGGACAAGGTGGTTGGTGAGGTGGGCTCGACACTGGGCGTTCGCGTCCATGACGTGCGGCCGATTCGTGGAGGTGGTGCGGTGATTAGGACACCGTCAGTGGCTGAGCGGGAAAAGATCGCGGCCAACAAGAAGTTTGCGGAGGTGCGGTTGGATGTGGCGGTCAACTCGAAGCCTGGACCGAGGGTTGTTGTCCAGAGGGTTCATGCGGAGATAACACCTGACGAGTTCATGCAGGAGCTGTATGAGTTGAACCTGAACGACGAGATGACCGAGGAGTCCTACAAGAGGAGAGTGCGGCTAATGAGCAGCCCTTGGAAGGTCGGTCAGGGACAGGTGAACGTGGTGCTGGAGTGCACGGCTCCTGTCGTGGAGGAGTTGCGGGCTACTAGCGTCTACGTCAAGTGGTTCCGCTTCGTTGCTAGGACGCAGGACGCCGAGCCGGCTTGTTATTGGTGTTTGGGCTTTGACCACCGTGTTCGTTAATGCAGACTCCAGAGGGACGTGTGCAGGCGGTGTGGCGAAATGGGGCATGTGGCTTCAAGGTGTGTTAGCGCACTTAGGTGCAGGAACTGCGCCTTCAAGGGTCTCCCGGCGGACCACTTGATGATGTCAGCTGCTTGTCCGGTGTATGCGGCGATGGTGGCCAGGGCGAACTCTCGGCATTGAAATGGGTGAGTACTTGTTCTTTCAATTTAATTGTCAGGGGCGTATTCGGTGATGTGTGAGCTGGGGCAGGCGATGCGACGGCGAGGTGCTCTTTTTGCGATTTTGCAGGAGCCGTATACCACGGACGGTTGTGTTAGAGGTTTGCCAGGGGGAATGAGGATCTTTGTGGATCCTGCCGGTAAAACGGTAATTGTAGTGGACAGTGACTATTTCGACTGTACGCTTGTCACTGCGACAAGCTGGAGAATTTGTGTTTCTGTGTTTTGTAGCGAGTAGTATTCCTGTTATCCTAGGCTTAGACGCGAACGCGTACTCTCCCATGTGGTTCAGCAAGATGTCCAGAATTTCTTCTGGCCATCCGAACTATGTGCGAGGGTTGGCGTTAAGCGAGTGGCTGGTCACTAATGGCGTTTCGGTGTTGAACGAAGCTAGTGAGTTGTACACATTTTATGGTCGAAATGACTCCAGTGACGTGGACATGACCGCCGCCAATAGTGCGGCAATGATAGTTTACGATTTTAGGTGGTCAGTGTGTGATGAATGGGGAATTAGTGATCACAATCCAATTGAGATTGTGGTTACTTGTAGACAGCGACGTTACATTTCGTCACAACCTGTTTAGATGGCGTTTGAATGACGTTAACTGGACCTTGTATACTGACAGACTTAAAGCGATTGCTGCAGAGCATTCGCTGGTGTTTATCAGTAGATGACCAGGTTGGCAGAATTGATGTATGGATGCGCATGGTCAATGACGAACTGGTGGGTCGTCGTCGCGTGGCGAGGCCTAGTAGAGTCAAGTGGTGGACGCGTGAGTTGTATTTGATGCGAAGGCAGGTCAGGCGCCAGAGGAAGCCATTCCAAAGGGCCAGGCGTGTTTGAGCGGAAAATCTTGCTCAGGTGAAGACCATTTTTCTGACCAGTCTTAGAACGTACAAGGACCTGATTGTTAGGGTCAAAGAGGACGATTGGAGACCATTTGTTAGGGATAATAAGGAGGACCCCTGGGGTAAGGTTTACCGTATCTACAGGGAAAGGGATAGGAGTACCGATATTGCAGGGCTTCAGGATGGCAATATCACCTTGTCGTCTGGGGGTGATTGCGCTAACAGACTGTTGGCCACTTTCTTTCCGGAAGCGGATCCAGCGGATCATTTTTCTCAGCTTGCTGGGGGGATGGTTGCTGCTCCAAATCTGGAGGGAATGGAAGTCTCTGACAGTATTTATCGGGTCAGAAGTAGAAAGTCTCCCGGTGTTGACGGTATGACCGGGGAGATGTGTAAAAGCATCTTCAGGGCCCTGCCCCAACATTTGGAGTCGATCTTTAGGAGGTGTCTGAATGAGGGCTATTTCCCTAGGGCTTGAAAGATAGCTCTAGTCATGGTCCTTCTGAAGTCGCCTGAGGAGTAATCCTCGCTCTTATCGGGGCATCAGTCTTCTTCCGGTGCTTGCAAAAGTGCTGGAAAGGATTATGGTGGCAAGACTGAGGGAGGCCTACGTCGAGGGCCCTTCCGAGTACCAGTTCGGATTTAGGGAGTTGACGTCTGTGGAGCATGCGTGGTTGCATGTGAAGCAATGTGTGGGTGGGTCGTCTCACAAGTATGTCCTTCTCATATTTGTGGACTTTAAGGGTGCGTTTGACTACCTCTCATGGGGTAGGGTTCTTGACAGACTGCGTGGTTTGCAGTGTCGTGAGCTTGCCTAATGGGAGAGCTATTTCAGCGGCAGGAAGGCTTGTGTGGTAGGTGCTAGAGACACAGTTTGGCGGAGTGTATCTCGTGGCTGTCCTCAGCATTCCATCTGTGATCGATTTATTTGGAATCTCATGATGGATCCCCTGTTGCGGGTCTGGGGCACTCCTACAACGTGTGCGCTTACGCTGATGACCTGCTGATTCTGATTGAAGGTCAGTCTCGCATTGAACTGGAGAGAAAGGGTGAGCAGGCCATGAGTGAGGTGAATGCGTTGGGCGATCGCGCCGGCGTCCAAGTTGCTACGGACAAGACGGTGATGATATTGCTTAAGGGCACATTATCACCTCGTCGTACACCGCATGTATGATCTGGCAGCGTTAGCCTTAGATATGAGACTCAGGTCAAGTATCTGGGGATAATGTTAGGAATAAGTTGAGTGCTGTTGTAGGGAAGGTTAGGCGAGTTATGTTATACATATTTAAGTATAATAAGTAACTTTCCTAATGTATTTTAAATAACAATCTTTATCACTTCCAGACTTTGTCTTAAGCGATAACACTTCTTTGTTCTGTTTTTTAAACTAATTATTTGTTTGGTCATGGGATTTTCCCGAACTGATAAATAGGGATTAAGTCCAAATGAACATTGATTATAAAGAACAAGAAACAGAACAAAGATTTTTCAAGAAATAGATAAACGAAGATAAAACCTAAATAGTATAAATAGTTGTTAAGGAATACTTTGTAAATTAGTCTTAAGATTCATTACAACGAATAAAGATACATTATTTTATGCAGTTGTGTTTTGTTATATATAAATAAAATATATAATATTTAAAAATATTTTAAGAATAACCATGACCATAATAATAGTAATCAGACAAGAAATACATATATGAGTGTCGCCACTCAACCGACTTCTCAACCTATGGAAATCGGTTCGCTCCATGAAGAAAATGAAATAAATTTTATGGTACCGCCTCGAAATCCACCTTGTCCATAATAATTATAGCAATAAGAAAACAAGAAATTAAGTACCTTTTAGACACAGGCTCAACTACTAGTATTGTTAAGCGAGCTATATTAACTGAAAATTACCCGGAACAGAAACTTAAGAAGCCTATTAGATATCGAACTTTAAATGGATTTAGTGAAATATTTGTTCAAGTCGTTACACCTTTTCCAGATGAGTTTTGTTGTATAGGAACACTCAGTTGGAAGGTGGTTGATTTCCAAAATGAAAAATACGATGCTATAATGGGGCAAAATTTTATGGTTCCACTTCAAACAGTGATAAATTATAAAAACGACTATGTAGAAATTTTGGGTAACAAATTGGTTTTCGAAAAGATACACTACCCTTTTCGTACTGAAGGCATTTGCTTACTTGAGACGGTTCCAGGGGGGAATATTTTAAATAAAATAAATTTTAGTCATTTAAATGTGGAAGAAACAAAAGAAATAACAAGTCTTTTAAATAATTTTAAAGACTTATTTTATGTTGAGGGAGATAATCTATCGGCAACAACCGAAATAGAACACCAAATAATAACTGACATCGACATACCTCTATATTCAAAGATATCCACATGTTCACGAAAACGAAATTAGAAAACAAATCAGTAATATGTTAGAACAGAACATTATCCAAGAAAGCAACTCTGCTTGTAACAGTCCCTTGTGGATTGTCCCAAAAAAATTTGATAATTCGGGAAAAAAAAATGGAGGATAGTCATAGACTATAGAAAACTGAACGAGCATACAGTTGAAGATAAATATCCTATACCTAACTTAAATAGTTTATTAGATAGGCTGGGAAGAGCTCAATATTTTTCTACTGTGGATTTGGCGAAGGGATTTCACCAAATACTTGTCAAAAAAGAGGATAGACAGAAAACAGCTTTCTTCACTCCCTTTGGGCATTACGAGTTCATCCGAATGCCCTTTGGATTAAAAAATGCACCATCAACGTTCCAAAGATTGATGAATTCAGTGCTCCGAAATCAAATGAATAGAATATGTGTAGTCTATATGGACGATATTCTGATATTTAGTTATTCTTTAGTAGAACATATTAATAATATTAAGGAAGTATTTTATGCGCTTAGGAAAGCTGGGCTAAAAATACAAATTGATAAGTGTCAGTTTCTGAAGAAGGACACAGAGTTTCAAGGTCATGTACTAACAACTAATGGCGTCAAGCCAGACCCTAATAAAATATCTATAATACAAAAGCTCAAGCTTCCAAATACTGAAAAGAAAATTAAATAATTTTTAGGAATGACTGGATTCTATAGAAAATTCATTCAGAATTATGCTAAGATAGCATATCTTATGACTAGATATTTAAAGAAGACTGAAAAAGTAAATACAAATGACCTTAGCTTTATTTTATATTTTCAAAATCGTAACTGATGCAAGTAATTATGCAATTGGAGCTGTCTTAACACAAGATGGTCACCCAGTAGCATATGCTACGCGAACTTTGAATAGACACGAAATAAACTATGCAACAATCGAGAAAGAATTGTTGGCAATTGTTTGGGGTGTCAAATATTTTAGGCCATACATATATGGGAAAGAATTTGATTTGGAAAGTGACCACCAACCTTTAAAGTGGCTTATGGCCAAGTATTCGGACAAAGATATCAGCCCAAGACTCCAGAGATACCTGATTGAACTAGGCGAATATTGTTTCAAAATAGAATACATAAAAGGAAAGTGTAACTATATTGCCGATTTTCTAAGTAGAATTAATGCAGAGACAAATGAAATAAATTTATCTGAAACAATAAAAGAAGAGTTGATTTGTAACGGAGAATCAAGCAGCGAATTAGACTCCCTGAATGTTCAAACTATACATTCTCAAGAGGAAGACCTCGATGATGGCACTCATACTTTGGATACCGTGGTTAATCGATGTAAAATCCAAATTATTGTAGTAGAAACAAAAGAAACAAATGTTATAATGGTATTCGGTAATAAACGAATCTATATAGATAGAAATGATATTGAACAGGAAAACATATCTAATATTCTGAGAAGAGAGATTATTAAAGGAAAGATAGGAATATATTCGGATTTATGTGAAAGAATTTCCTGACAGGAACAAAATCAACCTAATTAAGCGTTCATACTTTGCGAAGTATATAGAAGACGATAACGAACTACATAAACAAATAGCAATGTTTCTTTAGTACGAAACTAGACATTCGAGTATAATAGCTACTTATGAAAATATCAAGCATAAAATCTACAACCCAGATCTAAAAACTGCAGTACTACAGTTCTCTAAGGCCCTACTAAAATCAAAAGCTACGCTGGTATGGGCTATTCTCATACCTCCTAAGTCACGAATGTCATCATAAAGATGACACTCGGTCAGTATATATCGCCAGTCCTCCGGTCGATTGCCACATCGGCACATAAAAGTATTGGAAAGATTACTAGAGTGCAAAAAATCATTCATAAAACCATGCCCAGTCAGCAAAAAGCCCAGACTCAGGCTAAGCCCGAAATCTGGACGTCCACAGACAAAGTCCTCATCACGAATAAATTCGTGCGTAACACGACCATTACAGGAATCAGTCCATCTAATTCTCTACTTGGCCACAAGACACTCATCAAGAAGAGTCCTGACTCGTCGCTCATCAGCACCCACCAGGTCAGCATCAGAAATCTAATCATCCGGAAGAAGCGGCAACCCGTTCTTAAACTGCGACGTATCACCTCCAAGTCAAGAGGAGCAGCACCCAGCAAGACCTGAAGAGACTCCGTAGACACCGTACGACAAACCGGCAAGCATGCCAACAACGCAACCCTCTGACACGTCAAGACCTTGTTTCTGCCTTGAACATATTTGACCAGCTCGCACCATACAGAACCCGTCATACATAATGCGAACTGCACGCCTGCTCAAGCCCCAGTCATTCCTAAGAACACGCCAACTGAATAAAATAATGTATCTTTATTCGTTTTAATGAATCTTAAGACTAATTTGCAAAGTATTCCTTAACAACTATTTATACTATTTAGGTTTTATCTTCGTTTATCTATTTCTTGAAAAATCTTTGTTCTGTTTCTTGTTCTTTATAATCAATGTTCATTTGGATTTAATCCCTATTTATCAGTTCGGGAAAATCCCATGATCAAACAAATAATTAGTTTAAAAAACACAACAAAGAAGTGTTATCGTTTAAGACAAAGTCTGGAAGTGACAAAAATGGTTATTTGAAATACATAAAGAAAGTTACTTATTATACTTAACTCCTCCATCCCTTGTCTGAAACACTCCTGGGTTTCTCTTAATCGTTATTAGTTTTACATAAATTGTTCCAATTAAAAAAAATATTCATTTTTAGTATATACTTAGTTTATTGATCTTCTTTTCCTTCCAATCTCCAATATTCTGTTACTTTAACAGTGTTTACTCTTAATTAATTTACAATCATATAAGTACAACAAACAGTAATACATAGTAATATATAATATAAACGTTTTGATTTTATTTATTCTGAGGTTTGTATTTATTCACAATATTTTCAACATCTAAAGAATATGATGAAACATCAGGAATTCTAATATTTTGAATTTCATTTAGCTTTACAATAACTCAATTTTTTTTATTAGATTGTATATCAATATAAATGCGATTACAATAACCTTCATCAGTGTAAAATTTAGACCGTATGAAATCTTGCTTTGGATTTTAAGTTCTGTTATTTCTTGTATGTTATTTGCATGTTCCAATATAATGTCCTCAAAGTTAAGTTCATTTTGTGTTATATTTACTATTCTGTTTGTCGGGTAGAAAAATTTTTCATGAAAAAGGTGCTTTCTGTTTTTAAATGTATAATTTATAATTGTTATATTACAATTGTTAAATCCTATTAAATAATTTCCAGTCAGGCTCAAATTCCTATAATCACAGGTTTGCTTAATGTATTCATTTCTTGCGTTTGTCAACAAAATAGTTTCGTCTTCTATAGCTCTTACATCAGTTTTATTATTAAATCTGTACCTACAACTGTCTTTTATAGAATAATGTTTGCTTCTTTTCAGGTGTCTCAACGCTACATTTTCCTCATATGATAGCGTCATATTTTCTATTTCAACAATACTTTCATCTATTTCATCGATTTCCATATAGTTTTCATTAGGTATTGGAGTAAATACCCTTAATTGGGTGGTTAAAATTGTTTCTCGGATTTGTATAGCTATAATTATAGAATTATCTTTAAAAGTCATTACTCCTATTTTTAGCAATTTTATTTTGTAAAAATCTATATTGAACAACTCAATTTCTTTCTTTGTGAGTATACTGGGATGAATAAAATTGTTCTTTGCTGATGCAATATTGTCCCGTATTTTTTCTATTTCGTCTTCTACGATATTTAACTTTGACAATTGGTCTAAATATAACAATCGTCTCACAATTTCATTATTACTTTTCCGAATTTGTCCAAAAGCTGATTTTATATTAGTTCTATCATTTTCTAATGAATTCTTTAATCTGGTAAGAGATTTATTAAATGAGTCATTTATAATTACTTGCTTATTTATTGTCCTAATGAGGTTCCTATTATTTTCGTCAGTCATTGTAAGATGTTCCATAATTTCAAGTCTATCGTTATCATCCATTGTTCCAAAGAGCCATTTCTGTGCTGTACCCACGAAATTTACCAAGCCTCTTCTTTTCCTCTGTTGATATGGCATTATTTTCTGCACTTTATTATGTATTATCTGTATTTTTCCCACAAGTAACTGTTTATAACTTAAATCTAATGTATTAATGTTTTCCTCCAATATACTTAGGGTTTCCAGAACTTCCTTAATATCCACGATATGAATTATGATATTCGTTGTATTCACTATTTCTACATCTTTGATTTTTATATCTACGTATCCGTTACTTTCCGATATTTGATTGATTTGCAAGAACCCATTAACATTACAGTTCATTAGGAAGAAGATCAGCAGCATTTTCAGGACCTGAAAATTTTAGCGGTCTTTTAATATTTGCTTCATGAACATTTGCAAGTCTATATTTTTTGAACTTAGGTTGCTCTTTATGCCTAACATTCGTATAATTTTTTATGTAGCCCTCTTGTATGTTTTTATATAATTTTCTCTATTCGGATTTCTTTTCTCATTCATTTTATCCTTATATTTATTTATTCTGTTTTTCACCAGATTATAATCTATCTTATTATTAACTACATCGAAAGGGGTACATTTAATAGAACTGTGATAGCTATTGTTATAAAAGCTTATGGCTTTTACCATTTGCGTTTCTATTGGTAGCTGTTCTTCAGTATTTAGCGCTCTTATTTTCTCTGTAATAGTATTATTTAATCGCTCTACATCACTATTTCCTCTGTGGCTATTTGGCTTTGTTACATGAAAATCAATGCCTTCAGTATTCAAAAAGTTTCTAACATTGTGTAAATTAAATTCATTGTCAAATTTTTTTTATTTTTCCCTTTATTGCTAAAAACTCTCTAATTTTTTGTGCTATTGTTGTACTATTTCTGTCAAGTAAATGAAAACAGATAGCATGTTTTGAAAACTTGTCTATAAAAATGACAAATGAATGCTTACTGCTTACGTATGTGTCTACATGTACCACTTCGTTTACAGTTGACGGTGTTTCCGTTCGTTGGAAATTCTTTCTTATGGGGTTTCGGTCATATTTCGCTGACGAACATATATGACAGTTATTTATAATTTTATGTACTGCAACAAATCGCGTTTAGTAGGAGAAGACAGCGACTTTTGTAGGTAGGGTGGTTTCTCTCGGTGTGATCGTACGTGGTCTTGCCGTTGGCGTGGTATCGCAGAAATACTGCCTTGCTTCGCACATCGCCAGTCGTTCCCTGTAGGTTGGTTGTTGGTGATGGTTCTTGCTGGTTTTGGTGTCGCGGCTTTACACTGGGAGACTTTGCCTTTGCCGGGGATAATCAGGCAGTTCTTCTGTGGACGAACTGCATGGGTATCATTGGCAGTGTATGCTGGCATGCGTCGGCGTCTGACGCTGGTGTGCTGGCTTTTAGGCTCTTGTGTGGTGCTGTTGACGGACTGGCTATGCCCCTGGATGTTTTTATTGGCGGGTGTTGCGGATTGGTGCTTGACTTGGACTTTTCTTATGTTCCTGGTTTTGGTTTGACGCTGAGTCACTCTTGTGACCTTTGGTTCACCCGTGAGGGGAACCCTGTTCAGTGTTGTCTTGTGTGCTGTTTGTTCGTGACGTCCTTGCTGGTGTCACTTTTTGTGGCACAAAGTGTCGCTCGTGAGGGCGGCTGTTTATTGTTTTGTGTACTGCGCTTTGTCTTGTCGTTGTACCCTTTTTGTTGCTGTTTGTTTTGTGTTTTGATGGTGGGGGGCCACCAGCCCCGAACTGTTTGCAGTTCAACTGGTAGTAGTATTTTGCTCCGAGGTCTGACCGGAGACTTAAATCTGGTACCACGGGCGTCAGGATGGCCGCGGAGCTTCGGTTCCGCCCTGACGATGGTGAGGCCCTTCGGGGAGAAACGTGGTGGCTGTGGTTGTACCCAAAGCGGAGAGAGCTTCTGCTCGGTGTAACATCCACTCTTTACTAAAAATGAAAATACATGTTTAGTCACAGTTAAAAGTGTTGATAGTGTCACCTTCTAACACAGCTTTCTTGTTAATGAGTAAAAATAAATTATTTTCTTCCGGAACTCTTATTTTACAATCTAATTTTGTAAAACATTTGGCTAAAAGATGTCGACAATTTCTAATTTTTGCAAAAACTGATTTTTTCCCAATTGTTGATAATTTATACCTTGGATTTGTGTACTCTAATATTGAATTATATGTCTTTATTAGAAGCAAAATATATTCATATATCTTATCAGGATTTTTTGTCAATGGTCTATTTTGTACAATTCTCTTTTTAATTTTATCAAATTCTGATATCAATTCATTAAATTTTGAAAGATCAAATTCTGACATTTGCAGAAAAAGAATATATTTTAAAGTTTAATTTTTTCTGAAAGAAAATAGAAAAATATTTTTTCTGAATTTTTAAACTTTGGATTAAAGTGTTATATTTATTTCAAATTATGATGAAAATTAATAGTGTAATAATGTTGTAAGAAACATTATTTCTAATATTATTTTAGTTTTTTAAAAGAAATTCTCTCTCGATTATTACTACTCTTTCCTTGAGTGTGTTCTGTCTTCTATGCGTGTTCATTTATTAAATGCATACTGAAAAAATAATAGGATTTTGTTTCTGTATTGTTGTTTTTTTCTTCGTTTATCTTTTGTTATTACGTTTATTTCGTTGGCTTGATATTACATTAAATTATTAAAGGTTATATTCATATGAAAAATTTATAAAATATATATATGTATTGAGTTAAATATCTAATATATGTAAGTATATGTATAATTAAAATTTTTTTTGAATTTCATTCGTTTATGTTGTAAATTTTGAATTTAATTTACCTCTGAATATTTTTGTATTTATATATTTATATGTAAAACTTGATATAAAATACACCAAGCCTTTATATTCACTGGGAAATGATATTTTAATAAGAAATATTTTGGTATTTTTTATAGTTACATATTAAATCATTTCTTCTTACATTGAGATAATTTAAAGTCAAGAACGTAGAAGTTATTTTAAATGTTGTTTGTTTGATGGTAAGTATATAAAATTAATTAATCACATATGCATGTATACAGATATGTATTACATATATATGTATGTTTTGTATATTTTTTAAACTTTATAACATATAAGGTATATAGGCAAGTATGCTTGTATGGAAGTATAAATTTAAATATGTTATTTTTTCCAAAAATAAATTTTATAAATTTTTTTTTTTTTTTTGTATTTGATATGTTTAATATATTGTTTTTTTTTCTCGTATTACAAATAATTGTTGTTTTGTTTTCTTTTTTTCCTTTTGTATTACTCTTTAGGTATGGTTATTTTGCAATCTTTCCTCTTTTGCTGTCCATTTTTGTTTTGTACTCTTTGTGAGTTTACATATTATTTCTCCGTTTTTCCCAATTTATGTAGTTCACCAATTTTGTTCTCTTATTGGAAGTTTCTTTTTATTAAAAGGAACACTTTCCAACGTTAATTTTTTTCCATGTTGCTAACTTCTGATTTTTTCATTTTACACTTTGTTCTTTTCGTTGTTTTTATATGAAAAAAATTTTTTTTTTTGGTTTATGCCGTTATTATTTAAGCAATTTTTTGAGGGTTTTTTTTTCTCAATTATGAGTTTATTATTTTTGAAAGAAAATATCTAAATGTAATTATCGTTTTGTACAGTTTTTACAGACTTGATGTCCGTTTATTTCTTTTTCTTTTTTTGTACATAACGTTTTTTTCCCCACATTTACAAACTTGACTATGGGTATTTTACTTTCTGTGTTCAAAGTTGTTTTTTTTTCTTTAGTTTTTTAATTATAAGTAGGTATACGACAAAGGTTTTTTTTTTTTAAATTTCAACACGCACAAAATTGCCAAATTTTCTCAAGTATATAATAATTAAAATGTTTCATGTATTTCTAATGTACACAATTATTTGTGCTTATTTTTCCATATACATATGTAAGTTAACAACGGTGGCAATACTGTCGCCCAAGAATAATTTTGCAACTTAAGCTTTTTTAATATTTTTACTTCTACACGCGCATCCGATCCAATTACGAAATTGCCTTCTTGCTGAAACAGTGGGAAAATAATTTTGCATGATCAGCGTCTGCATACCCGCGCATGTTGGTGCAACGTGATCATCAAATGAAACGAGCCAACAGGGTTGGCTGAGAATAAGCAGTGTTATTCGGTTCGGTTATCATTATCTCTTCTTGAAGTAAAAGTAAATTGTGCAAATTATTATTCCTCAAATAACTAAAATTCTATAAGTGCTTGTAAATAAATTTAATTGAAAAGTAATTTAAATTAAAAAGTGTTTTATTCCTGTAAAAGGCGCGAGTTGGTGCGCCTTAATTTATTTTTTTAAAGAAACCCGTTTAAATCCCTTTAACTGGCGCCCGAGCAGGGACCTGAAAAAACGGTCCTTAATAAATAAAATATAATAAAAGGAAAATCCATCCTCCTTCACCAAACCGATATTCCTGGTGAAAGTGAAGTCTTCCGTACCCCAGTAGGTTCCCGCGATAATCAAAGTGGGGCACTAAAAAGGAACCATACGGAGCTTCCGTGAGGAAAAAAGGGTTTTAAACGGGCGCGTCGCGTACCTTAGCCAAGGCTATATGCTTGATTTCTAAAATAAAATATTTTTTTTGACAGCGAAAGCAAAATATAAAATTAAAAATTGAAAAAGAAAATTAAAATACAAAAGAGATATCCTTCTAAAATTGAAAGCGAAAATATAAAAAAATTGAAATAAAAAAAAAAGAAAAAAGCAAAATTGAAAAAGAAAAATTATATAATTTTTAAAATTGATTTCTGAAATAAAATTGAAAAAGAAAATTAGGATACAAAAGAAGATATCCTTTTAAAATTGAAAGCAAAAATATAAAAAAAAATTGAAAAAAAAGAGCAAAATTGAAAAAGAAAAACGAAAATAAAATATATTGATTGAAAAGATAATATAAAAAAGTTTAAGAAAAAGAATTGAAGTGAAACTGTGCAACGATCAAGGATCCTACATTTTTCGTTAAAGTGTCCCAGGTACCTATTCCAGGTAAGTGAAATTTTTCCCTTCTTGTCAGCTTAATATAAAAACTATGGATGAGATGAAAGCTACAATAACGGCCATGACTGGGGCCATAAATCAGTTTATGGAACAGTTTAAGGCTGTCGAAACTCGTATAGGAACTATAGAATCGAAGCTTAGTAACAATGCGCTAGGAGAAATTTTGGGTAGGTTAGAGCTCCTCGAAAGTAGGCTACCGTGGCTGTCCCAGTGGTCGCAGAGGAAGTATCTCTTCAACGACCACGAACCGAAACCGAGTTAAGAGATATAAGCCGTCTTCCTGACAGCGTAAGGGATTTAAGAACATTTGAGGGTAATCCAACTCAGTATGTATCCTGGGTTAATTCCGTGGAAAACATACTGGGGGATTTTGAAATTGTCAGGGACAAGCCGATTTATCGTGCAATCATCCAAAGCATCCGTCAAAAAATTATTGGTGCTGCGGACACGGCTCTGGTGTCCTATAATGTATTCAATGGTGATTGGACTGAAATCAAGAAAATACTTTCACTCCACTATGCTGACAAACGAGACATCCAAACTCTGGAACATCAACTCAATCAGCTTTCCCAGGGATCCTCATCCATGGATGAATTTTATTCAACCGTTAACCATCAACTTTCGCTTATTATCAACAAACTGCAGACATTTTCATACGTGGATTAAAGCCGGATCTTTCCCGTATGATTATTATACAGCGACCCAGAACGCTCCCTGAAGCATACTCCGCTTGTTTAGAATTGCAAAACCTAACGGTGCGAAACAATATAATTTATGCGAAAACGAAGTCTCACGAATCGACCCCCACAGAGACAACTCATCGTCCTGGGCCTTCAGGGCCACCAAAATTATTTACTGCGCGATCGGGGTGGCAGAATAATGATTATAGGCCCAGAAACTGGCAACATACCAACAACTATTCTAACTTTCGGGCAAATGGATATTCCAACTATAGGCCAGTGTTACCCCCACGATATCCGGCCATAAAACCGGAACCGATGGAGGTTGATAGGTCAGTACAATCTCGGCGGGTAAATTACATAAACAACCCTAGGACAGCTGAGAAAAGAGGTGCATCTGAAATAAATACAGGGTACAAACAGCCTAAACTCTATCACATAGAAACTTTTCTGATGAGGACCCTATAGATAAGAATCAGCTAGAGGAAGATTACCGCACGGAGAAGACCGTAGGGGAGGTGAATTTTATGGGGGAAGGCCCTCAAGTTTGCCCTATATAGAGTACCCTTCTGCTACTGGTGATATTTTATGTTTTTTGATCGACACTGGCTCTAACAAGAACTTTTGTAGCCCTCGCTTATCACACGGTAGCATAATTTTGGAAAAACCAATAAATGTGCGGTCAGTAGGAGGAGATGTGTGTATAGATAGGAAAGTCATTGGACCATTTTTTAAAATTTTTGGAATAAAGGAACCTATACAATTTTATGTCTTGCCAGCACTAAAAACATTTGATGGAATTATTGGGGATGACACACTTAAGGAGTTAGGCGCATTAGTTGATAGAAAGGGAAATGTTTTAGTTCTGAAAAATAGTTTTAAAATTCCGTTAAAAGAAAAAATAACTGCCGAGTCAAATTATATATTAGGCGAGGAATATGTGCCAGAAATTAGGACAAAAATAGAAAATCTTATTAGTAAATACAAGCCACTCTTTGGACCACTCGATGGTAGCGAACTTGCGTCAACAAATGTTCAGGCAGAAATCAGGACAAGCACAGAAGAACCAATATATACAAAAAGTTACCCATATCCAGTCTGTATGAGGGAAGAAGTAGAGAGACAGATAAAAGAATTACTTTCAGAAGGAGTAATAAGGCCGTCCAAAAGTCCATACAATTCGCCCATATGGGTCGTGCCAAAAAAGCCAAAACCCAATGGCGAAAAGCAATATCGAATGGTAGTGGACTTCAAGCGCCTTAATGCCGTCACCATTCCAGATACCTACCCAATTCCTGACATTACTTCTACTTTAGCTAGTTTAGGAAAAGCAAAGTATTTCACAACAATAGATCTTACATCAGGCTTTCATCAAATAGCCATGAAACCAAACATATACCGAAAACTGCTTTTTCAACAGCGAACGGTAAATTCGAGTATTTAAGCCTTTTGGCTTAAAGAATGCGCCGGCAATATTCCAGAGAATGATTGACGATGTCCTCCGCGAGTACATAGGCAAAATCTGTTTTGTTTATATTGACGATGTAATCGTAATCGGCGAAAGTATGGAAAGTCACTTGAGGAATGTAGATACAATTTTTGCAAGGCTTCGTGAAGCTAATCTAAAGGTAAATCTTGACAAAACACATTTCATGAAAACTGAAGTAGAATTCCTCGGTTATATCGTAGGGTCTGAGGGCATAAGACCAGATCCTGGCAAGGTAAAGTCAATTGAAAATTTGTTACCACCCACGAACTTAAAAGAGTTGAAAAGCTTCCTGGGAATGACTTCCTATTATAGAAGATTTATTCGCGACTATGCAAAGGTGGCAAAACCCCTTACAAATCGTACAAGAGGAGAACATGCCCAAATAAAAGCTAGTCAGTCTAAAAAGGTGCCAATTAATCTAGATAACGAATCTTTGAAGTCTTTTAATAGACTTAAATCTATGTTAACCACAGCCGAGATCCTGGCCTTCCCAGACTTTAAGAAACCGTTTAACTTGACGACGGATGCCTCTAATACCGCGCTTGGTGCCGTTTTATCACAAGGTGAGATGGGCAAAGACAAACCCATAGCATATATTTCTCGATCGCTCAACAAAACTGAAGAGAATTATGTCACCAACGAGAACGAGATGTTGGCTATTGTATGGGCTCTTGATAATCTTCGAAATTACTTGAATGGGGCAAAAAAAGTTAAGATTTATACCGATCATCAACCTTTGACGTTTGCGTTGGGAAATAGGAATTTTAATGTCAAACTAAAAAGATGGAAGGCACGTATAGAGGAGTTGATTTATAAGCCTGGTAAATCGAACCACGTGGCAGATGCCCTTTCGAGACTAAGAACCGTTTCAAATCATTTATATCATTCTTCTACTGATACAGCGAGTGAGGGAATGGCTATGAATTCAGATGAAACTCTAACTGCTTCGGAGGGTCGAGAAGACGATGATCTTTCATCAGCTGGAACAGCTCACAGTGCAGAACAAGATGCTTCCGACTTGATACCCCATGTAGATGTACCTATAAACGTCTCTAAGAACCAGATTATAATAGGAGTAGGAATGGACATGACGGCCATGGAAGAACTACACCGTGGGTACACACGACATTTTATTTCATCAAAGAACTGGACTGATCAGGCGCTTATTACCTTATTGAAAGAAAAACTTCATCCAAACATTGTTAATGGTATTAAAGCACCAGAGAGTCTTCTGGGTGCCATACAGGAAATATACATTGACCATTTTTCTAGATATAAGATTAGACTTACTCAGAAGCTAGTTACAGATATTACTTCAAAGGAGCGTCAATTCGAAATAATTGAAGCTGAGCACAGACGAGCGCATCGTAATTCTAGGGAAAATGGGGAACAAATTTTAGTACAATTTTATTTCCCACAAATGCGCGCTAGTATAAGGAAGTATGTTGCCACCTGCGATGTATGTAATAGATGCAAGTATGATAGGAAACCTCCACAAATACATCGCCAAGATACACCAGATCCTAAATATCCATGTGAAATTCTTCATATGGACATTATGCAAATTCAAGGGCAGAAGTTTATCACCTGCATAGATAAATTTACGACATTCGCTAAATTTTTTGGTATTAAGGATAGGTCATTGGTACAGGTGAGAAAAAAACTAATTAAAATTTTGCACTATTTCACAGTGCCAAAAATTTTAGTTACTGATAATGAACGCAGCTTCTTAAGCCCTTTAGTGGAAACCTTTATCAAGTCGCTAGGTATTGAATTATACCTTACACCAGTACAAAGAAGTGAGGTGAACGGGCAAGTTGAGAGACTGCATTCAACAATAATCGAAATTTATAGGTGTTTAAGGGTCGAATACCCGAATCTATCAGTAAAGGAATTAATTGAAATCTGTGTCGATAGGTACAATAACACCATCCATTCGACTACAAAGAAAAGACCTCGTGACTTATTCTTCAACAGGAACATCGGAGCAAACTATGAAAATCTGCTATCAGCACAGAAGAAGATTAATACTGATCTCAGACACTTGCTTAAAAGAAATATGGCGGCTCGCAAGGCCAGAATGAATAGAAGCAGGCAAAGCGCCAAAAAATATAGGAGGGGTGATAGAATCTATGTAGACATTAAAACTATTCAGGGAAAAAACAAAGCGTTATACAGAAAAGAAATAGTTGAAAAGGATAATAGGGTAACTGTGCTGACAAGAAGCGGAAGAAAGATTCACAAGGAGCATATAAAGAATTTAAATGGGCAAAGTCCAAAGAAAAATATTGTATTATAAATAATTATGGATCCTTTGTCGTCTCAGTCACTTAACCTATACTTCTTAAATAAAAAAAAAATTAAAAAATATAAAAAAGAGGGGAAGGGTACTATTTAAGCAAAATAAAAACATAAATCTAACCATTTGTCACTTAAGCATTTCATCCATTTGTCACCCAAACATTTCATTGTCATGATCGCCTCATTTTTATCGATATAATTAACTTATACTTTTTTCAGAAATTAAATTTTTTTTACCATGCACCTCAAGTTTATCGCACTCAACCTGATTTCTTTTGTAACTAGTGTACAAATCTACCTGTACACAACATCACTGGTTTCATTGAAGATTGGGAATGGCTGGATAGTAGACGGGAACTTTAAATTAGTGCACGTCATCAACTTAGAAGAGTACAGAGAAATGGCTGCAAACATATCATCCCTTATTCAGGAGCACATTCCGCCAAGCAAAAACAAGGAATTCATTTTGCACCACATGCTGCAGGTACAAGAACGCCTTAACGAATTGACAAACGATTGGATCGGATCGGCTTGGAAATGGGTTGCAGGAAGCCCTGATTCAACGGATTGGAATAACATACTAAGAAGTCAGGAAGATATCATCGCGAATAACAACGAACAATATAAAATTAATAAAGAGCTTCAGCAGACAACGAACCAAGTGGTTAGGAGGATAAATGAAATTGTCACCAAAATGAACAGTATAACGGGCGGCAAGGACTACACTTTAATGGAACAAAATACCATCAACGAGGTCATCATTTTGAGGGACGAAGTAAATGAAATTGTCCGAGCGTGTCAGCTGGCCAAGAGTGGTATTGTTAACACAAACCTGTTAGACCAATCTGAGATCAATAGAATAATTGGCGAGCTGGAAACGTTACCTTATGGCAATGCGATAGAAGCAGTGGAATACGGAACGCCATCAATTTATACAAATGGTTCATTACTATTGTACATTCTGTCCATACCAAAACTCGGAAGAAGCTTTTATAACTTGCTTCTGACTAGAGCTACTATTATTGAAGGAAAACAAATCTATCTGCCGTTTGAGAGAGTGCTTGTTAATGAAGCTGAGACCTACGGTATCAACGGCGAATGCCTTTTAATAAGTAATTCGACAGTCTGCAAAAGAGCATCGGTAACCAAATTGGAAGAGGATAACTGCCTTAACCGCATTCTTAAAGGCGGAACAGCAAGATGTGAATACAGACATACCCAAGAAGAAATTGTTGAGCTATTGAGTGATGACATTATCTACGTGACGAACCACAAAGGTTTCATTGAGTCAAATGGCAAAACCGAGTTCCTGAATGGCACCTATCTTCTGCAACTTTCCAACGAATCAGTAGTAATAAGAAATCATACTTACTCAAGTAGCTCGATCACGAAGGTTCAAGCCTTACCGCCAGTACTAGCAAACGTAACACATGATGACATGCTGCTGGACATCAAATATGTTCATGAGATAAGCCTTAGCAATATAAACCGATTGAACCAGTTAGGCGTAAGGTTCAATGGTACAGTGGGAATTAACGTTATGATGATTGCCTCAATGACCTTTTGCCTTGGATGGCTTTGGTATCGGCAAACGAAAAAATTGAATCTTCCAAAGCTAAATATTCAACTACCAACCATAGACTCCCGGATCTGCGGGACGCAGACATTTAAGGAGGGAGGAGTTAACAACGGTGGCAATACTGTCGCCAAAGAATAATTTTGCAACTTAAGCTTTTTTAATATTTTTACTTCTACACGCGCATCCGATCCAATTACGAAATTGCCTTCTTGCTGAAACAGTGGGAAAATAATTTTGCATGATCAGCGTCTGCATACCCGCGCATGTTGGTGCAACGTGATCATCAAATGAAACGAGCCAACAGGGTTCGCTGAGAATAAGCAGTCTTGGCTAAGGTGTTATTCGGTTCGGTTATCATTATCTCTTCTTGAAGTAAAAGTAAATTGTGCAAATTATTATTCCTCAAATAACTAAAATTCTATAAGTGCTTGTAAATAAATTTAATTGAAAAGTAATTTAAATTAAAAAGTGTTTTATTCCTGTAAAAGGCGCGAGTTGGTGCGCCTTAATTTATTTTTTTAAAGAAACCCTTTTAAATCCCTTTAACTTGTAAGTTCACGTTGCTTATTTTTTTTCTTAGTTCTTAAACAATTTCTTTTTATAAATTTTTAATTATTAAATAACACATGTCTGCGAAAATTGTTTTTTTCAGCTGTATGAGATATTTTTACTGAATTATATGTTCTAAAGTGCGCTGATTTCAAAAGTGATGGGCATTTTTTTCTATCACATAAGGATTTTTTGCAAATTCAAACACAAAAAATTGGTTAAAGCACTCCTTTATTCAAAATTTTCAAACAATAAATATTTTTTTTAAAGCAAACGAAACATTATTTTGATACATATGTATACTTATCATGTTTTTTATTAAACCTCTTCTTCTTTTCCTTGATGCTTTGACGAGTCCTTTTCCCGAGTCCTTTTCCTGAGCTTGATTCACCCGGAGGAGGTAATGAAGCTTCGTCCTCCAACTCACTACGGTATTCATCCAAACTGGAAGGTGGCTGCGAGATAGATATCTCGGAGCTATGTGGTACTGGACGTATAGCTGAGTCAAGATTAGGATAACTTATGTTTCTTTTGTTTTTTGAATTGAATCCCTTTACGTCAACTGAGCAGAAGTAGCAGTCAGTGATGTGATTTTTCTGCTCACGCCATATCATAGGAATTCCAAATTGAAATGCATTTTTGATAAAAAACTGTTTATTTTTAAAAACTATCTTCTATAAATACTAAATATTAAAACTAATTTGGTACACATGCGTACCTGTCATTTCCCCTATTACCACACACACACATACACACGATTCTCCGGTCATCTTTTCAAATGCATGTTAACATTAGGTAGTACCTAAAGTCTTAAACAGATTCAAAGAAACAATTAGCACTATCTATTAATTAGTGTACACGTTTGTTACGTCAAGGAAAAACAAATAATCCTTTCTGCGGAAATACGCTAATTTGTAATAGCAGACCTTCGCTAATCGGTGTGTGAGATAATAGGGTTGGTTTTTTTCAAGGCCATAAATGTCATTTGTTATTCGTTTTTCATGATATATATCTTATATTATTCTTGAGGTATTTTTCTTTCAAAAAAATGTGCAAAATATAAAATTTTTGCTTTTTCTTTTTTTTATTGCATTTTTAAACTGAAAAAAAACGCGAATTTTGCAAGAAAAAAATTTTTTCCCCTCTTAAATTTTTGAATAATTCCAAAACGATAAAATATAGAAAAAAATTATATGTAATTGAATTAAACACAATTTTGTTACGCATCTTTTGGTGCTTTGTTTATGAAAATCGGATGAGCCGTTCTCGAGTTAGGCTGAAATATGTTTTCGTACCTGACTAATTTAGGGGGAAAAAATTGCCACACCCATAAAAAAAAATCCCTACGCGATGGAGAAAAACCGAAAACGGATTTGAGTTTAGCGCATCAAAATCTGTAAGAAAATGTAAAAAAATCCTATGCAGTTTTTTGGTAATTATTATTTTTTTCACCACTTTATACCGAGTACAGATTCTTTTGTTCAACGGTCGCCATGTCGCATCCACTCTTTACTAAAAATGAAAATACATGTTTAGTGTTTGATTATCTATTAACAACTGCCTTTATTCTTATTGTTTCTTTGATATCCACAGCTATACAAGAATATTTATTTAATACTTATATGTTGGTACCATTGGCTTGGTTGTATATGTAAGTAGGAAAGGTGGTGCCAAGTACGAGTGTTGGCACTAGTGCAAGTGATAGCACTACATCGGTGTGGAGTTGCATTGCAACCGGGTGCCGTGACCCATAGATCGGTAGGAGTTTTAGATGGGCTCCGCTCCTACCCAAGGGGGAGCGTGAGTTAGGGCCTTCGGGCAGGCAGTCAAGTTAAACACTGACATATTCTGTCCCTATCTACTCACCCCCGGGGTGTGTCTTCTCTGTGAAATTCCACCTTGATGTATCACTACCGGGGAATATATGTGCGCCAGCACCTGGAACTGCCATGGGTATGAATCTGTCAAAAGGAAACCTGAGGGTTTATCTAAAGGATACCTTCGGGGTCCGACCAGTGACTCTCAACACTGGTACCACGGGAGCCGGTAGCCCCGCATAGGGAGCACAAATGTCCGAGCAATGGGTTAAGAGCTGATGCTCACGAATGGTTGAACAATGAGTGCTCGGAGTCTGTGGACCGAACTTCGTTCCAACCCCACGGGGTTTAATGGATGATGTTCTGGGAACAACATCCCTGGTTCGTTGTTCGGTCTGTAGACTTCGTGCACACCCAAATGCTCGGATAGCGGAATCTGTGACCGGTTATTGGTGAGGTTCCCTGCGGGGGTTCACGTGGTGGCTGTGGTTGAAACCAAAAGGTACGCTGGGAACGGAGTTCATGTCACCTTTGGCAGGGTGGCATGTTCTTCGATGTGCTGTTTCATAAAAACAGATGTCACTCGACACGGGTTTTGGATAGGCCCAACAAGGGTGGTGTGTGTGACATGGCAGAAACGCACATAATTTGCTACCTGTGTCCTTTATTGGTCACAGGGGCTATAGTGGTAAGCATGAATACCACTCGTGGCTTGACCATGGTGAGATAAGGCCCTAGGGGCAGGTGCTCACCTAAATCATCCACATGCATTGTCCCTATCTACTCACTCTCAGTTTGGCAGTTGGATTATGCGGTCGTGTTTATTCTTAGTGCGGGAGTTTTAAATAAATTTAATTGATTTATTTTTGTTTTGATTTTCGTTAAGAAGAAGACTCGGGCTCCGCTGATTGAGCCTCAAGGGCAAGTGTTCAAGTGTTAGTAGTGAGTGTAAAAGAGACGGAGTTTTGGATTTTGTTGATTGTGTTTTGTGTATTCATTGTGCGAGAAAAGTGCTCTCGGAAGGGCCGTGTCTGATATCAGTTTGAAGGTCTCGTCGAGCCTGTTAGACTGATACCAAGATCGAGTGGATAGGACAACATTTGTGCAGTGAAAGTGTGTTTGAAAATTGTGGGTAGTGCATTTGCCTGGTAATTTTGGTGTGCTTTTTGTGGGGAAAATTTGCTTCCCGGAGCGGGTTTTTTGGACTTTGTGTAAAGGGCGCGTCACGCCCGTCATTTTGAGGTGCGGATAACTAGGATTGGTGGCCGGTAAGTGCCAAAAATTTTTAATTGAAAATCGTAATTTGGTGGCGTCAGGTAAGAAGAAGAATTGTGTAATTTTTTCTTAAATTTTTATTTGGTTTTTGTTTAATTGTGCAAATTTTTGCGCAGTTATAGGTCCAGGTGAACTTTTATGCTGACTAGCTCATTGTTTAGAGCATTGTGGTTCTTTTTTGACGGGTGACAGTTTTGTCAGTTTCCCCGTTTTTTTCGCGGGGATATCGGATTTTTTTGGAAATTTTGGGGATTTTGGAATCCGGTTTGTGGTTTCGGGTATTTTCCTTTGGGCATTCCATTTCTGGACCGGGTTTTGGTTTTGGGTCATAGACCTTGGAGATATCGGCTGATTTTGATTTGCTCTTGTTTTTTTTTTGTTAATCTCTTGTTCTTTTTTGTTTATTTTGCCTTATTTTTCTTATTTTTTCATTGTTTTTGGGCGTATTTTGGTCGGATTTTTAGATTTATGATGAGCGCGACCGGGCGCAAAAGGGAAGGCGGGCCGAGGGGTGACATCTCCGACGTCACGGACGACGTTAGGGCGCGGTCCTCGTGCGACTTGCTGTCTGAGGACAGTGAGTCGGCATGTGGTGATGGTGTTATTAGGGAGAAGAAGAGAGTGACGAAGGGGTCGCCTAGAGCGGCTCAGCGTGCCCTTGAACCAGGGGTCGTGGATGTGGTGGAGGGTGGTTCTGCGGCCATGGGCTTGTCTGATGAGTCTGTGAAGGCGGAAAAAGAAGAAGTATACTGCAGTTGAGGGCTCTTTGTTGGGTGAGTTGAAATCGGTTACGGAGGACCTCATGGGTTTAGTGCTGGTGGATGGGGTGGACCCACTACTGGCTCGTAGTGTGATGGGGATGGTTTTCCGTTATGAGATCCTGCTTATGGGTATCACGATGGAGAATGAGCGGTTGAAGATTCGGTTGGAGGCTTTGCCGTCCGCTCCGCGGGTGTTTGCTCCACCTGTGGTGCGGCTTGTGGCTGCTCCTATGGCTCCTGCTGCCCCCGTCCGGAAGCCAGTGGAGACCTGGTCGGTGGTGGTCCGTGGGAAGGCGGGCGCCTCGGCTAAAGAGGTGGTGGGCAAGGTGGTGGATGAGGTTGCACCTACTCTCGGTGTGAGACTGCACGGTGGTGCGGTTATTCGTACCCCATCCATAGCTGAGAGGGAGAAGGTGGCTGCCAGTGCCAAGTTTGCGGAGATGGGCCTTGAGGTGTCGGTCAGGAATAAGTTGGGCCCGAGGGTGGTGGTGCAGGGTTTATCTATGAGATAAACCTCAAGAGCGTGAGGTTGGTGGGCACTCCCTAGATGGTAAGGACTGCTGCACGTGTGAATGTCGTCCTTGAGTGTAGTGAGAGTGTCGCTGACCACTTGATGTCGGCTGGTGTTTCTGTCAAGTGGTTCAGATTTGTTGTACGTTCTCAGTTTGTTGTGCTTGCATGTTTCAAGTGTCTTGGTTTTGACCATAGGGTCCGGGAGTGTAAAGCTAAGGCTGAGGTTTGCCGTCGTTGTGGGGTAAGTGGACATTTGGCGTCCACTTGCCCTAATGACCTTAGATGCCGCAATTGCGCATTTAAAGGTCTCCCGGCGGGTCATCTGATGATGTCGGCTGCTTGCCCTGTGTACGCGGCCGTGGTTGCTAGAGCGAATGCTAGACATTAGACATGGAGATGACAACGATCCTGCAATGTAACTGTCGGGGTTCCTATGTAGTGATATGCGAGCTGGGACAGGCGATGCGAAAGCAAGGAGCTAGGTTTGCGGTGGTGCAAGGGCCCTATACTGTAGATGGTTGCATAAGGGGTCTACGTGGGAGAAGGATATTGACGTTACTCTTGCCAATTCGGTGGCATTGACTGTTTTCGACTTCAGATGGAGGGTGTATGATGCATGGGGGACAAGTGATCATAATCTTATCGAGATTATGGTCGCTTGTAGAGTACAGACGGACAATGTATTACAGACTTTTCCTAGATGGTATGTTGCGGACATTAACAAGGAATTTTACTGTGACGTACTTAAGGCGCATGCGTTTACGTGGCCGCTTAATGACTTTAGGGAGCTGACTTTAGATGACCAGGTTGGCAAAATTGATTCGTGGATGACTGCGGTCAATGAAGAACTTGTTGGTCGACGTCGCGAGACGAGGCCGAGTAGAGTCAAATGGTGGACATGTGAGCTAGATCTTATGCGAAGTCAGGTCAGGCGTCAGAGGAAGAAATTCCAGAGAGCCAGGCGTGTGGCCGCAGAAGATTTCGCTCATCGTAAAGCTATCTTTTTTTTTTCCAGCCTCAGAACGTACAAGGACATGATTGTTAGGGTTAAAGAGGAAGATTGGAAACGGTTTATACATGACAATAGGGACGACCTCTGGGGTAAGGTTTACCGTACCTGCAAGGGTAAGAGTAGGGTGACTGACATTGCATGGCTGCAGGATCGCAGTAACACCATGTTATCATGGAGTGATTGCGCGGACAGACTGTTGGCTACTTTCTTTCCGGATGCGGATACAGCGGACCACTTTCCTCGAATTCTCGAGGGGGTGACTGCTGCTCCAAGTTTGGAGAGATCGGAAGTTGCAGACAGCATCTTTTCTGTCAGAAGTAGAAAATCTCCTGGTATTGATGGTATGACTGGCGAGATGTGTAAAAACATCTTTAAGGCCATACCGGAGTATCTTGAGCTGATCTTTGGAAGGTGTCTGAGTGAGGGCTGATTCCCTAGGGTTTGGAAGATAGCTCGAGTCGTGGTCCTCTTGAAGTCGCAAGATAGGGTGAGGAGTAATCCTCGCTCTTATCGGGGCATCAGTCTTCTTCCGGTGCTTGCAAAAGTGCTGGAAAGGATTATGGTGGCAAGACTGAAGGAGGCCTACGTCGAGGGCCCTTCCGAGTACCAGTTCGGATTTAGGGAGTTGAGATCTGTGGAGCATGCGTTATTGCATGTGAAGCAGTGTGTGGGTGGGTCATCTCACAAGTATGTCCTTGGCATATTTGTGGACTTTAAGGGTGCGTTTGATTACCTCTCATGAAGTAAGGTTCTCGACAGACTGCGTGGTTTGCAGTGTCGTGAGCTCGCCCTATGGAAGAGCTATTTGAGCGGCAGGAAGGCTTGTGTGGTAGGTGCCAGAGACACAGTTTGGCGGAGTGTATCTCGTGGCTGTCCTCAGCATTCCATCTGTGGTCCATTTATTTGGAACCTCATGATGGATCCCCTGTAGCGGATTCTGGGGCACTCCTACAAGGTGTGCGCTTACGCTGATGACCTGCTGATTCTGATTGAAGGTCAGTCTCGCATTTAACTGGAGAGAAAGGGTGAGCAGGCCATGAGTGAGGTGAATGCGTGGGGCGATCGCGTCGGCGTCCAAGTTGCTACGTACAAGACGGTGATAATGTTGCTTAAGGGCACATTATCACCTCGTCGTACACCGCAATGTTCGATCTGGCAGCCTTAGCCTTAGATATGAGACTCAGGTCAAGTATCTGGGGATAATGGTGCGGGAAAGGATGAGCTTCACAGCTCATCTTACCCATGTTAGGAATAAGTTGAGTGCTGTTGTAGGGAAGGTTAGGCGTGTTATTAGGAATGACTGGAGCCTGAGCAGGCGTGCAGTTCGCATTATGTATGGCGGGCTCTTCGTGGCTTGTGCTGCGTGGGGTGCGTCTGTAGGGTGCGAGCCTGTCAAATCTGTTCAAGGCAGAAACAAGGTCATGACGTGTCAGAGGGTTGCTTGCCGGTTTGTCGTACGGTGTCTACGGAGTCTCTTCAGGTCTTGCTGGGTGCTGCTCCTCTTGACTTGGAGGTGATACGTTGCAGTATCATCTTCAAGTTTAAGAACGGGTTGCCGCTTCTTGCGGATGATTGGATTTCTGCTGCTGACCTGGTGGTGGGTGGGACTCTTCTTGATGAGTGTCTTGTGGCCAACTAGAGAATTAGATGGACTGATTCCTGTAACGGTCGTGTTACGCACGAATTTATTCGTGGTGCGGACTTTGTCTGTAGACGTCCAGATTTCGGGCTTAGCTTGAGTCTGGGCTTTTTGCTGACTGGGCATGGTTCCATGAATGCGTTTTTGCACTCTAGGAATCTGTCCAATACTTTTATGGCAATGGACCGGAGGACTGGCGACATATACTGATCGAGTGTCATCTTTATGATGACATTCGTGACTTAGGAGGTATGAGAATAGCCCATGCCGGCGTAGCTTTGGACTTCAGTAGGGCCTTAGAGAACTGTAGGACAATGAGTAGGTTGGGTGAATTTGCCCAAATCGCGTTTAGTAGGAGAAGACAGTGACTTTTGTAGGTAGTGTGGTTTCTCTCGGTGTGATCGTACGTGGTCTTGCCGTTCGCTAGGTGTCGCAGCAATACTGCCTTGCTTCGCACATCGCCTTTCGTTCCCTTCTGGTTGGTTGTTGGTGATGGTACTTGCTGGTTTTGGTGTCGCGGCTTTACACTGGGGGCCTTTGCCTTTGCCGGGGATATTCAGGCAGTTCTTCTGTGGAGGGACTGCATGGGTATCCTTAGCAGTGTATGCTGGCATGCGTCGTCGTCTGACGCTGGTGTGCTGGCTTTTAGGCTCTAGGGTGGTGCTGTTGACGCACTGGCTATGCCCCTGGATGTTTTTATTGGCGGGTGTTGCGGATTGGTGCTTAACTTGGACTTTTCTTATGTTCCTGGTTTTGGTTTGACGCTGAGTCACTCTTGTGACCTTTGGTGCACCCTGTTCAGTGTTGTCTTGTGTGCTGTTTGTTCGTGACGTCCTTGCTGGTGTCACTTTTTATGGCACAAAGTGTCGCTCGTGAGGGCGGCTGTTTATTTTTTTGTGTACTTCGCTTTGTGTTGTCGTTGTATCTTTTTTGTTGCTGTTTGTTTTGTGTTGTGATGGTGGGGGGCCACCAGTCCCGAACTGTTTGGAGTTCAACTGGTAGTAGTATTTTGCTACGAGGTCTGACCGGAGACTTAAATCTGGTACCACGGGCGTCAGGATGCCCGCGGAGCTTCGGTTCCGCCCTGACGATGGTGAGGCCCTTCGGGGAGTTACGTGGTGGCTGTGGTTGTACCCAAAGCGGGGAGAGCTTCTGCTCGGTGTCACATCCACTCTTTACTAAAAATGAAAATACATGTTTAGTGTTTGATTATCTCTTAACAACTGCCTTTATTCTTATTGTTTCTTTGATATCCACAGCTATACAAGAATATTTATTTAATACTTATTGGTTGTATATGTAAGTAGGAAAGGTGGTGCCAAGTACGACTGTTGGCACTAGTGCAAGTGATGGCACTACACCTCCCTTCTTTTTAGAAAAAAAATTGAAATAAACAAAGTAATAATTGAGATTGAAAATATCTCTCTTTTCATAAAACTTTTGGTCATTTAATTTTTTTTTTTTTGTAATTTGGTTATAAAGAATAAAATTCTTAATTCTATTATTTTTTGTTATATACATATATATAAATAATTTTGGAAGAAAAAAAATTTCGTTTTTATACAGCTAGTGAATTTTTGAAAAAAAAGCTTTGCTTTACATACATTTAATTAATTATTCTTTTGTACAATAAGTAATTTTGAAAATTTTTCCTTTACATTTACAATTTGGAAAAAATATTTTTGTTTTTAATATATATATATAATATATTTTTTTTAAGAAAATTAAATTTTTTATTTTATACAATTCAATATTTGTTTGTGTTAAATAAAGTTGCTGATACACAATTTTGATTTTTTGAGTATTATTGTTAAAAGTTGTTACATTTGTGTTGTCTATATATGTTACTATGTAAGGACCATCGTAAATATTTGTGTGTTTGTCATAAGGCTCTTTTTGTAATAAAACTTGATCATTGACTTTTACTTCAATTGGTTTTGATGTTTTATCATAAAATTTTTTGTTTATCTCTTTATGTTTATCGACTAGTTTCTTTGCTATCAGATTAGTTTTTTGGAGTCTATATTTTATTTCATTTTCATGGCTATCAATATTGTAAATTGGATCAATATTGCTATTTATCTCATTAGGCATTGTCGCTCTTTTGCCGAAAACTAGCTCGAAAGGAGTAAAATCATTATCGAAAACAGTGTTGGGTGTAGTATTATAGTAAAAAGTGAAATACTTTATGTAAGTATCCCAGTCTGATAAATTGTCATTCAAGTAAACACGAATGTATTCATTGGAAACACGATGATTACGTTCAACTGTTCCTATGGTTTGATGATGATAGCTAGTTGAAAATTTGATTTCAATTTCTAAAAACTTACAGAGCTGAGAAAGAATTTCATTTCTAAATTCAGTACCTAAATCGGATTTTATAATATTCATCTTGCCGTATATTAATATAAAATTTTCAAAAATTGCTTTCGCTACAGTCTGGGCTGATTTGTCAGGTATGGGTACTGTGACTAGATATTTAGACAAGGCAAATCTATTTCCAAATGCGGTTTGAGGTAGTGGACCTATTGTGTCCAAAACAACAATTTCAAAGGCTTTATTGGGAGTTGGAGTAAGTGAAAGTTTTTCTGTGTTTGTCTAACTTTGTTCAAGCAACATTTTCTACAGTTCCTCACAAATTTTGCAACATCCCTCGTCATTTCCTACCAGCAATATTTTGTTCTACTTTTTGCATACATTTTTTTCTGTCCGCAATGCCCTCCTAATATGGGATCATTATGATATATTTGCATTAACTTTTGCTTTTCATTCTCCTCAGTTATCGCAAGAATTATTTTTCAGCAAGAATTATTTTTAAGTTTTTCAATATTCTGTTGCCATGGTCTTTTAAATCTTGAATAGTAAATTTTGTGAAAAATAAATCATTTTTGAGCCACTCTGTCTTAAAGATATTGATTATGTTGGTTTCATGTTCTAACCTCGAAAGCATATAGTTTAAACTAATAGTTTCGTTAACAAATTCAAATTCTATACTTAGAAGTTGTTTAAATTTCTGATATATATTTACGCGTAATATTTTTATATATTTGTTAAAATAAAGTATTTCTGATTTTATCCTTGCTATTTTCTTACTAAAGTTGTTGGAGAATTTATCATAAATTTTTAAATTGAGAAGTTTTTCATTTTCTTGAGGAGTTTTTAGTTTGACATTGGGAGTCGGTTTTTTTGACATTGAGCGTGTTGTCATTTTGAGTACTTGCTTGTTTGTAATTTCATTTAACTCATCGATTGTAATTCTAGACAACGCATCAGCACCTACATTTGTTTTGCCCTTAATATATTCAACGGTGAAATTGTATTCCGAAAGTTCTAGTCTTACTCGGGTAAGTTTTGACGATGGGTCTTTAATGTTAAAACGTAAACAAATGGACGATGATCTGAACGCTCTATAAAAGAAGTGCCATATACATATGGTCGAAATTGAGTTATGGCAAAGTGAATGGCTAGCAATTCGAGTTCGATAATAGGTTTTTTCTGCTCCAATTGGGAAAAAGCTTTAGAAGCAAAATAAAGAGGTAAGTCATTACCGTTAAAGTTCTGACTTAAAATTGCTCCACAACCCATTTTTGAATCATCCAATATATTTTTTTTTCTCGTTTTACAAATAATTGTTGTTTTGTTTTCTTTTTTTCCTTTTGTATTACTCTTTAGGTATGGTTATTTTGCAATCTTTCCTCTTTTGCTGTCAATTTTTGTTTTGTACTCTTTGTGAGTTTACATATTATTTCTCCGTTTTTCCCAATTTATGTAGTTTAACAATTTTGTTCTCTTATTGGAAGTTTCTTTTTATTAAAAGGAATATTTTCCAATGTTAATTTTTTTCCATGTTGCTAACTTCTGACTTTTTCATTTTACACTTTGTTCTTTCCGTTGTTTTTATATGAAAAAAAATTTTTTTTTTTTGGTTTATGCCGTTATTATTTAAGCAATTTTTTGACTGTTTTTTTTCTAAATTATGAGTTTATTATTTTTGAAAGAAAATATCTAAATGTAATTATCGTTTTGTACAGTTTCTACAGACTTGATGTCCGTTTATTTCTTTTTCTTTTTTTGTACATAACGTTTTTTTCCCACATTTACAAACTTGACTATGGGTATTTTACTTTCTGTGTTCAAAGTTGTTTTTTTTTCTTTAGTTTTTTAATTATAAGTAGGTATACGGCAAAGGTTTTTTTTTTTTTAAATTTCAACACGCACAAAATTGCCAAATCTTTCCAGGTATATAATAATTAAAATGTTTCATGTATTTCTAATGTACACAATTATTTGTGCTTATTTTTCCATATAAAGAGTGATTTTTTTGCTATTATCTTTTTGGCAACACTAGTTTTGACAGCTCACGCACGTTTTGTATCTTGTGTCACTGTCAAACATCTTCAGTTTGGTCTATAATTTAATCATGAATCGTCTTACAAACGAACAACGCTTGCAAATTATTGAATTTTATTACCAAAATGCGTGCTCTGTTAAGAAAGTTTATCGCGCGCTTCTTCCATTTTATGGTCAGTTTAATCGACCTACTGAGGCTTCTATTCGGGCTATTGTAACAAAATTTCGCACCAAATTTACATTGTTGGACATTAAACCACCAACACGCTTACGTAGAGTGCGAACTGAAGAAAATATCGCAGCCGTATCGGCCAGTGTTCGCAGTGTTCGCAGCAATTGGGCCTCTGTTACTCCACTACGTGGAAAATTTTGCGAAAGGATTTGGGTGTGAAGCCTTATAAGATACAACTGTTGCAAGAATTGAAGCCAAACGACCTACCACAACGCCAAATTTTTGGTGAATGGGCTCTTGAAAAGTTAGATGAAGACCCACTTTTTTATCGAAGAATTGTGTTCAGCGACGAGGCTCATTTCTGGTTGAATGGATACGTGAACAAGCAAAACTGCCGTATTTGGAGTGAAGAGCAGCCAGAAGCATTGCAAGAGCTACCAATGCATCCACAAAAAACAACCGTTTGGTGCGGATTATGGGCTGGCGGCATCATTGGGCCGTATTTCTTCAAAGATGATGCGAATCACAACGTTACTATGAATGGTGAGCGCTACCGTGCGATGATAACAAACTTTTTTTTGCCCAAAATGGAAGAGCTTGACTTGCATGACATGTGGTTTCAACAAGACGGTGCCACATGCCACACAGCACGCGAAACAATGGACCAATTGAGAGGCGAGTTCGGTGAACAGTTTATTTCACGCTTGGGACCAGTCAATTGGCCGCCCAGATCGTGCGATTTAACGCCTCTAGACTATTTTTTGTGGGGCTATGTTAAGGCTAATGTCTATAGGGACAAGCCCGCTTCGATTGACGCACTGGAAGCCAACATTGCCAACATTATTCGTGAGATACCGGCCGAAATGTTGGAAAGAGTATGCCAAAATTGGACTAAGCGGATGGACCATTTGAGGCGCAGCCGCGGCCAACATTTGCATGAAATAATCTTCAAACATTAAATTATATCGACCCAACTATCGATCCAAATAAATATTTCATGCATTTTTCTGAATTTTATGTGTGTTTTTTTTTTTTTTAAATTTCCGATAGTTCTTATAAAATCACCTTTTATAATTTTAGTTCGTACTGTACCTTATATATGTAAGCGTATTACCGGTGGAGTTCTTATATATGATTAAATACTTTGTATTATTCATATATTCCTCCTATATAAACCTGATTCAGTGCTCTTGTTGTGTGGGCCGGTACAATTACTTTGAACAAATTAGAGTGCTTAAAGCAGGCTCCAAATGCCTGAATATTTTGTGCAAGGAATAATGAAATAAGACCTCTGTTCTACTTTAATTGGTTTTTAGATCAAGAGGTAATGATTAATAGAAGCAGTTTGGGGGCATTAGTATTACGACGCGAGAGGTGAAATTATTGGACCGTCGTAAGACTAACTTAAGCCAAAGATGTTTTCATTATTCAAGAACGTAAGTTAGAGGTTCGAAGGCGATCAGATACCGCCCTAGTTCTAAACATAAACGATGCCAGCTAGCAATTGGGTGTAGCTACTTTAATGGCTCTCTCAGTCGCTTCCCGGGAAACCAAAGATTTTGGGCTCCGGGGGAAGTATGGTTGCAAAGCTGAAACTTAAAGGAATTGACGGAAGGGCACCACCAGGAGTGGAGCCTGCGGCTTAATTTGACTCAACACCGGAAAACTTACCAGGTCCGAACATAAGTGTGTAAGACAGATTGATAGCTCTTTCTCGAATCTATGGGTGGTGGTGCATGGCCGTTCTTAGTCCTTGGAGTGATTTGTCTGGTTAATTCCGATAACGAACGAGACTCAAATATATTAAATAGATGATTTCAGGATTATGGTGTTTGAAGCTTTTGTAACCTTCATTCATGAGCGCATTAAAATATGTGAAGGTGTTGGTTTGTCCCATTATAAGGACACTAGCTTCTTAAATGGACAAATTGCGTCTAGCAATAATGAGATTGAGCAATAATAGGTCTGTGATTCCCTTAGATGTCCTGGGCTGCACGCGCGCTACAATGAAAGTATCAACGTGTATTTCCTAGACCGAGAGGTCCGGGTAAACCGCTGAACCACTTTCATGCTTGGAATTGTGAACTGAAACTGTTCACATGAACTTGGAATTCCTAGTAAGTGTGAGTCATTAACTCGTATTGATTAAGTCCCTGCCCTTTGTACACACCGCCCGTCGCTACTACCGATTGAATTATTTAGTGAGGTCTTCGGACGTGATCACTGTAACGCCTCCTGTGTGTTACGGATGTTTCGCAAAAGTTGACCGAACTTGATTATTTAGAGGAAGTAAAAGTCGTAACAAGGTTTCCGTAGGTGAACCTGCGGAGGGATCATTAATGTGTTTCCTTACCGTTAAATAACATATTTATATGCAATATATAAATAAGAATAAATAAAAATATTACTAATATGTTTCGTCATCTTATTAGTGACGCCGTGTGATATGCTTGTGGAGTGGCTATCATTAAATTATTATCAATATCGTTTAACAAAGATAATTGAATAATAATAAGAATAAATGCAAATGTTTCGTCATCCTATTTAGTGACGCCGTGTGATATGATTGTGGAGTGGCTATCATTAAATTATTATCAATATCGTTTAACAAAGATAATTGAATAATAATAAAAATAAATTCAAATGTGTCGTCATCCAAGTTGCTACGGACAAGACGGTGATGATGTTGCTTAAGGGCACATTATCACCTTTTCGTACACCGCATGTATGATCTGGCAGCGTTAGCCTTAGATATGAGACTCAGGTCAAGTATCTGGGGATAATGATGGGGGAGAAGATGAGCTTCACAGCTCATCTTACCCATGTTAGGAATAAGCTGAGTGCTGTTGTAGGGAAGGTTAGGCGTGTTATTAGGAATGACTGTGGCCTGAGCAGGTGTGCAGTTCGCATTATACATGGCGGGCTCTTCGTGGCTTGTGCTGCGTGGGGTGCGTCTGTATGGTGCGAGCTGGTCAAATCTGTTCAAGGCAGAAACAAGGTCTTGACGTGTCAGACGGTTGCGTTGTTGGCATGCTTGCCGGTTTGTCGTACGGTGTCTACGGAGTCTCTTCAGGTCTTGGAGGTGATACGTCGCAGTATCCTCTTCAAGTTTAAGAACGGGTTGCCGCTTCTTGCGGATTATTCGATTTCTGCTGCTGACCTGGTGGGTGCTGATGAGCGACGAGTCAGGACTCTTCTTGATGAGTGTCTTGTGGCCAAGTAGAGAATTAGATGGACTGATTCCTGTAACGGTCGTGTTACGCACGAATTTATTCGTGATGCGGACTTTGTCTGTGGACGTCTAGATTTCGGGTTTAGCCTGAGTCTGGGCTTTTTGCTGACTGGGCATGGTTCCATGAATGCGTTTTTGCACTGTAGGAATCTTTCCAATACTTTTATGTGCCGATGTGGCAATGGACCGGACGACTGGTGATATATACTGACCGAGTGTCATCTTTATGATGACATTCGTGACTTAGGAGGTATGGGAATAGCCCATACCAGCGTAGCTTTTGATTTCAGTAGGGCCTTAGAGAACTGTAGGACAATGAGTAGGTTGGGTGAATTTTCCGATATCGCGTTTAGGAGAAGACAGCGACTTTTGTAGGTAGGGTGGTATCTCTCGGTGTGATTGTACGTGGTCTTGCCGTTGGCGGGGTATCGCAAAAATACTGCCTTGCTTCGCACATCGCCGGTCGTTCCCTGTAGGTTGGTTGTTGGTGATGGTTCTTGCCGGCTTTGGTATCGCGGCTTTACACTGGGAGACTTTGCCTTTGTCGGGGATATTCAGGCAGTTCTTCTGCGGAGGGACTGCATGGGTATCCTTGGCAGTGTATGCTGGCATGCGTCGGCGTCTGACGCTGGTGTGCTGGCTTTTAGGCTCTTGGGTGGTGCTGTTGACGGACTGGCTATGCCCCTGGATGTTTTTATTGGCGGGTGTTGCGGATTGGTGCTTGACTTGGACTTTTCTTATGTTCCTGGTTTTGGTGTGACGCTGAGTCACTCTTGTGACTTTTGGTGCACCCGTGAGGGGAACCCTGTTCAGTGTTGTCTTGTGTGCTGTTTGTTCGTGACGTCCTTGCTGGTGTCACTTTTTATGGCACAAAGTGTCGCTCGTGAGGGCGGCTGTTTATTTTTTTGTGTACTTCGCTTTGTCTTGTCGTTGTACCTTTTTTGTTGCTGTTTGTTTTGTGTTTTGATGGTGGGGGGCCACCAGTCCCGAACTGTTTGGAGTTCAACTGGTAGTAGTATTTTGCTACGAGGTGTGACCGGAGACTTAAATCTGGTACCACGGGCGTCAGGATGCCCGCGGAACTTCGTTTCCGCCCTGACGATGGAGCGGCCCTTCGGCGAGAAACGTGGTGTCTGTGGTTGTACCCAAAGCGGGGAGAGCTTCTGCTCGGTGTCACATCCACTCTTTACTAAAAATGAAAATACATGTTTAGTGTTGGATTATCTCTTTATTCTTATTGTTTCTTTGATATCCACAGCTATACAAGAATATTTATCTAATACTTATATGTTGGTACCATTGGCTTGGTTGTATATGTAAGTAGGAAAGGTGGTGCCAAGTACGAGTGTTGGCACTAGTGCAAGTGATGGCACTACACCTCCCTTCTTTTTAGAAAAAAAAATTGAAATAAACAAAGTAATAATTGAGATTGAAAATATCTCTCTTTTCATAAAACTTCTGGGTATTTCATTTTTTTTTGTAATTTGGTTAAAAAGAATACAATTCTTAATTCTATTATTTTTTGTTATATACATATATATAAATAATTTTGGAAGAAAAAAAATTTCGTTTTTATACAGCTAGTGAATTTTTGAAAAAAAAAAGTTTTGCTTTATATACATTTAATTAATTATTCTTTTGTACAATAAGTAATTTTGAAAATTTTTTCTTTACATTTACAATTTGGAAAAAATATTTTTGTTTTTAATATATATATAAAATATATTTTTTTAAAGAAAATTAAATTTTTTTTTTTTATACAATTCAATATTTTTTTGTGTTAAATAAAGTTGCTAATACACGACATGTTGCAATTTCACAATGTAAGAGTTTACATATAAGGATTAAGAAGCATCTCGTGTGTTTCCAGCTTAAACATTTATTCTGGTTAATATGTTAGATAAAATAAAATTTTGTATATTTTTTTTGTTACAATTTTCTTATTCTGTTTTTATGAACAATTTTGATTTTTTGAGTATTATTGTTAAAAATTTTTACATTTGTGTTGTCTATATTTGTTACCATGTAAGGACCATCGTAAATATTTGTGTGTTTGTCATAAGGCTCTTTTTGTAATAAAACTTGATCATTTACTTTTACTTCAATTGGTTTTGATGTTTTATCATAAAATTTTTTGTTTATCGACTAGTTTCTTTGCTATCAGATTAGTTTTTTAGAGTCTATATTTTATTTCATTTTCATAGCTATCAATATTGTAAATTGGATCAATATTGCTATTTATCTTATTAGGCATTGTCGCTCTTTTGCCGAAAACTAGCTCGAAAGGAGTAAAATCATTATCGAAAACAATGTTGGGTGTAGTATTATAGTAAAAAGTGAAATACTTTATGTAAGTATCCCAGTCTGATAAATTGTCATTCAAGTAAACACGAATGTATTCATTGAAAACACGATGATTACGTTCTACTGTTCCTATGGTTTGATGATGATAGCTAGTTGAAAATTTGATTTTAATTTCTAAAAACTTACAGAGCTGAGAAAGAATTTCATTTCTAAATTCAGTACCTAAATCGGATTTTATAATATTCATCTTGCCGTATATTAATATAAAATTTTCAAAAATTGCTTTCGCTACAGTCTGGGCTGATTTGTCAGGTATGGGTACTGTGACTAGATATTTAGAGAAGTCACACATCATTGTTAAGGCAAATCTATTTCCAAATGCGGTTTGAGGTAGTGGACCTATTGTGTCCAAAACAACAATTTCAAAGGCTTTATTGGGAGTTGGAGTAAGTGCAAGTTTTTCTGTGTTTGAAGGTCTAACTTTGTTCAAACAACATTTTCTACAGTTCCTCAAAAATTTTGCAACATCCCTCGTCATTTCCTTCCAGAAATATTTTGTTCTAATTTTTGCATACATTTTTTTCTGTCCGCAATGCCCTCCTAATATGGGATCATTATGATATATTTGCATTAACTTTTGCTTTTCATTCTCCTCAGTTATCGCAAGAATTATTTTTCAGCAAGAATTATTTTTAAGTTTTTCAATATTCTGTTGCCATGGTCTTTTAAATCTTGAATAGTAAATTTTGTGAAAAATAAATCATTTTTGAGCCACTCTGTCTTAAAGATATTGATTATGTTGGTTTCATGTTCTAACCTCGAAAGCATATAGTTTAAACTAATAGTTTCGTTAACAAATTCAAATTCTATACTTAGAAGTTGTTTAAATTTCTGATATATATTTACGCGTAATATTTTTATATATTTGTTAAAATAAAGTATTTCTGATTTTATCCTTGCTATTTTCTTACTAAAGTTGTTGGAGAATTTATCATAAATTTTTAAATTGAGAAGTTTTTCATTTTCTTGAGGAGTTTTTAGTTTGACATTGGGAGTCGGTTTTTTTGACATTGAGCGTGTTGTCATTTTGAGTACTTGCTTGTTTGTAATTTCTTTTAACTCATCGATTGTAATTCTAGACAACGCATCAGCACCTACATTTGTTTTGCCCTTAATATATTCAACGGTGAAATTGTATTCCGAAAGTTCTAGTCTTATTCGGGTAAGTTTTGACGATGGGTCTTTAATGTTACAAACGTAAACCAAAGGACGATGATCTGAACGCACTATAAAAGAAGTGCCATATACATATGGTCGAAAGTGAATGGGTAGCAATTCGAGTTCGATAATAGGTTTTTTCGGCTCTAATTGGGAAAATGCTTTAGAAGCAAAATAAAGAGGTAAGTCATTACCGTTAAAGTTCTGACTTAGAATTGCTTCACAACGCATTTATGAAGCATCCAATATATTGTTTTTTTTCTCGTTTTACAAATAATTGTTGTTTTGTTTTCTTTTTTTCCTTTTGTATTACTCTTTAGGTATGGTTATTTTGCAATCTTTCCTCTTTTGCTGTCCATTTTTGTTTTGTACTCTTTGTGAGTTTACATATTATTTCTCCGTTTTTCCCGATTTATGTAGTTTAACAATTTTGTTCTCTTATTGGAAGTTTCTTTTTATTAAAAGGAATATTTTCCAATGTTAATTTTTTTCCATGTTGCTAACTTCTGACTTTTTCATTTTACACTTTGTTCTTTCCGTTGTTTTTATATGAAAAAAAAATTTTTTTTTTGGTTTATGCCGTTATTATTTAAGCAATTTTTTGAAGGTTTTTTCTCAATTATGAGTTTATTATTTTTGATAGAAAATATCTAAATGTAATTATCGTTTTGTACAGTTTTTACAGACTTGATGTACGTTTATTTCTTTTTCTTTTTTTGTACATAACGTTTTTTTCCCACATTTACAAACTTGACTATGGGTATTTTATTTTCTGTGTTCAAAGTTGTTTTTTTTTTCTTTAGTTTTTTAATTATAAGTAGGTATACGACAAAGGCCTTTTTTTTAAATTTCAACACGCACAAAATTGCCAAATCTTTCCAGGTATATAATAATTAAAAGGTTTCATGTATTTCTAATGTACACAATTATTTGTGCTTATTTTTCCATATACATATGTAAGTTCACGTTGTTTATTTTTTTTCTTAGTTCTTAAACAATTTCTTTTTATAAATTTTTAATTATTAAATAATTATTATTTTTTTCACCACTTTATACCGAGTACAGATTCTTTTGTTCAACGGTCGCCATGTCACATCCACTCTTTACTAAAAATGAAAATACATGTTTAGTGTTTGATTATCTCTTAACAACTGCCTTTATTCTTATTGTTTCTTTGATATCCACAGCTATACAAAAATATTTATTTAATACTTATATGTTGGTACCATTGGCTTGGTTGTATATGTAAGTAGGAAAGGTGGTGCCAAGTACGAGTGTTGGCACTAGTGCAAGTGATAGCACTACATCGGTATGGAGTTGCATTGCAACCGGGTGCCGTGACCCATAGATGGGTAGGAGTTTTAGATAGGCTCCGCTCCTACCCAAGGGGGAGGCCATGTCCAAATAGCATGGTTTCGAATTGGTACTCATATGTGTTTTATATATGGGGGCGTTGGTGGACGCATTGTATTCACCCGTGCGTGAAGAGCGCCGTGAGATAGGGCCTTCGGGCAGGTACTCACGTTAAACACCGACATATTCTGTCCCTATCTACTCATCTCTGGTGCGAACGTTGAACGCTGTACACGTGTATCTCTTAGTAAATTCGTACTGTGTATTTTCGGAGTGTTTTTTATCGGTTTTTTGCGCATTTCTTGGTGGAAATTGTGATAAATCGGATTCTAAACTTTTTTCGGGTGGTTATTGTGAAAATTCGAGTGATTTTGTGCGGTTTTGTGCAAATTATTTGCTTAAATATTTGCGGTGATTGTACACAGCGGTGTTGTGTGTTGCTGTTGTGCGGGAGAAGTGCTCTTGGAAGGGCTGTATTTGGTATCGGTTTAAAGGTCTCGTCGAGCCTATTAGATTGATACCACGATCGAGTCGATTGGACCACATTTGTGCGGTGAGAGTGTGTTTGAAAATTGTGGGTAGTGCATTTGCCTGCAATTTTGGTGTACTTTTTGTGGGTAGGATTGCTCCCCGAAGCGGGTTTTTTGGACTTGGTGTAAAGGGCGCGTCACGCCCGTCATTTTGAGGTGCGGATCGCTAGAATCGGTGGCCGGTAAGTGCCTGGAATTTTCAATTGAATATCGTAATTTGGTGGTGTCAGGTAAGAGGAAGCATTGTGTGGTTTTTTCTTGAATTTTATTTTATTTTTGTTTGATTGTGCTGGGTGAACTTTTTTTTTTGCTGATTAGTTCATTGTAAAGAGACTTCTCGTTCTTTTTTGACGTGTGACAGTGTTGTCAGTTTCCCCGTCTTTTTTGTGGGGATATCGGATTTTTTGGGAATTTTGGGTATTTTTGAATCCGGTTTGCGGTTTTGTTTGTTTTTCCTTGGGCATTCCATTTCTGGACCGGGTTTTGGTTTTGGGTCATAGACCTCTGAGATATCGGCTATTTTTGATTTGCTCTTGTTCTTTTTTGTTTATCTCTTGTTCTTTTTTGTTTATTTATTTTTCTTATTTTTTTTTCTTATTATTGTTTTTGGGGGGATTCCGGTCGGATTTTGATTTCTGATGAGCGCGACCGGGCGCCGACGTCACGGACGACGTTAGGGCGCAGTCCTCGTGCGACTTGCTGTCTGTGGATAGTGAGTCGGCATGTGGTGAAGGCATTATTAGGGAGAAGAAGAGGGTGAAGAAGGGGTCGCCTAGGGCTGCTCGGCGTGCCCTTGCAGCAGGGGCCGTGAATATGGAGGAGGGTAGTTCTGCGCCCATGGGCTTATCCGATGAGCCTGTGAAGGCAGAACGTAAGAAGAAGAAGAGGTCTGTTGCAGTTGAGGTTTCTTTGTTGGATGAGTTAAAGGCGGTTACGGAGGACCTCATGGGCTTGGTGCTGGTGGATGGGGTGGACTCACTACTGGCTCGTAGTATTATGGGGGTGGCTTCCCGTTATGAGACCCTGCTTATGGGTCTCATGATGGAGAATGAGCGGTTGAAGGGGCGGCTGGAGGCTTTGCCGTTGGCTCCGCGGGTGTTTGCTCCACCTGTGGTGCCGGTGGTGCGGCCTGTGGCTGCTCCTGTGGCTCCTGCTGGCCCCGTCCTAGAGCCAGTGGAGACCTGGTCGGTGGTAGTCCGTGGGAAGGCGGGCGCCTCGGCCAAAGTGGTGGGGGGGCAAGGTGGTGGATGAGGTTGCACCTACTCTCGGTGTGAGAGTGCACGAGGTGCGGCCTATTAAGGATGGTGGTGCGGTTATTCGTACCCCATCCTTAGCTGAGAGGCAGAAGGTGGCTGCCAGTGCCACGTTTACGGAGGTGGACCTCGAAGTGTCGGTCAGGGATAAGTTGGGTTCGAGGGTGGTGGTGCAGGGGGTGCACACCGAGATCTCAGTGGATGATTTTATATCTGATGTCTATGAGATGAACCTCAAGAACATGATTAGTCCTGCATCGTTTAAGAAGAGCGTGAGGTTGGTGGGCACTCTCTGGAAGGTAGAGACTGCTGTACGTGTGAATGTTGTCCTTGAGTGTAGTGAGAGTGTCACTGACCACTTGATGTCGACTGGTGTTTATGTTAAGTGGTTCAGATTTGTTGTACGTTCTCAATTTGTTGTGCCTGCATGTTTCAGGTGTCTTGGTTTTGACCATAAGGTCCGGAAGACTAAAGCTGAGGCTTGCCGTCGTTGTGGGGTAAGTGGACATTTGGCGTCCACTTGCCCTAATGACCTTAGATGTCGCAATTGCGCATTTAAAGGTCTCCCGGCGGGTCATCTGATGATGTCGGCTGCTTGCCCTGTGTACGCGGCCGTGGTTGCTAGAGCGAATGCTAGACATTAGACATAGAGATGAAACCATCCTACAATTTAACTGTCAGGGTTCCTATGTAGTGATGTGCGAGCTGGGACAGGCGATGCGACGGCAAGGTGCTCCTTTTGCGATTTTGCAGGAGCCGTAGACCACGGACGGTTGCCAGGGGGAATGAGGATCTTTGTGGATCCTGCCGGTAAAACGGCAATTGTAGTGGACAGTGACGATTTCAACTGTACGCTTGTCAGTGCGACAAGCTGGGGAATTTGTGTTTCTGTGTTAGGTAGGTACGAACGTTTTATGCTTTCGAGCATATACTGTCGACCAGATGCTCCTTTGGACCCTTATTTGGGGTACATGGATACGGTGCTACTTCACGCGAGTAGTATTCCTGTTATTCTAGGCTTAGACGCGAACGCGTACTCTCCCATGTGGTTCACCAAGATGTCCAGGATTTCTTCTGGCCATGCAAACTATGTGCGAGGGTTAGCGTTAAGCGAGTGGCTGGTCACTAATAGCGTTTCGGCGTTGAACGAAGCTAGTGAGTTGTACACATTTGATGGTCCAAATGGCTCCAGTGACGTGGACGTGACCGCAGCTAATAGTGCGGCAATGACAGTTTACGATTTTGGGTGGTCAGTGTGTGATGAATGGGGAATTAGTGATCACAATCCAATTGAGATTGTGGTTACTTGTAGACAGCGACGTGACATTTCGTCACAACCTGTCCGTAGATGGCGTTTGAATGACGTTAACTGGACCTTGTATACTGACAGACTTAAAGCGATTGCTGCACAGCATTCGCTGGACGAGTTTAGGTGTTTATCAGTAGATGACCAGGTTTGCAGAATTGATGTATGGATGCGCATGGTCAATGACGAACTGGTGGGTCGTCGTCACAGGGCGAGGCCTAGTAGAGTCAAGTGGTGGACGCGTGAGTTGTATTTGATGCGAAGGCAGGTCAGGCTCCAGAGGAAGCAATTCCAAAGGGCCAGGCGTGTTGGAGCGGAAAGTCTTGCTTAGGTGAAGACCATTTTTTCTGACCAGTCTTAGAACGTACAAGGACATGATTGTTGGGGTCAAAGAAGACGATTGAAGACGTAAAAGTCTCCCGGTGTTGACGGTATGACCGGGGAGATGTGTAAAAGCATCTTCAGGGCCATTTGTAGTCGATCTTTGGGAGGTGTCTGAGTGAGGGCTATTTCCCTAGGGCTTGGAAGATAGCTCGAGTCGTGGTCCTTCTGAAGTCGCCTGATAGGATGAGGAGTAGTCCTCGCTCTTATCGGGGCATCAGTCTTCTTCCGGTGCTTGCAAAAGTACTTGAAAGGATTATGGTGGCAAGACTGAAGGAGGCCTACGTCGAGGGCCCTTCCGAGTACCAGTTCGGATTTAGGGAGTTGAGGTCTGTGGAGCATGCGTGGTTGCATGTGAAGCAATGTGTGGGTGTGTCGTCTCACAAGTATGTCCTTGGCATATTTGTGGACTTTAAGGGTGCGTTTGACTACCTCTCATGGGGTAAGGTTCTTGACAGACTGCGTGGTTTGCAGTGTCGTGAGCTTGCCTTATGGGTACCACGGGCGTCAGGATGGCCGCGGAACTTCGTTTCCGCCCTGACGATGGCGAGGCCCTTCGGGGAGAAACGTGGTGGCTGTGGTTATACCCAAAGCGGGGAGAGCTTCTGCTCGGTGTCACATCCATATTATTTCTCCGTTTTTCCCAATTTTTGATAGTAATTTATACCTTGGATTTGTGTACTCTAATATTGAATTATATGTCTCTATTAGAAACAAAATATATTCATATATCTTATCAGGATTTTTTGTCAATGGTCTATTTTGTACAATTCTCTTTTTAATTTTATCAAATTCTGATATCAATTCATTAAATTTTTAAAGATCAAATTCTGACATTTGCAGAAAAAGAATATCTTTTAAAGTTTAATTTTTTCTGAAAGAAAATAGAAAAATATTTTTTCTGAATTTTTAAACTTTGGATTAAAGTGTTATGTTTATTTCAAATTATGATGAAAATTAATAGTGTAATAATGTTGTAAGAAACATTATTTCTAATATTATTTTAGTTTTTTAAAAGAAATTCTCTTTCGATTATTACTACTCTTTCTTTGAGTGTGTTCTGTCTTCTATGCGTGTACATTTATTAAATGCATACTGAAAAAATAATAGGATTTTGTTTCTGTATTGTTGTTTTTTTCTTCGTTTATCTTTTGTTATTACGTTTATTTCGTTGGCTTGATATTACATTAAATTATTAAAGGTTATATCCATATGAAAATTTATAAAATATGTATATGTATTGAGTTAAATATTTAATATATGTAAGTATATGTATAATTAAAATTTTTTTTGAATTTCATTCGTTTATGTTGTAAATTTTAAATTTAATTTACCTCTGAATATTTTTGTATTTATATATTTATATGTAAAACTTGATATAAAATACACCAAGCCTTTATATTCACTGGGAAATGATATTTTAATAAGAAATATTTTGGTAATTGTATATACATATGTAGTTATATATTGAAAAGTAGTAATGGAAAAAGAAATGATTAAGTTTTATATATTTTATAGTTACATATTAAATCATTTCTTCTTACATTGAGATAATTTAAAGTCAAGAACGTAGAAGTTATTTTAAATGTTGTTTGTTTGATGGTAAGTATATAAAATTAATCAATCACATATGCATGTATACATATATATGTATGTTTTGTATATTTTTTAAACTTTATAACAATAAGGTATACACAACAGTATATAGGCAAGTATGCTTGTATAGAAGTATAAATTTAAACATGTTAATTTTTCCAAAAATAAATTTTATAAATTTTTTTTTTTTTTTTTTTTGTATTTGATATGTTTAATATATTGTTTTTTTCTCGTATTACAAATAATTGTTGTTTTGTTTTCTTTTTTTCCTTTTGTATTACTCTTTAGGTATGGTTATTTTGCAATCTTTCCTCTTTTGCTGTCCATTTTTGTTTTGTACTCTTTGTGAGTTTACATATTATTTCTCCGTTTTTCCCAATTTATGTAGTTTAACAATTTTGTTCTCTTATTGGAAGTTTCTTTTTATTAAAAGGAATATTTTCCAATGTTAATTTTTTTCCATGTTGCTAACTTCTGACTTTTTCATTTTACACTTTGTTCTTTCCGTTGTTTTTATATAAAAAAAAAAATTTTTTTTGGTTTATGCCGTTATTATTTAAGCAATTTTTTTAGGATTTTTTTCTCAATTATGAGTTTATTATTTTTGAAAGAAAATATTTAAATGTAATTATAGTTTTGTACAGTTTTTACAGACTTGATGTCCGTTTATTTCTTTTTCTTTTTTTGTACATAACGTTTTTTTCCCCACATTTACAAGCTTGACTATGGGTATTTTACTTTCTGTGTTCAAAGTTGTTTTTTTTTCTTTAGTTTTTTAATTATAAGTAAAGGGTGTTTTTTATAGACGTATAGAACTTTAAGTTGGCATTACTGTTCAAGATGGCGACCGACTTAACAGCTGTCAAGTGATTTATTCTCAGTTTGGTTTGGCAGTTCATCATGAATAGACTCACGACTGAACAACGCTTGCAAATAGTGCAATTTTATTTCGAACGAGATTGCCGTTGTTCCCGATTTTCATAAGCGAATTTGGTTTAGTTACAAAGCGCAAAGATTATCTTTCGGACAAATAAAATTCATGTCAATCGAATAATCCATCGTTGTTTTATTGCAATTTAAAGTTCTATACGTCTATAAAAAACACCCTTTAGGTATACGACAAAGGCTTTTTTTTAAATTTCAACACGCACAAAATTGCCAAATCTTTCCAGGTATATAATAATTAAAATGTTTCATGTATTTCTAATGTACACAATTATTTGTACTTATTTTTCCATATACATATGTAAGTTCACGTTGTTTATTTTTTTTTTTTCTTAGCTTTTAAACAATTTCTTTTTATAAATTTTTAATTATTAAATAATTATTATTTTTTTCACCACTTTATACCGAGTACAGATTCTTTTGTTCAACGGTCGCCATGTCACATCCACTCTTTACTAAAAATGAAAATACATGTTTAGTGTTTGATTATCTCTTAACAACTGCCTTTATTCTTAGTGTTTCTTTGATATCCACAGCTATACAAGAATATTTATTTAATACTTATATGTTGGTACTATTGGCTTGGTTGTATATGTAAGTTAGAAAGGTGGTGCCAAGTACGAGTGTTGGCACTAGTGCAAGTGATAGCACTACATCGGTGTGGAGTTGCATTGCAACCGGGTGCCGTGACCCATAGATGGGTAGGAGTTTTAGATAGGCTCCGCTCCTACCCAAGGGGGAGCGTGAGATAGGGCCTTCGGGCAGCCACTCACGTTAAACACTGACATATTCTGTCCCTATCTATTCACCCCCGGGGTGTGTCTTCTCTGCGAAATTCCACCTTGATGTATGACTACCGGGGAATATATGTGCGCCAGCACCTGGAACTGCCATGGGTGTGAATCTGTCAGAAGGGTTTATCTAAAGGATACCTTCGGGGTCCGACTAGTGACTCTCAACACTGGTACCACGGGAGCCGGTAGCGCCGCAGAGGAAGCACAAATGTCCGAGCAATGGGTTAAGAGCTGATGCTCACGAATGGTTGAACAATGAGTGCTCGGAGTCTGTGGACCGAACTTCGTTCCAACCCCACGGGGTTTAATGGATGAAGTTCTGGGGACAACATCCCTGGTTCGTTGTTCGGTCTGTAGACTTCGTGCACACCCAAATGCTCGGACAGCGGAATCTGTGACCGGTTATTGGTGAGGTCCCCTGCGGGGGTTCACGTGGTGGCTGTGGTTGAAACCAAAAGGTACGCTGGGAACGGAGTTCATGTCACCTTTGGCAGGGTGGCATGTTCTTCGATGTGCTGTTTCATAAAAACAGATGTCACTTGACACGGGTTTTGGATAGGCCCAACTCCCTTAACAAGGGTGGTGTGTGTGACATGGCAGAAACACACATAATTTGCTACCTGTGTCCTTTATTGGTCACAGGGGCTATAGTGGTAAGCATGAATACCACTCGTGGCTTGACCACGGTGAGATTAGGCCCTAGCGGCAGGTGCTCACCTAAATCATCCACATGCATTGTCCCCATCTACTACTACTTCTCTGGTGCGAACGTTGAATGGTGTACACGTGTATTTCTTAGTGTGTTTTTTCGGAGTGTTTTTCATTCGAGTGATTCTGTGCGGATTTGTGCGGATTATTTGCTTGAAATTTTTGCGGTGGTTGTACACAGCGGTGTTGTGTGTATTCATTGTGCGAGAAAAGTGCTCTCGGAAGGGCCGTGTCTGATATCAGTTTGAAGGTCTCGTCAAGCCTGTTCGACTAATACGAAGATCGAGTGGATAGGACAATATATGTGCGGTGAAACTGTGTTTGAAAATTGTGGGTAGTGCATTTGAATGCAATTTTGGTGTGCGTTTTGTGGGGAAAATTTGCTTCCCGGAGCGGGTTTTTTGGACTTTGTGTAAAGGGCGCGTCACGCCCGTCATTTTGAGGTGCGGATCGCTAGGATTGGTGGACGGTAAGTGCCTAAAATTTTTAATTGAAAATCGTAATTTGGTGGCGTCAGGTAAGAAGAATAATTGTGTGGTTTTTTCTTAAATTTTTATTTGGTTTTTGTTTAATTGTGCAAATTTTTGCGCAGTTATAGGTCCAGGTGAACTTTTATGCTGACTAGCTCATTGTTTAGAGCATTGTGGTTCTTTTTTGACGGGTGACAGTTTTGTCAGTTTCCCCGTTTTTTTCGCGGGGATATCGGATTTTTTTGGAAATTTTGGGGATTTTGGAATCCGGTTTGTGGTTTCGGGTATTTTCCTTTGGGCATTCCATTTCTGGACCGGGTTTTGGTTTTGGGTCATAGACCTTGGAGATATCGGCTGATTTTGATTTGCTCTTGTTTTTTTTTGTTAATCTCTTGTTCTTTTTTGTTTATCTCTTGTTCTTTTTTCTTTATTTTTCCTTATTTTTCTTGTATTTTCATTGTTTTTGGGCGGATTTCGGTCGGATTTTTAGATTTATGATGAGCGCGACCGGGCGCAAAAGGGAAGCCGTTCCGAGGGATGACATCTCCGACGTCACGGACGACGTTAGGGCGCAGTCCTCGTGCGACTTGCTGTCTGTGGACAGTGAGTCGGCATGTGGTGATGGTGTTATTAGGGAGAAGAAGAGAGTGAAGAAGGGGTCGCCTAGGGCGGCTCAGCGTGCCCTTGAACCAGTTGACAGCTCTTTGTTAAGTGAGTTGAAGGCGGTTACGGAGGACCTCATGGGCTTGGTGCTGGTGGATGGGGTGGACTCACTACTTTCTCGTAGTGTGATGGGAATGGCTTCCCGTTATGAGACTCTGCTTATGGGTATCATGATGTAGAATGAGTGGTTGAAGGGGCGGTTGGAGGCTTTGCCGTCGGCTCCGCGGGTGTTTGCTCCACCTGTGGTGCCGGTGGTGCGGCCTATGGCTTCTCCTGTGGCTCCTGCTGCCCCCGTCCGGAAGCCAGTGGAGACCTGGTCGGTGGTGGTCCGTGGGAAGGCGGGCGCCTCGGCTAAAGAGGTGGTGGGCAAGGTGGTGGATGAGGTTGCACCTATTCGTACCCCATCCATAGCTGAGAGGGAGAGATGGCTGCCAGTGCCAAGTTTGCGGAGGTGGGCCTTGAAGTGTCGGTCAGGGATAAGTTGGGTCCGAGGGTGGTGGTGCAGGGGGTGCACACCGATATCTCAGTGGATAAGTTTATGGCTGATGTCTATGAGATGAACCTCAAGAGCGTGAGGTTGGTGGGCACTCCCTAGATGGTAAGGACTGCTGCACGTGTGAATGTCGTCCTTGAGTGTAGTGAGAGTGTCGCTGACCACTTGATGTCGGCTGGTCTTTATGTGAAGTGGTTCAGATTTGTTGTACGGTCTCAGTTTGTTGTGCCTGCATGTTTCAAGTGTCTTGGTTTTGATCATAGAGTCCGGGAGTGTAAAGCTAAGGCTGAGGTTTGCCGTCGTTGTGGGGTAAGTAGACATTTGGCATCCACTTGATGTAATGACCTTAGGTGTCGCAATTGCGCATTTAAAGGTCTCCCGGCGAGTCATCTGATGATGCCGGCTGCTTGCCCAGTGTACGCGGCCGTGGTTGCTAGAGCGAATGCTAGACATTAAACATGGAGATGACAGCGATCCTACAATTTAACTGTTGGGGTTCCTATGTAGTGATGTGCGAGCTGGGACAGGCGATGCGACAGCAAGGGGCTAGGTTTGTGTTGGTGCAGGAGCCCTATACTGTGGGTGGTTGCATAAGTGGTCTACCTGGAGGAATGATATTGACGTGACTGCTGCCAATTCGGTGGCATTGACTGTTTTTGACTTCAGATGGAGATAGTATGATGCATGGGGGACAAGTGATCATAATCTTATCGAGATTATGGTCGCTTGTAGAGTACAGACGGACAATGTATTACAGACTTTTCCTAGATGGTATGTTGCGGACATTAACAAGGACATTTACTTTGACGTACTTAAGGCGCATGCGTTTACGTGGCCGCTTAATGACTTTAGGGAGCTGACTTTAGATGACCAGGTTGGCAAAATTGATTCGTGGATGACTGCGATCAATGAAGAACTTGTTGGTCGCCGTCGCGAGACGAGGCCGAGTAGAGTCAAATGGTGGACATGTGAGCTAGATCTTTTGCGAAGACAGGTCAGGCGTCAGAGGAAGAAATTCCAGAGAGCCAGGCGTGTGGGCGCAGAAGATCTCGCTCATCGTAAAGCTATCTTTTTGTCCAGCCTCAGAACGTACAAGAACATGATAGTTAGCGTTAAAGAGGACGATTGGAGACGGTTTATACATGACAATAGGGACGACCTCTGGGGTAAGGTTTACCGTATCTGCAGGGGTAAGAGTAGGGTGACTGACATTGAGGGCTGCAGGATCGCAGTAACACCCTGTTATCATGGAGTGATTGCGCGGACAGACTGTTGGCTACTTTCTTTCCTTAGGCGGATACAGCGGACCACTTTCCTCGAATTCTCGAGGCGGTGACTGCTGCTCCAAGTTTGGAGAGATCGGAAGTTGCAGACAGCATCTTTTCTGTCAGAAGTAGAAAATCTCCTGGTATTGATGGTATGACTGGCGAGATGTGTAAAAACATCTTTAAGGCCATACCGGAGTATCTTGAGCTGATCTTTGGAAGGTGTCTGAGTGAGGGCTATTTCCCTAGGGCTTGGAAGATAGCTCGAGTCGTGGTCCTTCTGAAGTCGCCTGATAGGGTGAGGAGTAATCCTCGCTCTTATCGGGGCATCAGTCTTCTTCCGGTGCTTGCAAAAGTGCTGGAAAGGATTATGGTGGCAAGACTGAAGGAGGCCTACGTCGAGGGCCCTTCCGAGTACCAGTTCGGATTTAGGGAGTTGAGATCTGTGGAGCATGCGTTATTGCATGTGAAGCAGTGTGTGGGTGGGTCATCTCACAAGTATGTCCTTGGCATATTTGTGGACTTTAAGGGTGCGTTTGATTACCTCTCATGAAGTAAGGTTCTCGACAGACTGCGTGGTTTGCAGTGTCGTGAGCTTGCCCTATGGGAGAGCTATTTTAGCGGCAGGAAGGCTTGTGTGGTAGGTGCCAGAGACACAGTTTGGCGGAGTGTATCTCGTGGCTGTCCTCAGCATTCCATCTGTGGTCCATTTATTTGGAACCTCATGATGGATCCCCTGTAGCGGATTCTGGGGCACTCCTACAAGGTGTGCGCTTACGCTGATGACCTGCTGATTCTGATTGAAGGTCAGTCTCGCATTGAACTGGAGAGAAAGGGTGAGCAGGCCATGAGTGAGGTGAATGCGTGAGGCGATCGCGTCGGCGTCCAAGTTGCTACGGACAAGATGGTTATGATGTGGCTTAAGGGCACATTATCACCTCGTCGTACACCGCAATGTTCGATCTGGCAGCGTTAGCCTTAGATATGAGACTCAGTTCAAGTATCTGGGGATAATGGTGTGGGAGAGGATGAGCTTCATAGCTCATCTTACCCATGTTAGGAATAAGTTGAGTGCTGTTGTAGGGAAGGTTAGGCGTGTTATTAGGAATGCATTATGTATGGCGGGCTCTTCGTGGCTTGTGCTGCGTGGGGTGCGTCTGTATGGTGCGAGCTGGTCAAATCTGTTCAAGGCAGAAACAAGGTCTTTGAGAAAATAGTATTTATGTTAACTTCACGCCTATTTGTATTCTACTACTACTTAATGCTACCATGCTAGTCATACTAAAGGTTTGAACAACACACACTCGCTCGTGCGCTGTCACACATTCCACGTTTTTTTAATACTTTGTACATATACCTAAATTGAAATAAAAATAAATGAATTATATTATATAAATAATTTACATCGGGCCGAAACCCGGGCTGGAATAAGACTAATAAGTCATAAAGTAAAGAAAGATTTACAATTATACCTAAAATAAGGCAAACCAATTGCTTGCCAAAAATTTTTAATGGCGACTACCTCTGCAGCTGCCGCAGCAGGAGCAACCGTTCCAACAGCAACCACCTGTAACTTTTTAAAACCACCTAGGCCATTGATAATAAAACATGATAAAGATATGGCGAAGGATTGGAAGCTGTGGAAGCAACAATATGAGTATTTTGAAGTAGCTACAGGTTTAAGTGCAAAGGCGGAAAAAATTCAATTCGCAACATTTATGTCGTCTATAGGCTACGCGGCCATCTAAATTTATAATTCATTACCATCAACTGAAAATGAAACATTGGCTTCAGTGAAAGGAAAGTTTGATACTTATTTTACACCAAAATTAAATACAACTTTTGAGAGATACAAATTTCATAAAATCGTACAGAATGACGGCGAGACTATAGATGAATGTATAACCAGGTTAAGACTGCAGGTGCAAAATTGTAATTTCGAACAGTTAAGTAACAGTATTTTAAGTGATCAACTTATTTTGGGTATAAAGAGCGATGCACTGCGCACAAAATTACTGTCAGATGACATAACCTTAGAAAAGGCGCTACAAATCTGTCAAGCGGCCGAAGTTGCACAAAAACAAACTGCAGAAATTCAAAATGAAAATGATAAATTCGTAAATATCATAAAGAAAAATAATAAAACAAAAAGTTTTGACTGTCGTAATTGTGGCAAGAGCCACACAGTGCGCAATTGCCCAGCTTTTAAATATATATGCAAGAAATGTAATAAAAGCAACCATTTTGAAAGTATGTGTAAATCCAAATTAAAAAGAAAATTTAGGAAAAACAGGGAAGTTGCCAGTTGTGAGGAAAAAGAATATCAAAACGAAAATAGTGGCAGTGGGGCCGATTCAGAACTATTTATTTTTTCGTTGAAAAACAACAATAAAAATGAAAAAGAAAAATTTTCAGAAACATTAACCATTGGTAAAAATAATTATGAGATTAAACTTGACACTGGTGCTCAATGCAACGTGTTGCCAAAAAAAATCATTGATAAGCTTAAATCAGAAAATAACCACGTCACTATTAGAACTTCGGGTGTAAAACATCTAGTGTCTTTTGGTAATCATAAATTGAAGGTCATTGACGAAGTCATGTTAACTTGTACAGTATTTAAAAAACTAAGTAAATTAAATTTCAAAATTGTTAATGAAAATGTAAAGCCAATTTTAGGTGCAGATTCCTGTGAGAAATTAAATTTAGTAAAAAGGGTTCAAGAACTTCGTATAAAAGAAAATTTGTTTGAAGGCCTCGGATGCATTAAAGATTTTGTCTACGACATCGACCTAATCGAAAATCCACATTCCGAGATTTGTCCAGCTAGGAGAGTTGCTTTTAAAATTAGAGATCAAGTAAAAGATGAGTTGGACAAAATGGTGAAAATGAAAGTAATTGAGTCAACCAATTTGCCAACCCCCGCTGTATCCCCAATGGTAGTAGTACGTAGGTTAGGTTAGGTTAGGTTAACAGGTCGCCCGAAAGAAATAAAAACAAGAGCTGGGCTCACTTGGGTCCTCTGACGTGGTCCCTTTGTGATACCTGTATAGAGGAAAATGAAGAAGAGGAGGGATAGTAATAGTAGAGTGAAGGGGAGGAAGGAAGATAGAGAAAAAGAAAGAAAGAAAGTGAAAGAAAGTGAGTGAGACCGTCACACAAACCAACCACTGCTTCTAATGAAGCCATATAGCATGTCGACACTTGTATTCCACAGCGCAGTGAAACCCTGCAGACGTCGCTCACCGAAGTGGATCATGCGCCGCTCTTCCAGGGCCGGACACTGGCAGAGAATTTGTTCCACAGTTTCCTCCTCCTCCTCGTCTTGACAACTTCTACAGTAGTCATTATAACGCATGGTTGCCAAAATTGCAGTGACCCGTTACTACAGCCACCACATTTCTCAAACGGGCCTAGGCCAGATCATCCTCGCCGTATTACACGTCCATTCGTCTCTCCATCTGGACTGTGCCTTTCGCAAGAATATGCTTTCGATCTCTTTTTTGCAGACCGATAGAGGGATGCCACAGGGCGCGTTGGCATCTTGCTCTGGTAGCGTCGACCCTTCCTTAGCCAGGCTATCCGCCCTGCAGTTCCCCATTGAAGTCCCATGTCCACGCACCCAAATGAGGGTGATCACCGAATGCTCTGCCATTCTATTTAAGGATGTGCGGCATTCTTGGACAAGTTGGGATGTCGAATAGACACCCGCTAAGGACCTGATTGCAGTCCGACTGTCGGTATAAATGCGAATATTCCTGCCAAATATTCCATGATACCACAGCCAGTCTGCTGCTTGCTTTATAGCCATCACTTCAGCTTGTAGAGTGGTGCATTGATTAGGGAGTTTGAAGGATATGGTAGTCGCCGACTCCTCAATATAGACTCCACCTCCAACTCCAGAATTATTCTTGGAGCCATCGGTAAAGACATCCAGATCTTCTCCTGTATGAGAAGATCCCATTGAGATTCCCGTTTCGTCCAAAATCGTGAATCCAAAGTTCCTCTGAAGGAATGGTCTTGGAGTGACATAGTCAATGAGGCTGGGAATATCCCCCCAAGTACCAATTATCCCCGAATGTCCACATGATCTATGGTTCCACTCCCGCGCCGCATGCAATCGCACGGATGCAAATAGTGCCAATTTCTCAGCTTGTAGATCAACTGGCAGCCAATTTAGCATCGTAAAGAGTGCATTATTGGGCGTTGATCTCATGGCTCCTGTAATCAAGGTGGCCATGCATCTGAAAATCCTCTCAAATCGGGATCGATTCGTAGTCGTGTTCAGTGCTTTCCACCACACCACGACTCCATAAAACAAGATAGGCTGAATCATAATCTTGAATAGCCAGTGAACGTTGCGAGGATTTAAGCCCCATTTCGTCCCTATGGCCCTCCTGCAGGCGTATATCGCCGCATTTGCCTTCGAAGCCCTTGCCTCTACATTCTCCTTCCATGAGAGTTTCCTATCCAGAATCACTCCCAGGTATTTTGCACTGGCAGAAAGGCTCAATTCCGAGCCGTTCAGCCTTGGCAATCTGAATGCAGGAACCTTGTATTTTCCCGTGAATAATACAAGTTCTGTCTTTGTCGGATTGACGTTTAGTCCCACTGACTTACTCCAGTTAGTGATGATTCTAAGCGCCGTCTCCATTCTCAGGGATAATGTATCCAGACAGATTCCTGATATCGCCACCGCGACATCGTCTGCATATGCCATAGTTTTGAAACCCATGGAATCCATCCTCCTGAGGATTGTATTTATGGTTATGTTCCATAAAAGCGGTGATAGGACCCCTCCTTGAGGTGTGCCCCTTACAGCTGATCTGGTTATCCCAGCCGTACCCAGCGAAGATTCTATAATCCTCCCCGAGAGTAGTCTTCTTACGAATCCAATAATCACAGGGTCAATGCCAACATCCATCATAGCATCCACGATGGCTGCTGGCCTGACATTATTGAAAGCACCTTCTATATCCAGAAAGGCCGTCAAAGTGAAGTTCTTGAACTCCAATGACCTCTCTATGTAGCCCACGAGAGTGTGCAATGCCGTTTCAACCGACTTTCCCTTCGTGTAGGCATGCTGAGAGGTTGACAGCAGGCGATCGTCAATCGACATCCGGATTCTGATATCGATGAGTCTCTCCAGCGTCTTTAGCAAGAAGGATGTTAGACAGATTGGCCTAAAGTCCTTCGCAGTTACGCAAGACGTTTTCCCACCCTTAGGGATGAAAATCACCTTGCTCTTCCTCCAGCCCACTGGGATATATGACCATGCAAGGCATGCATTATATATTCCCAGCAGCCAGGGAGAAATTACCATAAAGTTCCTCTGTAGATCGGCAGGTATAATACCGTCCGGTCCAGGGGATTTATAAGGCTGAAAACTATCAATGGCCCATTTTAAGGAATCCATCTCTATTCTCATAGAGGAGGATTCCCTATAGTACTGAGCGTCATCATTCATTGCACCTGAAAGCGTAGAACACCCCGGGAAGTGGGTGTCCATCAACACTTCCAACGCCTCATGACTACTAGTAGTCCACTGCCCATTAGTACTCCGAATATACCCAGGTACCGTTGGAGATTTAGAGAGAATCTTGCGTAGTCGACAAGTCTCTGAGGAGCTCTTAATGTTCTCACAAAAGTCTCTCCAGGACTTACGCTTTGCATTCCTCACCTCATTTTTGAAACTGTTTACAGAAGCTTTATAAAGTGACCAGTTGCCTGTTCTCTTAGCCTCGTTGAACAGTTTCCTGCATCTCTTCCTAGATGCAGCTATGGTGGGGGATCACCACGGTGGTCTGTCCCTCTCCCTGTGTACGGAAGGTCTGCAAGACCTTGTAGTGGCCTCCTTGAAAGCCTCCGACAGCTGTGCTACAGCGCTATCTATGTCCTCAACGCCGCTAAAGGGCTGAGGCTCGGTGAGAAACTGGTTAAGGATGTTTCTCTGAGATTCCCAGTCAGTTTTCCTTCTATTAATGAAAGAAGTTACCGGTGATCTCATAGTACGTATACCGAATTCGATATAGCGATGATCGGAGAATGAACAGTCGCCCGACACCTTCCAGTTCTCCACAAAATGCGCATAATCTGCGCTCACCAATGTAATATCCAGCACCTCCTGTCTGTTAGTGACCACGAAGGTGGGCTCCGAACCTCTATTTGCTACCACTAAATTCTGGTCTAAAATAAAGTCAAAAATGCACTCACCTCTAGTGTTGACGTCTCCTAGTAGTACGTAAAAATGATAAAATTAGGATCTGTATAGATTCAACAAGTGTAAACAAGAATATAAAACGTCGCCACTTTCCTATGAACACTCTGGAAGAAATAGCCGCTCAACTGAAAGGAGCTTAATATTTTTCAATATTAGATTGTAAAAAAGGTTTCTGGAAAATTCCGGTTTCTGATCGCACTAAGCAAATTCTGACATTTTCAACACCTTGGGGTAGATATTCGTGTAAAAGACTACCATTTGGAATCTCATCAGCGCCAGAGGTTTTCCAAAGCATAATGCAACAACTTTTTTCACAAATACCTAATGTCAAAATCGCCATCGATGACATTTTAGTGCATGCCAGCAGCTTAGATGAGCTACGTAATGTTACAGAACAAGTAATTAAAATTATTGAAGCGAATGGCTTAAAATTAAATAAAGAAAAATGTAAGTTTGAACAAACACAGGTAAAATTTTTAGGACATATCATCAGCGATACAGGGCTATATCCAGACCCAGATAAAATAGAAGCCATCAGTCGGCTTAAGCCGCCAAAAAAAAAAGAGCTTCAGAGAGTTCTGGGGAAATTTACGTATTTGAGTAAATTTATAAAAAATTTCTCTCACGTTACAGCACCTTTGCGAAAATTGTTAGAAAAATCTAATTCTTTTCATTGGGACATAAACCAACAACAATCGTTTGATGAGTTAAAGAAATTCATTAGCAAACCTCCAGTACTTAATATGTATGACTGCAATAAAGATGTAAAACTTCAAGTGTATGCTAGTTCATATGCAATGGGTGCAGTACTTCTACAAGAAGATCAACCAATCGCCTACGCATCTAAGTCCCTAACAGAGTGCCAATCAAGGTACTCCCAATTAGAAAAAGAAGCGTTGGCCGTAAAATTTGGTTGTGAAAAATTTCACCAATACGTTTGGGGAAAAAAAAATAATTATAGAATCCGACCACAAGCCGTTAGAATCAATTTTTAAAAAATCGTTGCACTCATCACCTACACGACTACAAAGCATAAGGCTGAGTTTGCTTACATACAATCCTACAGTTATATATAAACCAGGCTGCAAAATGTACTTGGCTGATCCTTTAAGCCGAGATTGTGTTGATATACCCAACAAGGGAGAAGAAGAAGAGGATCTCGAAATTCAAATGGTTTTGTCAATTTCTAACGAATAACTTAAAAATGAACGAATAACTGAAAATGATAGTACTTGTCAAATGCTGACAAACTTCATTCGAAATGGTTGGCCAAAGTCAAAAGATAATTTACCAAATATTTTAAAATTGTTCTGGCATTTCAGAGATGAGTTATCAGTTAATGACGATGGTATAATTTTCAAAGGAACCAAAGTTCTTGTACCTGAAAAATTAAGGGCTCAATTTTTGAAAAACATTCATAATGGTCATTTTAGTTACGCCAAATGTGTAACATTGGCGAGGGAATCGGTATTTTGGCCACTTATGAGCAAAGACATTCTGAACTATATTAACCAATGCGCAGCATGTCAAGTTTATCAACGTAATAATCAAAAATTAAAGATAGGCGAAAAAGAGATACCAAGCCATGGATTTGAAATAGGCGCAACAGACTTGTTTCATTTAAACAACAGCGATTATATTGTGTTTATAGACAGCTATTCTGGGTATCTAAACTTTAAAAAACTTAATGAAACTTCAACAAAACAAGTAATATTATTCTTAAAGGAAATTTTTTCAACGTTTGGACCACCATTAACACTAGAGAGTGATAATGGGCCCCAATTTGTAAGTAGTGAATTTAAAAAGTTTATTTCTGACTGGAAATTTAACCAAAGCACCAGTTTGCCATACCATCCAAGAGGCAACGGGTTAGCGGAGAGGGCGGTTCAAATCGCGAAAAACATTCTCAAAAAGTCTTCATATGACAATAGCGATTATTTTCTAGGACTACTTAATTACATGAATACTCCTCGTGGTAACCTTGGTTCTCCTTCTTAAAGACTTTTTGGGCATAGAACAAGAAGTGTGTTACCAACTACAAGAGAAACTCTAATCTCATCAGAAAACAAAAGGATAGCAGAATATCTGAGACAGGAAAGAGATAAGCAGATCGCTTACGCAAATCGTGGTGCTAAATCCAATCAGGAATTACTCGAAGGAAGTACAGTAGTCACACGGACGAACAACCAAAGTATTTGGAGAATTTCTGTGGTGACAGAACAGGTCCACCCTCGATCCTATATAGTTGTGGACGAGAATGGTAAATTGAATCGCAGAAATTCGCAACACATTCGACCGTGCCAAGCTAAAATAATCAGTACACCAGAGGTGGTAGTTGAAGAAAATCCCGTTGAAGCTGAGGTTTTACCAAACAGCAATACCTCAAAAACCACTGACAAAAACCCGCCGACCGTTCTGCGCAGGTTCTCCCGTATTAAAGCTCAACCTCAACGTTTGCAATACTGTCGTCTAATTTTAAAAGAAGAGGGATGAGAAGATAGTATTTATGTTAACTTCACGCTTATTTGTATTCTATTACTACTTAATGCTACCATGCTAGCCATACTCAAGGTTTGAACAACACACACTCGCTCGTGCGCTGTCACACATTCCACGTTTATTTAATACTTTGTACATATACCTAAATTGAAATAAAAATAAATGAATTATATTATATAAATAATTTACAGTCTTGACGTGTCAGAGGGTTGCGTTGTTGGCATGCTTGCCGGTTTGTCGTACGGTGTCTACGGAGTCTCTTCAGGTCTTGCTGGGTGCTGCTCCTCTTGACTTGGAGGTGATACGTCGCAGTATCCTCTTCAAGTTTAAGAACGGGTTGCCGCTTCTTGCGGATTATTGGATTTCTGCTGCTGACCTGGTGGGTGCTGATGAGCGACGAGTCAGGACTCTTCTTGATGAGTGTCTTGTGGCCAAGTAGAGAATTAGATGGACTGATTCCTGTAACGGTCGTGTTACGCACGAATTTATTCGTGATGCGGACTTTGTCTGTGGACGTCCAGATTTTGGGCTTAGCCTGAGTCTGGGCTTTTTGCTGACTGGGCATGGTTCCATGAATGATTTTTTGCACTCTAGTAATCTGTCCAATACTTTTATGTGCCGATGTGGCAATGGACCGGAGGACTGGCGATATATACTGACCGAGTGTCATCTTTATGATGACATTCGTGACTTAGGAGGTATGGGAATAGCCCATACCAGCGTAGCTTTTGATTTCAGTAGGGCCTTAGAGAATTGTAGGACAATGAGTAGGAGAAGACAGCGGCTTTTGTAGGTAGGGTGGTTTATCTCGGTGTGATCGTACGTGGTCGTGCCGTTGGAGGGGTATCGCAGAAATACTGCCTTGCTTCGGACATCGCCGGTCGTTCCCTGTAGGTTGGTTGTTGGTGATGGTTCTTGCCGGTTTTGGTGTCGCGGCTTTACACTGGGAGACTTTGAGTTTGCCGGGGATATTCAGGCAGTTCTTCTGCGGAGCGACTGCATAGGTATCCTTGGCAGTGTCTGCTGGCATGCGTCGGCGTCTGACGCTGGTGTGCTGGCTTTTAGGCTCTTGGGTGGTGCTGTTGACGAACTGGCTATGCCCCTGGATGTTTTTATTGGCGGGTGTTGCGGATTGGTGCTTGACTTGAACTTTTCTTATGTTCTTGCTTTTGGTTTGACGCTGAGTCACTCTTGTGACCTTTGGTGCACCCGTGAGGGGAACCCTGTTCAATGTTGTCTTGTGTGCTGTTTGTTCGTGACGTCCTTGCTGGTGTCACTTTTTATGGCACAAAGTGTCGCTCGTGAGGGCGGCTGTTTATTTTTTTGTGCACTTCGCTTTGTCTTGTCGTTGTACCTTTTTTGTTGCTGTTTGTTTTGTGTTTTGAGTTCAACTGGTAGTAGTATTTTGCTACGAGGTCTGACCGGAGACTTAAATCTGGTACCACGGGCGTCAGGATGCCAGCGGAGCTTCGGTTCCGCCCTGACGATGGTGAGGCCCTACGGGGAGTTACGTGGTGGCTGTGGTTGTACCCAAAGCGGGGAGAGCTTCTGCTCGGTGTCACATCCACTCTTTACTAAAAATGAAAATACATGTTTAGTGTTTGATTATCTCTTTATTCTTATTGTTTCTTTGATATCCACAGCTATACAAGAATATTTATCTAATACTTATATGTTGGTACCATTGGCTTGGTTGTATATGTAAGTAGGAAAGGTGGTGCCAAGTACGAGTGTTGGCACTAGTGCAAGTGATGGCACTACACCTCCCTTCTTTTTAGAAAAAAAATTGAAATAAACAAAGTAATAATTGAGATTGAAAATATCTCTCTTTTCATAAAACTTTTGGTTATTTAATTTTTTTTTTTTTTTTTTAATTTGGTTAAAAAGAATACAATTCTTAATTCTATTATTTTTTGTTATATACATATATATAAATAATTTTGGAAGAAAAAAAATTTCGTTTTTATACAGCTAGTGAATTTTTGAAAAAAAGCTTTGCTTTATATACATTTAATTAATTATTCTTTTGTACAATAAGTAATTTTGAAAATTTTTCCTTTACATTTACAATTTGGAAAAAATATTTTTCTTTTTAATATATATATATATATATAATATATTTTTTTTAAGAAAATTAAATTTTTTTTTATACAATTCAATATTTGTTTGTGTTAAATAAAGTTGCTAATACACGACATGTTGCAATTTCACAGTGTAAGAGTTTACATATAAGGTTTAAGAAGCATCTCGTGTGTTTCCAGCTTAAACATTTATTCTGGTTGATATGTTAGATAAAAAAAAATTTTGTATATTTTTTTTGTTACAATTTTCTTATTCTGTTTTTATGAACAATTTTGATTTTTTGAGTATTATTGTTAAAAATTTTTACATTTGTGTTGTCTATATTTGTTACTATGTAAGGACCATCGTAAATATTTTCTATTGGTTTTGATGTTTTATCATAAAATTTTTTGTTTATCTCTTTATGTTTATCGACTAGTTTCTTTGCTATCAGATTAGTGTTTTGGAGTCTATATTTTATTTCATTTTCATAGCTATCAATATTGTAAATTGGATCAATATTGCTATTTATCTCATTAGGCATTGTCGCTCTTTTGCCAAAAACTAGCTCGAAAGGAGTAAAATCATTATCGAAAACAGTGTTGGGTGTAGTATTATAGTAAAAAGTGAAATACTTTATGTAAGTATCCCAGTCTGATAAATTGTCATTCAAGTAAACACGAATGTATTCATTGGAAACACGATGATTACGTTCTACTGTTCCTATGTTTTGATGATAGTTAGTTGAAAATTTGATTTCAATTTCCAAAAACTTACAGAGCTGAGAAAGAATTTCATTTCTAAATTCAGTACCTAAATCGGATTTTATAATATTCATCTTGCCGTATATTAATATAAAATTTTCAAAAATTGCTTTCGCTACAGTCTGGGCTGATTTGTCAGGTATGGGTACTGTGACTAGATATTTAGAGAAGTCACACATCATTGTTAAGGCAAATCTATTTCCAAATGCGGTTTGAGGTAGTGGACCTATTGTGTCCAAAACAACAATTTCAAAGGCTTTATTGGGAGTTGGAGTAAGTGCAAGTTTTTCTGTGTTTGAAGGTCTAACTTTGTTCAAACAACATTTTCTACAGTTCCTCACAAATTTTGCAACATCCCTCGTCATTTCCTTCCAGAAATATTTTGTTCTAATTTTTGCATACATTTTTTTCTGTCCGCAATGCCCTCCTAATATGGGATCATTATGATATATTTGCATTAACTTTTGCTTTTCATTCTCCTCAGTTATCGCAAGAATTATTTTTCAGCAAGAATTATTTTTAAGTTTTTCAATATTCTGTTGCCATGGTCTTTTAAATCTTGAATAGTAAATTTTGTGAAAAATAAATCATTTTTGAGCCACTCTGTCTTAAAGATATTGATTATGTTGGTTTCATGTTCTAACCTCGAAAGCATATAGTTTAAACTAATAGTTTCGTTAACAAATTCAAATTCTATACTTAGAAGTTGTTTAAATTTCTGATATATATTTACGCGTAATATTTTTATATATTTGTTAAAATAAAGTATTTCTGTTTTTATCCTTGCTATTTTCTTACTAAAGTTGTTGAAGAATTTATCATAAATTTTTAAATTGAGAAGTTTTTCATTTTCTTGAGGAGTTTTTAGTTTGACATTGGGAGTCGGTTTTTTTAACATTGAGCGTGTTATCATTTTGAGTACTTGCTTGTTTGTAATTTCTTTTAACTCATCGATTGTAATTCTAGACAACGCATCAGCACCTACATTTGTTTTGCCCTTAATATATTCAACGGTGAAATTGTATTCCGAAAGTTCTAGTCTTATTCGGGTAAGTTTTGACGATGGGTCTTTAATGTTACAAACGTAAACCAGTGGACGATGATCTGAACGCACTATAAAAGAAGTGCCATATACATATGGTCGAAATTGAGTTATGGCAAAGTGAATGGCTAGCAATTCGAGTTCGATAATATGTTTTTTGTGCTCCAATTGGGAAAATGCTTTAGAAGCAAAATAAAGAGGTAAGTCATTACCGTTAAAGTTCTGACTTAAAATTGCTCCACAACCCATTTTTGAAGCATCCAATATATTGTTTTTTTTCCGGTTTTACAAATAATTGTTGCTTTGTTTTCTTTTTTTCCTTTTGTATTACTCTTTAGGTATGGTTATTTTGTAATCTTTCCTCTTTTGCTCTCCATTTTTGTTTTGTACTCTTTGTGAGCTTACATATTATTTCTACGTTTTTCCCAATTTATGTAGTTTAACAATTTTGTTCTCTTATTGGAAGTTTCTTTTTATTAGAAGGAATATTTTCCAATGTTAATTTTTTTCCATGTTGCTAACTTCTGACTTTTTCATTTTACACTTTGTTCTTTCCGTTGTTTTTATATGAAAAAAAAAAAATTTTTTTTTTGGTTTATGCCGTTATTATTTAAGCAATTTTTTGAGGATTTTTTTCTCAATTATGAGTTTATTATTTTTGAAAGAAAATATCTAAATATAACTCACGTACTCACGTTAAACACCGACATATTCTGTCCCTATCTACTCATCTCTGGTGCGAACGTTGAACGCTGTACACGTGTATCTCTTAGTAAATTCGTACTGTGTTTTTTCGGAGTGTTTTTTATCGGTTTTTTGCGCATTTCTTGTTGGAAATTGTGATAAATCGGGTTCTAAACTTTTTTCGGGTGGTTATTGTGAAAATTCGAGTGATTTTGTGCGGTTTTGTGCAAATTATTTGCTTAAATTTTTGCGGTGATTGTACACAGCGGTGTTGTGTGTTGCTGTTGTGCGGGAGAAGTGCTCTTGGAAGGGCTGTATTTGGTATCGGTTTAAAGGTCTCGTCGAGCCTATTAGATTGATACCACGATCGAGTCGATTGGACCACATTTGTGCGGTGAGAGTGTGTTTGAAAATTGTGGGTAGTGCATTTGCCTGCAATTTTGGTGTACTTTTTGTGGGGAAAAGTTGATTCCCGGAGCGGGTTTTTTGGACTTTGTGTAAAGGGCGCGTCACGCCCGTCATTTTGAGGTGCGGATCGCTAGGATTGGTGGCCGGAAAGTGCCTAAAATTTTTAATTGAAAATCGTAATTTGGTGGCGTCAGGTAAGAAGAAGCATTGTGTGGTTTTTTCTTGAATTTTATTTTATTTTTGTTTGATTGTGCTGGGTGAACTTTTTTTTGCTGATTAGTTCATTGTTAAGAGACTTCTGGTTCTTTTTTGACGTGTGACAGTTTTGTCAGTTTCCCCATCTTTTTTGAGGGGATATCGGATTTTTTTGGGGATTTTGGGTATTTTTTAATCCGGTTTGCGGTTTTCTTGGTTTTTCCTTATGCATTCCATTTCTGGACCGTATTTTGGTTTTGGGTCATAGACCTCTGAGATGTCGGCTATTTTTCATTTGCTCTTGTTCTTTTTTGTTTATCTCTTGTTCTTTTTTGTTTATTTATTTTTCTTATTTTTTTTATTATTATTGTTTTTGGGGGATTCCGGTCGGATTTTGATTTCTGTTGAGCGCGACCAGGCGCAAAAGGGAAGGCGGGCCGAGGGGTGACATCTCCGACGTCACGGACGACGTTAGGGCGCGGTCCTCGTGCGACTTGCTGTCTGAGGACAGTGAGTCGGCATGTGGTGATGGTGTTATTAGGGAGAAGAAGAGAGTGACGAAGGGGTCGCCTAGAGCGGCTCAGCGTGCCCTTGAACCAGGGGTCGTGGATGTGGTGGAGGGTGGTTCTGCGGCCATGGGCTTGTCTGATGAGTCTGTGAAGGCGGAAAAAGAAGAAGTATACTGCAGTTGAGGGCTCTTTGTTGGGTGAGTTGAAATCGGTTACGGAGGACCTCATGGGTTTAGTGCTGGTGGATGGGGTGGACCCACTACTGGCTCGTAGTGTGATGGGGATGGTTTTCCGTTATGAGATCCTGCTTATGGGTATCACGATGGAGAATGAGCGGTTGAAGATTCGGTTGGAGGCTTTGCCGTCCGCTCCGCGGGTGTTTGCTCCACCTGTGGTGCGGCTTGTGGCTGCTCCTATGGCTCCTGCTGCCCCCGTCCGGAAGCCAGTGGAGACCTGGTCGGTGGTGGTCCGTGGGAAGGCGGGCGCCTCGGCTAAAGAGGTGGTGGGCAAGGTGGTGGATGAGGTTGCACCTACTCTCGGTGTGAGACTGCACGGTGGTGCGGTTATTCGTACCCCATCCATAGCTGAGAGGGAGAAGGTGGCTGCCAGTGCCAAGTTTGCGGAGATGGGCCTTGAGGTGTCGGTCAGGAATAAGTTGGGCCCGAGGGTGGTGGTGCAGGGTTTATCTATGAGATAAACCTCAAGAGCGTGAGGTTGGTGGGCACTCCCTAGATGGTAAGGACTGCTGCACGTGTGAATGTCGTCCTTGAGTGTAGTGAGAGTGTCGCTGACCACTTGATGTCGGCTGGTGTTTCTGTCAAGTGGTTCAGATTTGTTGTACGTTCTCAGTTTGTTGTGCTTGCATGTTTCAAGTGTCTTGGTTTTGACCATAGGGTCCGGGAGTGTAAAGCTAAGGCTGAGGTTTGCCGTCGTTGTGGGGTAAGTGGACATTTGGCGTCCACTTGCCCTAATGACCTTAGATGCCGCAATTGCGCATTTAAAGGTCTCCCGGCGGGTCATCTGATGATGTCGGCTGCTTGCCCTGTGTACGCGGCCGTGGTTGCTAGAGCGAATGCTAGACATTAGACATGGAGATGACAACGATCCTGCAATGTAACTGTCGGGGTTCCTATGTAGTGATATGCGAGCTGGGACAGGCGATGCGAAAGCAAGGAGCTAGGTTTGCGGTGGTGCAAGGGCCCTATACTGTAGATGGTTGCATAAGGGGTCTACCTGGGGGAATGAGGTGTTTTGTTGATATGGCTGGTGATGCAGCCATAGTAGTTGACGGTGATGACACGGACTGTACAGTAGTTAGTTCGACCTAGTGGGGAATCACTGTTTGTGTGATAGGTAGATTCGGACAACTGCTACTGACTAGCATTTATTGTAGGTTTAGTGCTCAGCTGGATCCTTATTTAAGATACATGGATACGGTACTACTGCTTACGAGTAGTATTCCGCTTATCCTGTGTTTAGACGCGAATGCGTGCTATCGTATGTGGTTCAGCAAAATGACCAGAATTGCTTCTGGACAGCCGAACTATGTACGAGGGTTAGCATTAAGCGAATGGCTGGTTGCTAACAACATTTCGGTGTTTAATGAAGCTAGTGACTTGTTCACTTATGATGGTCCAGGTGGTACTACTGATGTTGACGTGACTGCTGCCAATTCGGTGGCATTGACTGTTTTTGACTTCAGATGGAGGTTGTGTGATGCATGGGGGACAAGTGATCATAATCTTTTCGAGATTATGGTCGCTTGTAGAGTACAGACGGACAATGTACTACAGACTTTTCCTAGATGGTATGTTGCGGACATTGACAAGGACATTTACTGTGACGTACTTAAGGCGCATGCGTTTACGTGGCCGCTTAATGACTTTACGGAGCTGACTTTAGATGACCAGGTTGGCAAAATTGATTCGTGGGTGACTGCGGTCAATGACGAACTGCTTGGTCGCCGTCGCGAGACGAGGCCGAGTAGAGTCAAATGGTGGACATGTGAGCTAGATCTTATGCGAAGACAGGTCAGGCGTCAGAGGAAGAAATTACAGAGAGCCATGCGTGTGGGCGCAGAATATCTAGCTCATCGTAAAGCTATCTTTTTGTCCAGCCTCAGAACGTACAAGGACATGATTGTTAGGGTCAAAGAGGACGATTGGAGACGGTTTGTACATGACAATAGGGACGACCCCTGGGGTAAGGTTTACCATATCTGCAGGGGTAAGAGTAGGGTGACTGACATTGCAGGGCTGCAGGATGGCAGTAACACCATATTATCATGGAGTGATTGCGCGGAGAGACTGTTGGCTACTTTCTTTCCGGATGCGGATACAGCGGACCACTTTCCTCGAATTCTCGAGGGGTGACTGCTGCTCCAAGTTTGGAGAGATCGGAAGTTGCAGACAGCATCTTTTCTGTCAGAAGTAGAAAATCTCCTGGTATTGATGGTATGACTCGCGAGATGTGTAAAAACATCTTTAAGGCCATACCGGAGTATCTTGAGCTTATCTTTGGAAGGTGTCTGAGTGAGGGCTATTTCCCTAGGGCTTGGAAGATAGCTCGAGTCGTGGTCCTCTTGAAGTCGCAAGATAGGGTGAGGAGTAATCCTCGCTCTTATCGGGGCATCAGTCTTCTTCCGGTGCTTGCAAAAGTGCTGGAAAGGATTATGGTGGCAAGACTGAAAGAGGTCTACGTCGAGGGCCCTTCTGAGTTTGGTTTTAGAGAGTTGAGATCCGTTGAGCTTATGTCCTTGGTATATATGTTGATTTTAGGGGTGCGTTTGACTATCTCTCTTGGGGTAAAGTTCTCAATAGGCTGCTGGGTGCTGCCCTTCTTGATTTGGAAGTAATACGTCGTGCGATTGCTTTCAAAATCAAGAATGGGTTGCCGCTTTTAGCACATGATTGGGTTTCTTCTTCTGACGTTGAAGGTGTTGCTTGCATACGAGTCAAGGCTCTACTGGATGAGTGCCTTGTGGCCAAATGGACGGATAGGTCGACTGACTTTGGGTTACTTGTTGACTGAGTTTGGGTTATTTGTTGACTGGACATTGCTCATTGAATGCATTTTTGCATTCAAGGGGTCTTTCTGACACTATACTGTGCCGATGTGGCGAAGGACCGGAGGACTGGCGACATGTACTGACGGAATGTCATCTTCTGGATGATGTACGCGACTTAGATAGTATGGGAATAGCCCGTACAACAGTGTATTAGGATTTCAGCAGGGCCTTAGTGGACGAGCGTACACTTGCTAGGCTGGGTGAGTTTGACCATATCGCGTTCGCTAGAAGAAGACAGAGACTTTATAGGTAGGTTGGTTGATCCCTGTGTGTGTTACAGCTTGCTGATCGCTTGGTTGCGTAAGCTGTCTTGCTATTGCTACACACATTCGCTGCATGGTTCCTTCGCAGTTGTCTGGTTGTCGTAGGTGACTTGTCGTTCTTGTGTTTGGTGTCTGGTGTTTACTTTGGGGGTCACGGTCATGTCAGAGTGTCTTCTCATAGCGCTTTCTTTAGGGAGGGCTCTGGGGGGCACTCTGGCGTGGTATTTGGGGTATGCGCTGGCATTGTCCGTTGGCGTGCTGGCTTTTAGCCCCTTTTGGGTATTGTAGCATCGGGTGGTTTGGTACCTCTGGCTGTTGTGTTTGTTGCCCATTCCCGGGCTTGTTATTCTGGGGCGTTCTGTTCTTCTTGCCGAGTCATTCTGTTGACTTCTGGTTACCCGTAAGGGAAACCTGTTGATTGTGGTCATGTCTTGTATCTTGTTCGTTGCCGTCCTTGCTGGTGCCACTTTCTTGTGGCACAAAGTGCCGCCCGTGAGGGCGGCTGTTGAGTGTTTGTGTTCTGTGTCGTGTTGTTGTCGTGCCTTTTTATTGTTGTATGTTTTATGTTTTATGTTTTATGTTTTTTTGAATCTCGTTGATTGTGAATCTTAAAGCGGCAGTTGAGACTCCGCTGGCAATCAGCTGAATTGTTAAAGAAGTCTCTTTGAAAGTGTGGTTAGATACGACAGTTGAGGTTATAGACGATCCCGGTGATTGCGCCCTCTGTGCGTGAGTTTGCAGACTAGTGTGTGGTGTGAAAGCACCATCTGTTGTACAGTGCTAGTGCCGTTGGTACGCGGCGAACGCCATCAAGTTGTGCGGTAGTGCGTGGTGTGCTGTTTAGCGCCATCTACGTTTCGATTACGGTAACGGACTTTTGCGTTTGGATTCGGTTTTGATTGGATTTCGGTTACTTGGTTTTGTTTGCTACGGTCCGGCTTGCTTACGTTGACGGTTTTTTGCATACGTCCACGGTTTACGGTTGCTGATTGTCGGTGATGCCACCCGCTAGTAAGCGAAAGGGGGAGAGGCCGAAGGGCGATGCGTCTGACATGGCGACGGATGTGATGACTGATGAGGGAGCGGTAAGGAGGTCGGTGAGCGGTGCGAGGCGTCCAGCACGGAGGAGGAGATGAAGCGATGCAAGCCTGGGTCGCCGGCGGCGCGTCGGACTGCTGCTGTTGGTTCTGTTGTTGCTGCTGTGGGCGGTTCGCCTGGTGGTGGAGCATCAGCTTCTCGGATGAGGGCCGGTGCTGATGAGGTGGCTGTGGAAGGGACGAGTTTGGCTGCGGTGGGTGGTGTGGGTGCTCCGCGTGGGATCAGGATGAAGGGCAGGCCGGTTGGCGCTGCTTTGGGTGACCCAACGTTAACCTCGTCGGTTTTGGTGAAGGAGGTGTCGGCGGAGCTGATTGGTGTGGTGTTGGAGGAGGGTGTGGGTCAGGGCTTGGTCAGGAGGGTGCTCGGCTGCACGAACAAGTTGGAGATCATGGTGATGCGGCTCATTGCCGAGAATGAGCGATTGCGCGGGAGGTTGGAGGGGATTGGGAATGATCAGAGGCAGACTGGCGGCATTGCGGTGCCTTCTGCACCTCGTGCGGTTCTCCCGGCGGTTGCAGCTGCTGGTGGCGTTGCCTACCCGGCGTTGCCGGTGCCGAGGCCTGTAGCTATATGGTCGGTTATGGTGAAGGGGTGTGGAGGCGCCACGTCCAAGGAGGTTGTCCAGAAGGTGGTTGGTGAGGTGGGCCGACACTGGGCGTTTGCGTCCATGACGTGCGGCCGATTCGTAGAGGTGGTGCGGTGATTAGGACACCGTCAGAGGCTGAGCGGGAGAAGATCGCAGCCAACAAGAAGTTTGCGGAGGTGCGGTTGGATGTGGCGGTCAACTCGAAGCCTGGACCGAGGGTTGTTGTGCAGAGGGTTCATGCGTAGATAACATCTGACGAGTTCATGCTGGAGCTGTATGAGTTGAACCTAAAGGACGAGATGACCGAGGAGTCCTAAAAGAGGAGAGTGCGGCTAGTGTGCAGCCCTTGGAAGGTCGTTCAGGGACAGGTGAATGTTGTGCTGGAGTGCACGGCTCCTGTCACGGAGCAGTTGCGGGCTACTGGCGTTTACGTCAATTGGTTCCGCTTCGTTGCTAGGACGCAGGATGCCGTGCCGGCTTGCTATAGGTATTTGGGATTTGACCACCGTGTTCGTGAATGCAGGCTCCAGAGCGACGTGTGCAGGCGGTGTGTTGAGATGGGCCATGTGGCGTCACGGTGTGATGGTGGTTTGCGGTGCAGGAATTGCGCCTTCAAGGGTCTCCCGGCGGACCACTTGATGATGTCGGCTGCTTGTCCAGTGTATGCGGCGATGGTGGGCAGGGCGAACTCTCGGCATTGAAATGGGTGAGTACTTGATCTTTCAATTTAATTGTCAGGGGCGTATTCGGTGATGTGTGAGCTGGGGTAGGCGATGCGACGGCGAGGTGCTTCTTTTGCGATTTTGCAGGAGCCGTATACCGCGGATGGTTGCGTTAGAGGTTTGCCAGGGGGAATGAGGATCTTTGTGGATCCTGCCGGTAAAACGGCAATTGTAGTGGACAGTGCCACTTTTGACTGTACGCTTGTCAGTGCGACAAGCTGGGGAATTTGTGTTTCTGTGTTAGGGAGGTACGGACGTTTTATGCTTTCGAGCATTTACTGTCGACCAGATGCTCCTTTGGACCCTTATTTGGGGTACATGGTACTACTTCACGCGAGTAGTATTATTGTTATCCTAGGCTTAGACGCGAACGCGTATTCTCGCCATGCCCCAACACTTGGGGTCGATCTTTGGGAGGTGTCTGTGTGAGGGCTATTTTAATAGGGCTTGGAAGATAGCTCGAGTCGTGTGTAGTGTATTTATCAAAGGAAGATTTTGTATTTATTTCATTTAAATTAGACTTTATTTGATTTTATAGGAGCTCCTAGGTTGGAGCTCTACTAGTCATGTCTTGATTATAATTAATTCTTAATACTAAATCACAGCCGTATTTATACGGACTGTGAGAACAATTTCAGTTAACTAGAGTTGAGTGACTTTGAACTCACTCGACGTTTAATTCCTATGCTTATAATGTAATTGTTAATATTTATACCAGGCAATCATAAATTTTGAGTGATTTGCCAAATATAAATATTAACTCTATTAATACTCTATGGGAAAAATATAAATGTGTAATATAATCTAATTCTTTTGGCTAAACATTATGGGAATATTCTTTATTTTATTTCAAAATAATTTTTGTTTATATGAAGTGTCATTTGAAACACACCGACCGGCATATGCGGCTTAGCCACCAACAAACACATTGCAAGCCATTGATATTGCTTGTGGGACACTTGAGTATGTTGCCCTTGAATGCACATGTAAACCAAAACCCTATGTGCATTTCATAAGCGGTATATTTATTTTATGTTTGTTTAAATTTGTATTTAAATTTGTGTGTAATGTTTTAGGCTGCATTTGACACGTTTTTTAATTTGTGTGTTTTTGTGTTTGTGGCCCATTGTTTCTTTTTATTTATTTGCCTGCTACACTGACATATCGGTTATGCTACACCTCCACTTTTCGCAAGAATGTTCATATAACGTAAGTTTTATGGACATTCTTTTACAATTTTTGGGTTTATTTAATAATTTTATGTAATATTGTTTTCTTAATCATAGTGTTAGTACTTTTCATTTTTAAAATAATTTTAATATAATTCTTAAAATAATGGTTGATATAATTCTTAGAAGGCGATTGTCATCATTCGCTGAAAGGAGTTTGGAGCAATTTTTAAGCCATAAGGTAATCTTGTAAATCTGTAAGATCCGTTGTTTGTTGAAAACGAAGTTAAGTCTCGTGAGCTCTTTTCTAAACCAATTTGATGAAAACCTGACATCAAATCTAAGCACGAAAAATATTTTGCTCTTCCTAGTTGATCCAAAATATCATCAATTCTAGGTAATGGAAATTTATCTGCTATTAATTTTTTGTTTATTTGCCTGTAGTCTACTACAAGTCTCCATCTTTTATTTTCTGAATTTGGTAATGATTTCTTTGGGACCAGAAGTATTGGACTATTGTATTCGGATTGAGATGGTTCAATTATCCTATCGTCCACTAATTTTTTTACTTGTTTGTCAATTTCCTCTTTGTGTGTGTGTGGTATCCTATAGTTTTTGATGTATACTGGTTGTTTATCTTTTGTTCTTAACTTTTGTTCATAAAAATTATTACAACTTATTGTTTCTGATTCTAAACCGAAAATATCACAATATGAGGCACACAATTTAGTTAATGTATTTTTAAATTGTTCCGGAAAAATTTTTTTTAGTATTTCTAAGACTTTTGTATTTCTATTTTTAACGTTTTCTATTTTATCTTTAATTATGTAATAATCTGAGATGTTTTCGGTTATAATTTTATTTTTATTAGTTGTGACAATATTGTTGTTAGTATTGAGTATGCGGATAAACGCTTTGTTTGTTTTTACTAATGTATTCGCAATGAATACACTTGGTTCTATTTCTTGATTGGGTATTAGTAGTTCTTTATATGTGTGTGAAAGTTTTATTTGTCGTATGACTTCCGATCTAGGTGGTATGATGATACTGTTATTGTTTTCTGAAATTGGTATTTTTATAGGTTGTGTTAAATTAAAAGGACGCAAAATAATGTAGTCGTAATCATCATTGAAATCTAATATACAGTTATATTTTTTTATAAAGTCCATACCAATAATTCCATCGCAAGGTATTGGGAAATCATCTTTTACTACTTGAAATTTATGTGGTATCAATAGGTTTTTGTATTTTAAATCAATAAAAATGCTTCCTAAAGATTCTATTTTTCCTTGTCCTATTCCGCTTAATGAGGTTGATTTGTTAGTATTTATTAGTCGTGCGTTAATGTTTGCTGATTTTATCAATGAGATATCTGCTCCTGTATCTATTAACAACGTTACTATGTTATTTGTTCCATCTATTTTTATTTTAATGCAGAAACATAGGTTAAGATTTAGATTGTACACTTTATTGTTTATTGAATTGATCCTAGGGGTTCTTCGGAGTTTTCCGACTCATTCATATTTGTTGCTCTTACGTAGTGTCCATTTCTACGATAATTGTTATTATTGCCATATCTTTGTTGATTTCTGTTATTGTAATTGTTATTGTTAGTATTGTTTCTGTTGTAGTTATTACTACGATTAATATTTCGCGGGTAATTATTTTTTCCACGGAAATTTTGATATGATCGGTGGTAGTTGTGTGAATTGGTTTTTTGTTTATAGTATAATATTGCATTTTGTTGTCCAGTTGCTTCTGTGCAACTGTTGACGAATTTGCTAACAGCTTCGTTCATATTGTTAAATTGTCCAGCTTCCATGATAAGTTTTACTTTATCAATGGTGCAATTTTTAGTGAGTGCTTTAACAGCAACTTGTGTTGAATATTTTGTGGCTAGTTCATTTGTTAGTCCATCTGATATATACGCGGTTTCTAGAGACTTTGCAAGAAGTTCTATTTCATTGCAATAGGCATTAGCAGTTTTGCTATTTTGTTTTATATTTAAAATTTTTGCTGTCAAAACTTCGACAGATTCACCCTTGACTGTTGTTTTTAATTTGGCCCTTATTTGTTCAATTGTTTCTTCATTGCTAATTAGGTTTCTAGCGTTCCCTTTCAATTTTGTTTTTATTAGATTTACTGCCAGTGATTCGTGATCCCCTTTTATTGATTCAACCAAGGATAGAGAATCAAGAAATGATCGTAAGTTTTCTGATTTACCATCGAAATCTATAAGTAGTTTTGAAGCTGTGTTCAAAAAATCTACCGCTGTTTGTGTCATTTTGCTGTTTTTCTTGATTTCTTCAGCTTGTGTTGTAATTATGTTATAGGGTTTACCCTCATGTATTGAATTCGGTAATTCTATTTTTATGGCCTTTTTATTGGCTATTTTAAAAATTCTGTTCTTTAGGTCACAAAAAAATGCTTCAGCTGCTGTTTTGTGTGCTGTTGAGAGCCTGTGATAATGTGTATTAAAAAGAACTCTTATTCGTTCCAAAGAATCGAAAAGGTTCTGGAAATGTTGTTCCAAAGTTTCTGTTTTTATTGGTCTATCGATGTTTAGACATTTGTATGATCGATCAAAATCTTCCTTTACAACTCTTACTTTGCTAAGTATATTTTGCCATTCCATTTAACTTAGACTTTATCTAAGTCGTTAGCTCTGCTAATATATTGTTTTTTAAGCGACCTTTTGTGCAATTGGTAAATTTTTAAAAGAAGGTTAATGGCGCTTATAATTACTATCATTAATAGCATAGTCCATACGGAATTTATTTGTTCAGTATGATCAATGATTTCTAAATTATTTACTACATTAGCATTGGGTTTTTCTAATTTTGATTGTTGTTTCCCCATTATGACAATTTATATATATTTTCCTGTTAATTATTCAAAATTCTTCCTCTTCCTTTGTATAATAGCATAATCTTAGGTCTTCAGTGTTTATATTTTTGATTTCTTTTAAAGTTTTTAAGTCCTCATTTTTTCCATTCTTCTAATCATTAGTACTGTTTCTAACTCAGTGTACCTGTCTTAATTTTCTTTTGTGGGAGTTCCCTCAATTCCTAGTTGTTGCCAAAGAAGTTTCTAATTCTTCCTTATATTCAAAATTAATCGGGTTTTTAGCCAAAATTTTTCTATGATAGCTGTTCATTATAAAGGACCATAGAAATTAAGTTTTACATTATCTTTATTTTTACGTTTTGGTATTCTTAATACAAAATTATTTCATTTTAACAATTTAATTTTGTAAAAAAAAATTTTTTAAATTTAAAATTTTTGTCAAGAGCGATTATCGCTTTCTGACCTATGGGTGCGAATGAAACGCTCCACTTTTATAATTCTAACTAATTTTTGTTTGTTTTATTAAACCTTTTTAATAGGTGGTTGATGTTGTCAATCCTATTCCATAGTCTGGAAGCTTCTTCCCATGCTGGTGGTGATGATAATGAGCAGGATTGCTCTTTCTCTTCGTAATTTTGTGGTGTAGCCTCCTCTTCTCTTTGGCTTTTTCACCGCTGGTATTTTCGGTTCCTTTATTTGCTGTTTTTACTATTTCTCCTCTTGTATTCCTCTATCGTTAGGCGTTTGGGGCCTTCACTCATTATACTGTTTCTTGGCTAAACAGTTTCTTCCTCGCTGCTGGCAGATTTTAGGCTATCTGCCAGGACAAAATGTAAAATTTTATTTCCTTTTTAGCGCCTTAATTTGGTGCTGGGTGCTTATTTATTTAGCACTCCAAAAGGATTTTTAATTATTATTTTATTTTCTTTTATTAGGTGCAATATTTTAGTTGCACTCTAATAATATGGCAGGATCGCCATGTAGTGTATTTATCAAAGGAAGATTTTGTATTTATTTCATTTAAATTAGACTTTATTTGATTTTATAGGAGCTCCTGGGTTGGAGCTCTACTAGTCATGTCTTGATTATAATTAATTCTTAATACTAAATCACAGCCGTATTTATACGGACTGTGAGAACAATTTCAGTTAACTAGAGTTGAGTGACTTTGAACTCACTCGACGTTTAATTCCTATGCTTATAATGTAATTGTTAATATTTATACCAGGCAATCATAAATTTTGAGTGATTTGCCAAATATAAATATTAACTCTATTAATACTCTATGGGAAAAATATAAATGTGTAATATAATCTAATTCTTTTGGCTAAACATTATGGGAATATTCTTTATTTTATTTTAAAATAATTTTTGTTTATATGAAGTGTCATTTGAAACACACCGACCGGCATATGCGGCTTAGCCACCAACAAACACATTGCAAGCCATTGATATTGCTTGTGGGACACTTGAGTATCTTGCCCTTGAATGCACATGTAAACCAAAACCCTATGTGCATTTCATAAGCGGTATATTTATTTCATGTTTGTTTAAATTTGTATTTAAATTTGTGTGTAATGTTTTAGGCTGCATTTGACACGTTTTTTAATTTGTGTGTTTTTGTGTTTGTGGCCCATTGTTTCTTTTTATTTATTTGCCTGCTACACTGACATATCGGTTATGCTACACGTGGCCTTTCTGAAGTCGCCTGATAGGGTGAATAGTAATCCTCGCTCCTATCGAGGCATCAGTCTTCTTCCGGTGCTTGCAAAAGTACTTGAAGGACTGAAGGAGGCCTACGTCCAAGGCCCTTCCGAGTACCAGTTCGGATTTAGGGAGTTGAGGTCTGTGGAGCATGCGTGGTTGCATGTGAAGCAATGTGTGGGTGGGTCGTCTCACAAGTATGTCCTTGGCATATTTGTTGCCTTTAAGGGTGCGTTTGACTACTTCTCATGGGGTAGGGTTCTTGACAGACTGCGTGGTTTGCAGTGTCGTGAGCTTGCCTTATGGGAGAGCTATTTCAGCGGCAGGAAGGCTTGTATGGTAGGTGCCAGCGACACGATTTGGCGGAGTGTATCTCGTGGCTGTCCTCAGGGTTCCATCTGTGGTCTATTTATTTGGAACCTCATGATGGATCCCCTGGGGCTTCTGGGGCACTCATACAAGGTGTGCCGTTGGCGGGGTATCGCAGAAATACTGCCTTGCTTCGCACATCGCCGGTCGTTCCCTGTAGGTTGGTTGTTGGTGGTGGTTCTTGCCGGCTTTGGTGTCGCGGCTTTACACTGATGGCCTTTGCCATTGCCGGGAATATTCAGGCAGTTCTTCTGCGGAGGGACTGCATGGATATCCTTGGCAGTGTATGCTGGCATGCGTCGGCGTCTGACGCTGGTGTGCTGGCTTTTAGGCTCTTGGGTGGTGCTGTTGACGGACTGGCTATGCCCCTGGATGTTTTTATTGGCGGGTGTTGCGGATTGGTGCTTGACTTGGACTTTTCTTATGTTCCTGGTTCCCCGTGAGGGGAACCCAGTTCAGTGTTGTCTTGTGTGCTGTTTGTTCGTGACGTCCTTGCTGGTGTCACTTTTTATGGCACAAAGTGTCGCTCGTGAGGGCGGCTGTTTATTTTCTTGTGTACTTCGCTTTGTCTTGTCGTTGTACCTTTTTTGTTTGTGTTTTGATGGTGGGGGGCCACCAGTCCCGAACTGTTTGGAGTGCAACTGGTAGAAGTATTTTTCTACGAGGTCTGACCGGAGACTTAAATTTGGTGCTGTGGCTGTGGTTGTACTCAAAGCGGGGAGAGCTTCTGCTCGGTGTCACATCCACTCTTTACTAAAAATGAAAATACATGTTTAGTGTTTGATTATCTCTTAACAACTGCCTTTATTCTTAGTGTTTCTTTGATATCCACAGCTATACAAGAATATTTATTTAATACTCATATGTTGGTACTATTGGCTTGGTTGTATATGTAAGTAGGAAAGGTGGTGCCAAGTACGAGTGTTGGCACTAGTGCAAGTGATAGCACTACATCGGTGTGGAGTTGCATTGCAACCGGGTGCCGTGATCCATAGATCGGTAGGAGTTTTAGATGGGCTCCGCTCCTACCCAAGGGGGAGCGTGAGTTAGGGCCTTCGCCCAGGCACTCACGTTAAACACTGACATATTCTGTCCCTATCTACTCACCCCCGGGGTGTGTCTCCTCTGTGAAATTCCACCTTGATGTATCACTACCGTGATGTGCGCCAGCACCTGGAACTGCCATGGGTGTGAATCTGTCAGAAGGAAACCTGAGGGTTTACCTAAAGGATACCTTCGGGGTCCGACTAGTGACTCTCAACACTGGTACCACGGGAGCCGGTAGCCCCGCAGAGGGAGCACAAATGTCCGAGCAATGGGTTAAGAGCTGATGCTCACGAATGGTTGAACAATGAGTGCTCGGAGTCTGTGGACCGAACTTCGTTCCAACCCCACGGGGTTTAATGGATGATGTTCTGGGGACAACATCCCTGGTTCGTTGTTCGGTCTGTGGACTTCGTGCACACCCAAATGCTCGGATAGCGGAATCTGTGACCGGTTATTGGTGAGGTCCCCTGCGGGGGTTCACGTGGTGGATGTGGTTGAAACCAAAAGGTACGCTGGGAACGGAATTCATGTCACCTTTGGCAGGGTGGCATGTTTTTCGATGTGCTGTTTCATAAAAACAGATGTCGGTCGACACGGGTTTTGGATAGGCCCAACTCCCTTAACAAGGGTGGTGTGTGTGACATGGCAGAAGCACACATAATTTGCTACCTGTGTCCTTTATTGGTCACAGGGGCTATAGTGGTAAGCATGAATACCACTCGTGGCTTAACCACGGTGAGATTAGGCCCTAGCAGCAGGTGCTCACCTAAAGCATCCACATGCATTGTCCCTATCTACTACTACTTCTCTGGTGCGAACGTTGAACGGTGTACACGTGTATTTCTTAGTAAATTAGTACTGTGTTTTTTCGGAGTGTTTTTCATTGGTTTTTTGTGTTTTTCTTTGTGAAAATTGTGATAGATCGTGTGCTAAACATTATTCGGATAGTTTTGGTGAAAATTCGCGTGATTCTGTGCGGATTATTTGCTTGAAATTTTTGCGGTGGTTGTACACAGCGGTGTTGTGTGTATTCATTGTGCGAGAAAAGTGCTCTCAGAAAGGCCATGTCTGATATGAGTTTGAAGGTCTCGTCGAGTGGATAGGACAATATTTGTGCGGTGAAAGTGTGTTTGAAAATTGTGGATAGTGCATTTGCCTGCAATTTTGGTGTGCTTTTTGTGGGGAAAATTTGCTTCCCGGAGCGGGTTTTTTGAACTTTGTGTAAAGGGCGCGTCACGCCCGTCATTTTGAGGTGCGGATCGCTAAGATTGGTGGCCGTTAAGTGCCTAAAATTTTTAATTGAAAATCGTAATTTGGTGGCGTCAGGTAAGAAGAACCATTGTGTGGTTTTTTCTTAAATTTCTATTTGGTTTTTGTTTAATTCTGCAAATTTTTGCGCAGTTATAGGTTCAGGTGAACTTTTTTGCTGACTAGTTCATTGTTAAGAGCATTGTGGTTCTTTTTTGACGGATGACAGTTTTGTCAGCTTCCCCGCTTTTTTCGTGGGGATATCGGATTTTTTGGGAATTTTGGAATCCGGTTTTTCTTTGGGCATTCCATTTCTGGACCGGTGTTGTGGGTTCTACTTTGTAGTATAAAGGAAAATACTTAAGTTTTACTGTTCGTTACTGATTAACTCACTTAACTCACTAGCTTAACTCACTAGCTTAACTCACTAGCTTTCAAATTAACATTTCTTTTTATAGTAAACACTACAAATAATTATTTACATATTATTATTAGTGACTTATAATAAATTATTGCTTAGTAATGTAAATATTATGATTACTTATAGCTATTGTTTATTGACCTAGTTTTCATTTTCTTTTTAAATATAATTCTTACTAATGATTATTGCAAAATAAGTAATATTTCGCAATAAGTCATTGCACTAAAACTATGCTAATAATTCAATAAAGTGATTCACAACACCGGGTTTTGGTTTTGGGTCATAGACCTTGGAGATATCGGCTGATTTTGATTTGCTCTTGTTCTTTTTTGTTTATTTTTCCTTATTTTTCTTGTATTTTCATTCCTTTTGGGCGGATTTTGGTCGGATTTTTAGATTTATAATGAGCGCGACCGGGCGCAAAAGGGAAGGCGTTCCGAAGGGTGACATTTCCGACGTCACGGACGACGTTAGGGCGCAGTCCTCGTGCGACTTGCTGTCTATGGACAGTGAGTCGGCATGTGGTGATGGTGTTACTAGGGAAAAGAAGAGAGTGAAGAAGGGGTCGCCTAGGGCGGCTCAGCGTGCCCTTAAACCAGTTGACAGCTCTTTGTTGGGTGAGTTGAAGGCGGTTACGGAGGACCTCATGGGCTTAGTGCTGGTGGATGGCGTGTACCCACTACTGGCTCGTAGTGTGATGGGGATGGCTTCCCGTTATGAGACTCTGCTTATGGGTATCATGATGGAGAATGAGTGGTTGAAGGGGCGGTTGGAGGCTTTGCCGTCGGCTCCGCGGGTGTTTGCTCCACCTGTGGTGCGGCCTGTGGCTGCTCCTGTGGCTCCTGCTGCCCCCGTCCGGAAGCCAGTAGAGACCTGGTCGGTGGTGGTCCGTGGGAAGGCGGGCGCCTCGGCCAAAGAGGTGGTGGGCAAGGTGGTGGATGAGGTTGCACCTACTCTCGGCGTGAGAGTGCACGAGGTGCGGCCTATTAAGGATGGTGGTGCGGTTATTCGTACCCCATCCATAGCTGAGAGGGAGAAGGTGGCTGCTAGTTCCAAGTTTGCGGAGGTGGGCCTTGAAGTGTCGGTCAGGATAAGTTGTGCACGAGGGTAGTGGTGCAGGGGTGCACACCGATATCTCAGTGGATGAGTTTAAGGCTGATGTCTATGAGATGAACGTCAAGAGCGTGAGGTTGGTGGGCACTCCCTGGAAGGTAGGGACTGCTGCGCGTGTGAATGTTGTCCTTGAATGTAGTGAGAGTGTAGCTGACCACTTGATGTCGACTGGTGTGTATGTCAAGTGGTTCAGATTTGTTGTTCGTTCGCAATTTGTTGTGCCTGCATGTTTCAGATGTCTTGGTTTTGACCACAGGGTCCGGGAGTGTAAGGCTAAGGCTGAGGTTTGCCGTCGTTGTGGGGTAAGTGGACATTTGGCGTCCACTTGCCCTAATGACCTTAGGTGTCGCAATTGCGCATTTAAGGGTCTCCCGGCGGGTCATCTGATGATGTCGACTGCTTGCCCTGTGTACGCGGCCGTGGTTGCTAGAGCGAATGCTAGACATTAAACATGGAGATGACAACGATCCTACAATTTAACTGTCAGGGTTCCTATGTAGTGATGTGCGAGCTGGGACAGGCGATGCGACATCAAGGGGCTAGGTTTGCGTTGGTGCAGGAGCCCTATACTGTAGGTGGTTGCATAAGGGGTCTACCTGGGAGAATGAGGTGTTTTGTGGATATGGCTGGTGATGCAGCCATAGTAGTTGACGGTGATGACACGGACTGTACAGTAGTTAGTTCGACCCAGTGGGGAATCACTGTTTGTGTGATAGGTAGATTCGGACAACTGCTACTGACTAGCATTTATTGTAGGTTTAGTGCTCAGCTGGACCCTTATTTAAGATACATGGATACGGTACTACTGCTTGCGAGTAGTATTCCGCTTATCCTGTGTTTAGACGCGAATGCGTGCTCTCGTATGTGGTTCAGCAAAATGTCCAGAATTGTTTCTGGACAGCCGAACTATGTACGAGGGTTGGCATTAAACGAATGGCTGGTTGCTAACAACATTTCGGTGTTGAATGAAGCTAGTGACTTGTTCACTTATGATGGTCCAGGTGGTACTAGTGACATTGACGTGACTGCTGCCAATTCGGTGGCATTGACTGTTTTTGACTTCAGATGGAGGGTGTGTGATGCATGGGGGACAAGTGATCATAATCTTATTGAGATTATGGTCGCTTGTAGAGTACGGACGGACAATGTATTACAGACTTTTCCTAGATGGCTTGTTGGGGACATTGACAAGGACATTTACTGTGACGTACTTAGGGCGCATGCGTTTACGTGTCCGCTTAATGACTTTAGGGAGCTGACTTTAGATGACCAGGTTGGCAAAATTGATTCGTGGATGACTGCGGTCAATGACGAACTGCTTGGTCGCCGTCGCGAGACGAGGCCGAGTAGAGTCAAGTGGTGGACACGTGAGCTGGATCTTATGCGAAGACAGGTCAGGCGTCAGAGGAAGAAATTCCAGAGAGCCAGGCGTGTGGGCGCAGAAGATCTTGCTCATCGTAAAGCTATCTTTTTGTCCAGCCTCAGAACGTACAAGGACATGATTGTTAGGGTGAAAGAGGACGATTGGAGACGGTTTGTACATGACAATAGGGACGACCCCTGGGGTAAGGTTTACCGTATCTGCAGGGGTAAGAGTAGGGTGACTGACATTGCAGGGCTGCAGGATGGCAGTAACACCATGTTATCATGGAGTGATTGAGCGGACAGACTGTTGGCTACTTTCTTTCCGGATGCGGATGCAGCAGACCACTTTCCTCGAATTATTGAGGGGGTGACTGCTGCTCCAAGTTTGGAGAGATCGGAAGTTGCAGACAGCATCTTTTGTGTCAGAAGTAGAAAATCTCCTGGTATTGATGGTATGACTGGCGAGATGTGTAAAAACATCTTTAAGGCCATACCGGAGTATCTTGAGCTGATCTTTGGAAGGTGTCTGAGTGAGGGCTATTTCCCTAGGGCTTGGAAGATAGCTCGAGTCGTGGTCCTCTTGAAGTCGCCCGATAGGGTGAGGAGTAATCCTCGCTCTTATCGGGGCATCAGTCTTCTTCCGGTGCTTGCAAAAGTGCTGGAAAGGATTATGGTGGCAAGACTGAAAGAGGTCTACGTCGAGGGCCCTTCTGAGTACCAGTTTGGTTTTAGGGAGTTGAGATCCGTTGAGCATGCGTGGATGCACGTGAAGCGTTCTGTGGGCGGTTCGTCTCATAAATATGTCCTTGGCATATTTGTTGATTTTAGGGGTGCGTTTGACTATCTCTCTTGGGATAAAGTTCTCGATAGGCTGTGTGGTGTGCAGTGTCGTGAACTTGCCCTATGGAGTAGCTATTTCAGTGATAGAAGAGCTTGTGTGGTAGGTGCCACCGACACAGTTTGGAGGAGTGTATCTCGTGGCTGTCCTCAGGGTTCCATCTGTGGTCCATTTATTTGGAACCTCATGATGGATCCCCTGTTGCGGACTCTGGAGCATTCCTACAAGGTGTGTGCTTACGCTGATGATCTGCTTATCCTGATTGAAGGCCAGTCTCGTGCTGAGCTGGAGAGAAGGGCTGAGCAGGCCATGAGTGAAGTTAATGCGTGGGGTGATCGCGTCGGTGTCCAGGTTGCTACGGATAAGACGGTGATGATGCTGCTTAAGGGCAAATTATCACCTCGTCGCCCGCCGCATGTTCGATCTGGCAATGTTAGCCTCAGATATGAGACTCAAGTCAAGTATCTGGGGATAATAGTGGGGGAGAGGATGAACTTTATGGGTCATCTTTCTTATGTTAGGGATAAGCTAAGTGCTGTTGTAGGTAAGGTTAGGCGTGTTCTTAGGAATGACTGGGGTCTGAGTAGACGTGCGGTTCGTATTGTATACGGTGGGCTCTTCGTGGCTTGTGCTGCGTGGGGTGCGCCTGTATGGTACGAGCTTGTCATGTCTGTCCTAGGCAGAAACAAAGTCTTTGCGTGTCAGAGGATCGCTTTGCTTGCATGCATGCCTGTTTGTCGCACAGTTTCTACTGAATCTCTTCAGGTCTTGCTGGGTGCTGCCCCTCTTGATTTGGAAGTAATACGTCGTGCGATTGCTTTCAAAATCAAGAATGGGTTGCCGCTTTTAGCACATGATTGGGTTTCTTCTTCTGACGTTGATGGTGTTGATTGCATACGAGTCAAGGCTCTACTGGATGAGTGCCTTGTGGCCAAATGGAGGGATAGGTGGACTGACTCTAATAACGGTAGGGTAACGTACGAATTTATTCGTACTGCGGACTTTCTACGTGGACGCACTGACTTCGGGATTAGCCTGAGTTTGTGTTACTTATTGACTGGACATGGCTCATTGAATGCATTTTTGCATTCAAGGGGTCTGTCTGATACTATACTGTGCCGATGTGGCGAAGGACCGGAGGACTGGCGACATGTACTGACGGAATGTCATCTTCTGGATGATGTACGCGACTTAGATAGTATGGGGATAGCCCGTACAACAGTGTATTGGGATTTCAGTAGGGCCTTAGTGGACGAGCGTACAGTTGCTAGGTTGGGTGAGTTTGCCCATATCGCGTTCGCTAGAAGAAGACAGAGACTGGTTAGGTAGGTTGGTTGATCCCTGTGTGTGTTACAGCTTGCTGATCGCTTGGTTGCGTAAGCTGTCTTGCTACGCACATTCGCTGCATGGTTCCTTCGCAGTTGTCTGGTTGTCGTGGGTGAGTTGTCGTTCTTGTGTTTGGTGTCTGGTGTTTGCTTTGGGGGTCACGGTCATGTCAGAGTGTCTTCTCATAGCTCTCTCTTTGGGGAGGGCTCTGGGGTGGCACTCTGGCGTGGTATTTGGGGTAGACGCTGGCATTGTCCGTTGGCGTGCTGGCTTTTAGCCCCTTTTGGGTATTGTGGCATCTGGGGTTTGGTACCTCTGGCTGTTGTGTTTGTTGCCCATTCCCGGTCTTGTTATTCTGGGTCGTTCTGTTCCTGTTGCCGAGTCATTCTGTTGACCTCTGGTTACCCGTGAGGGAAACCTGTTGATTGTGGTCATGTCTTGTATGTTGTTTGTTGCCGTCCTTGCTGGTGCCACTTTCTTGTGGCACAAAGTGTCGCCCGTGAGGGCGGCTGTTGAGTGTTTGTGCTCTGTGTCGTGTTGTTGTTGTGCCTTTTTGTTGTTGTATGTTTTATGTTTTGTTGGGTGGGGGGCTACCAGTCCCGAACTGTTTGGAGTTCAACTGGTAGTAGCAAGTCTGCTACGAGGTCTGACCGGAGTTTTAAATCTGGTACCACGGGCGTCAGGAGGCCCACAGAACCTTGGTTCTGCCCTGGCGATGGTGAGGCCCTTCGGGGAGTTACGTGGTGGCTGTGGTTGTACCCAGAGCGGGGAGAGCTTCTGCTCGGTGTGGAGTTGCATTGCAACCGGGTGCCGTGACCCATAGATCGGAAGGAGTGTTGGATAGGCTCCACTCCTACCCAAGGGGGAGGCCATGTCCAAATAGCATGGTTTCAAACTGGTACTCATATGTGTTTTATATATGGGGGCATTGGTAGACGCATTGTTTTTACCCGTGCGCTAAGAGCGCCGTGAGTTAGGGCCTTCGGGCAGGCACTCACGTTAAACACCGGCATATTCTGTCCCTATCTACTCACCCCCGGGGTGTGTCTTCTCGGTGAAATTCCACCTTGATGTATCACTACCATGGGTTTGAATCTGGCAGAAGGAAACCTGAGGGTTTACCTAAAGGATACCTTCGGGGTCCGACCAGTGACTCTCAACACTGGTACCACGGGAGCCGGTAGCCCCACAGAGGAAGCACTAATGTCCGAGCAATGGTTTAAGAGCTGATGCTCACGAATGGTTGAACAATGAGTGCTCGGAATCTGTGGACCGAACTTCGTTCCAACCCCACGGGGTTTAATGGATGATGTTCTGGGGACAACATCCCTTATTCGTTGTTCGGTCTGTGGACTTCGTGCACACCAAAATGCTCGGACAGCGGAATCTGTGACCGGTTATTGGTGAGGTCCCCTTCGGGGGTTCACGTGGTGGCTGTGGTTGAGACCAAAAGGTACGCTGGGAACGGAGTTCATGTCACCTTTGGCAGGGTGGCATGTTCTTCGATGTGCTGTTTCATAGAAACAGATGTCACTCGACACGGGTTTTGGATAGGCCCAACTCCCTAAACAAGGGAGGTGTGTGTGACATGGCAGAAACACACACAATTTGCTACCTGTGTCCTTAATTGGTCACAGGGGCTGTAGTGGTAGGCACGGATACCACTCGTGGTTTGACCACGGTGAGATAAGGCCCTAGCGGCAGGTGCTCACCTAAATCATCCACATGCATTGTCCCTATCTACTCACTCGGAGTTTGGCTTTTGAATCGTACGGTTGTGTAAATTCTTAGTGCGGCAGTTTTTTGTGCATATTTTTATTGTAAAATAATTGTTGTTTTCCTAAGAAGTAAAGTCGGGCTCCGCTGATTGAGCCTCAAGGCCAAAGTGACAAAGTGCTTGTAGTGAGTGGGAAAGAGACAGAGTTTTTGAATCTCGTTGATTGTTAATTTAAAGCGGCAGTTGAGACTCCGCTGGCAATCAGCTGTATTGTTAAAGAAGTCTCTGTTTAAGTGTGGTTAGGTACGACAGTTGTGGTTAGAGACGATCCCGGTGATTGCGCCCTCTGTGTGTGGATTTGTGATTAGTGCGTGGCTTGAGAGCGCCATCTATTGTACGGTGCCAGTGCGGTTGGTACGCGGTGAACGCCATCTGGTTGTGCGATAAAGCGTGGTTGGTGTTTTGCGCCATCTAATTGTCAACTTTGGTAACGGACTCTTTGCTTGAATTTGAATTTGATTTTGATTTTCGGTTACTTGGTTTTGTTTTGTTTGCTACGGTTCGATTCGGTTGTTGACGGTTTTGCATTGTCCATTGATTACGGTTCGGTTTCGTTAGCGGAGATGTCCTCTGGGAAGAAGAGGAGCGTGAAGCCGAAGGGCGACGCGTCGGATGTGCTAACGGACGACATGATGGGGGTGCGGCCGTGTTCGGTGCGGTTGCGCCAGACGGAGAGTGAGTTGTCGAGCACCGAGGAGGATGCCAAGCGGCTGAAGCCGAGTTCGCCGTTGGTGCGTAGGGCGGCTGCTGCTGCTGCTGCTGCTGCTGTTGCTGCCGGTAGGACTGCTGCTGCTGCTGTTGATGGTGCTGTTTTGGCTGCCGCTGGTGTTGGCGCTTTGGCGCGACCCGATGGTGGTGCTGGTGTGAGGAGCGGTGCTGGAGTGGCGTCGACGGCTGCGGAAGAGTCGGCTGGGGTCTCGGTTGCAGGCAGGTCGAGGAAGAGAGGAGTAGGTGCAGGGACTGGTGCGGCGATGGTGAGAGAGATGAAGGACGTGACAGCTGAGGTCACGGAGGCCGTGTTGGATGAGAGGGTGGAGCTTGCGGTGGCCAAGAGGGTGCTGGCGTGTACGGCGAGGTACGAGACCCTCATGATGGGGCTCATTGCAGACAATGAGCGTCTGAGAGGGAGACTGGAGGCGTCTGGTGGGGTGCATGCTAGGGCTGGCGGTCATGCAGTACCTGTTGCTGCACCCCGTGCAGTTCCGGCTGTTGGTGGTGCTGTTTACCCGGCGTTGCCGGCAGTAAAGCCCGTGGACACGTGGTCGGTGGTCGTCAGGGGGCGTGGAGGAGCCGCGTCGAAGGAGGTGGTTGGTGAGGTGGGGCCGACACTGGGCGTTTGCGTCCACGATGTACGGCCGATACGGGGAGGAGGTGCCGTTATTAGGACACCGTCGGTAGCCGAGCGTGAAAAGATTGCGGCCAACGCCAAGTTTGCTGAGGTGGGTTTGGAGGTAGCGGTCAACTCGAAGCCTGGACCGAGGGTTGTTGTCCAGAGGGTGCACGCAGAGATCACCCCGGACGAGTTTATGCGGGAGCTGTACACGCTGAACTTGAAGGACGTGATGTCCGAGGAGGCCTACAAGAGGAGAGTGCGGCTTGTGAGCAGCCCTTGGAAGGTCGGTCAGGGACAGGTGAATGAGGTGCTGGAGTGCACGGCTTCTGTCGCAGAGCAGTTTCGGGCCACTGGCGTCTACGTCAAGTGGTTCCGCTTCGTGGCGAGGACGCAGGATGCCGTGCCGGCCTGTTACAGGTGTCTGGGCTTCGACCACCGTGTTCGGGAATGCAGGTTCCAGAGTGACGTTTGCAGGCGGTGTGGTGAGATGGGTCATGTGGCGTCACGGTGCGATGGTGGTTTGAGGTGCAGGAATTGCGCCTTCAAGGGTCTCCCGGCGGACCACTTGATGATGTCGGCTGCTTGTCCAGTGTATGCGGCGATGGTGGCCAGGGCGGAATCTCGGCATTGAAATGGGTGAGTACTTGATCTTCCAATTTAATTGTCAGGGGGCGTATTCGGTTATGTGTGAGCTGGGGCAGGCGATGCGACGGCGAGGTGCTCCTTTTGCGATTTTGCAGGAGCCGTATACCACGGACGGTTGCGTTAGAGGTTTGCCAGGGGGAATGAGGATCTTTGTGGATCCTGTCAGTAAAACGGCAATTGTAGTGGACAGTGACGATTTCGACTGTACGCTTGTCACTGCGACAAGCTGGGGAATTTGTGTTTCTGTGGTAGGTAGGTACGGACGTTTTATGCTTTCGAGCATTTACTGTCGACCAGGTGCTCCTTTGGACCCTTATTTGGGGTACATGGATACGGTGCTACTTCACGCGAGTAGTATACCTGTTATCCTAGGCTTTGACGCGAACGCGTACTCTCCCATGTGGTTCAGCAAGATGTCCAGAATTTCTTCTGGCCATCCGAACTATGTGCGAGGGTTGGCGTTAAGCGAGTGGCTGGTCACTGATGGCGTTTCGGTGTTGAACGAAGCTAGTGAGTTGTACACATTTGATGGTCCAAATGGCTCCAGTGACGTGGACGTGACCGCCGCCAATAGTGCGGCAATGAAAGTTTACGATTTTAGGTGGTCAGTGTGTGATGAATGGGGAATTAGTGATCACAATCCAATTGAGATTGTGGTTACTTGTAGACAGCGACGTGACATTTCGTCACAACCTGTCCGTAGATGGCGTTTGAATGACGTTAACTTTACCTTGTATACTGACAGACTTAAATCGATTGCTGCAGAGCATTCGCTGGACGAGTTTAGGCGTTTGTCAGTAGATGACCAGATTGGCAGAATTGATGCATGGATGTGCATGGTCAATGACGAACTGCTGGGTCGTCGTCGCGTGGCGAGGCCTAGTAGAGTCAAGTGGTGGACGCGTGAGTTGGATTTGATGCGAAGGCAGGTCAGGCGCCAGAGGAAGCAATTCCAAAGGGCCAGGCGTGTTGGAGCGGAAAATCTTGCTCAGGTGAAGAACATTTTTCTGGCCAGTCTTAGGACATACGAGGACATGATTGTTAGGGTCAAAGAGGACGATTGGAGACGTTTTGTTAGGGATAATAGGGAGGACCCCTGGGGTAAGGTTTACCGTATCTGCAGGGGAAGGGATAGGAGTACCGACATTGCAGGGCTTCAGGATGGCAATATCACCTTGTCGTCTTGGGGTGATTGCGCTGACAGACTGTTGGCCACTTTCTTTCCGGAAGCGGATCCAGCGGATCATTATTCTCAGCTTGCTGGGGAGATGGTTGCTGCTCCAAATCTGGAGGGAGTGGAAGTCTCTGACAGTATTTATCGGGTCAGGAGTAGAAAGTCTCCCGGTGTTGACGGTATGACCGGGGAGATGTGTAAAAGCATCTTCAGGGCCATGCCTCAACATTTGGAGTCGATCTTTGGGAGGTGTCTGAGTGAGGGCTATTTCCCTAGGGCTTGGATAATAGCTCGAGTCGTGGTCCTTCTGAAGTCGCCTGATAGGGTGAGGAGTAATCCTCGCTCTTATCGGGGCATCAGTCTTCTTCCGGTGCTTGCAAAAGTGCTGGAAAGGATTATGGTGGCAAGACTGAAGGAGGCCTACGTCGAGGGCCCTTCCGAGTACCAGTTCGGATTTAGGGAGTTGAGGTCTGTGGAGCATGCGTGGTTGCATGTGAAGCAGTGTGTGGGTGGGTCGTCCCACAAATATGTCCTTGGCATATTTGTGGACTTTAAGGGTGCGTTTGACTACCTCTCATGGGGTAAGGTTCTTGACAGACTGCGTGGTTTGCAGTGTCGTGAGCTTGCCTTATGGGAGAGCTATTTCAGCGGCAGGAAAGCTTGTGTGGTAGGTGCCAGCGACACGGTTTGGCGGAGTGTATCTCGTGGCTGTCCTCAGGGTTCCATCTGTGGTCCATTTATTTGGAACCTCATGATGGATCCCCTGTTGCGGATTCTGGGGCACTCCTACAAGGTGTGCGCTTACGCTGATGACCTGCTGATTCTGATTGAAGGTCAGTCTCGTATTGAACTGGAGAGAAAGGGTGAGCAGGCCATGAGTGAGGTGAATGTGTGGGGCGATCGCGTCGGCGTCCAAGTTGCTACGGACAAGACGGTGATGATGTTGCTTAAGGGCACATTATCACCTCGTCGTGCACCGCATGTTCGATCTGGCAGCGTTAGCCTTAGATATGAGACTCAGGTCAAGTATCTGGGGATAATGGTGGGGGAGAGGATGAGCTTCACAGCTCATCTTACCCATGTTAGGAATAAGTTGAGTGCTGTTGTAGGGAAGGTTAGGCGTGTTATTAGGAATGACTGGGGCCTGAGTAGGCGTGCAGTTCGCATTATGTACGGCGGGCTCTTCGTGGCTTGTGCTGCGTGGGGTGCGTCTGTATGGTGCGAGCTGGTCAAATCTGTTCAAGGCAGAAACAAGGTCTTGACGTGTCAGAGGGTTGCGTTGTTGGCATGCTTGCTAGTTTGTCGTACGGTTTCTACGGAGTCTCTTCAGGTCTTGCTGGGTGCTGCTCCTCTTGACTTGGAGGTGATACGTCGCAGTATCCTTTTCAAGTTTAAGAACGGGTTGCCGCTTCTTGCGGATGATTGGATCTCTGCTGCTGACCTGGTGGGTGCTGATGAGCGACGAGTCAGGACTCTTCTTGATAAGTGTCTTGTGGCCAAGTGGAGGATTAGATGGACTGATTCCTGCAACGGTCGTGTTACGCACGAATTTATTCGTGATGCGGACTTTGTCTGAGGACGTCCAGATTTCGGGTTTAGCCTGAGTCTGGGCTTTTTGCTGACTGGGCATGGTTCCATGAATGCGTTTTTGCACTCTAGGAATCTGTCCAATACTTTTATGTGCCGATGTGGTGATGGACCGGAGGACTGGCGACACATACTGACCGAGTGTCATCTTTATGATGACATTCGTGACTTAGGAGGTATGGGAATAGCCCATACCGGCGTAGCTTTTGATTTCAGTAGGGCCTTAGAGAACTGTAGGACAATGAGTAGGTTGGGCGAATTTGCCCAAATCGCGTTTAGCAGGAGAAGACAGCGACTTTTGTAGGTAGGGTGGTAGCTCTCGGGGTGATCGTACGTGGTCTTGCTGTTCGCGGGGTATCGCAGAAATACTGCCTTGCTTCGCACGTCGCCGGTCGTTTCCTGCTGGTTGGTTGTTGGTGATGGTGCTTGCTGGTTTTGGTGTCGCGGTTTACACTGGGGGCCTTTGCCTTTGCCGGGGATATTCAGGCGGTTCCTCTGTGGAGGGACGGCATGGGTATCCCTGGCACTGTATGCTGGCATGCGTCGGCGTCTGACGCTGGTGTGCTGGCTTTTAGGCTCTTGGGTGGTGCTGTGGACGGACTGGTTGTGCCCCTGGATATGATTTTGTTTTGGCTTCTTTATTGACGGATGTTGCGGATTGGTGCTTGACTTGGATTTTCTTGTGTTGCTGGTTTTGTTTTGACGCTGAGTCACTCTTGTGACCTTTGGTTCACCCGTGAGGGGAACCCTGTTCAGTGTGGTCTTGTGTGCTGTTTGTGTGTGGCGTCCTTGCTGGTGTCACTTTTGTGGCACAAAGTGTCGCTCGTGAGGGCGGCTGTTTATTGTTTTGTGTACTGCGCTTTGTCTTGTCGTTGTACCCTTTTTGTTGCTGCTTGTTTTGTGTTTTTATGGTGGGGGGCCACCAGTCCCGCACTGTTTGGAGTTGAACTGGTAGTAGTATTTTGCTACGAGGTCTGACCGGAGACTTAAATCTGGTACCACGGGCGTCAGGAGGCCCGCAGAACCTTGGTTCTGCCCTGGCGATGGTGAGGCCCTTCGGGGAGAAACGTGGTGGCTGTGGTTATACCCAAAGCGGGGAGAGCTTCTGCTCAGTGTGGAGTTGCATTGCAACCGGGTGCCGTGACCCATAGATCGGAAGGAGTTTTAGATGGGCTCCGCTCCTACCCAAGGGGGAGGCCATGTCCAAATAGCATGGTCTCGAATTGGTACTCATATATGTCTTATATATGGGGGCGTTGGTAGACGCATTGTATTCACCCGTGCGTTAAGAGCGCCGTGAGTTAGGGCCTTCGGGCAGGCACTCACGTTAAACACCGGCATATTCTGTCCCTATCTACTCTCATCTCTGGTGCGAACGTTGAACGGTGTACACGTGTATTCTAAGTAAATTCGTACTGTGTTTTTTCGAAGTGTTTTTTATCGTTTTTTTTTGCGTATTTCTTGGTGGAAATTGTAATAAATCGTGTTCTAAACATTTTTCGGGTGCTTATTGATAAAATTCGAGTGATTTTGTGCGATTTTGTGCAAATTATTTGCTTTAATTTTTTCGGTGATTGTACACAGCGGTGCTGTGTTTTTCTGTTGTGCGGGAAAAATAGTCTTGGAAGGGCTGTATTTTGTATCGGTTTAAAGGTCTCGTCGAGCCTGTTAGATTGATACCACAATCGAGTGGATTGGACCACATTTGTGCGGTGAAAGTGTGTTGAAAAATTGTGGGTAGTGCATTTGCCTGCAATTTTTGTGTACTTTTTGTGGGTACAATTTGCTCCCCGGAGCGGGTTTTTTGAACTTTGTGTAAAGGGCGCGTCACGCCCGTCATTTTGAGGTGCGGATCGCTAAGATTGGTGGCCGTTAAGTGCCTAAAATTTTTAATTGAAAATCGTAATTTGGTGGCGTCAGGTAAGAAGAACCATTGTGTGGTTTTTTCTTAAATTTCTATTTGGTTTTTGTTTAATTCTGCAAATTTTTGCGCAGTTATAGGTTCAGGTGAACTTTTTTGCTGACTAGTTCATTGTTAAGAGCATTGTGGTTCTTTTTTGACGGATGACAGTTTTGTCAGCTTCCCCGCTTTTTTCGTGGGGATATCGGATTTTTTGGGAATTTTGGAATCCGGTTTTTCTTTGGGCATTCCATTTCTGGACCGGTGTTGTGGGTTCTACTTTGTAGTATAAAGGAAAATACTTAAGTTTTACTGTTCGTTACTGATTAACTCACTTAACTCACTAGCTTAACTCACTAGCTTAACTCACTAGCTTTCAAATTAACATTTCTTTTTATAGTAAACACTACAAATAATTATTTACATATTATTATTAGTGACTTATAATAAATTATTGCTTAGTAATGTAAATATTATGATTACTTATAGCTATTGTTTATTGACCTAGTTTTCATTTTCTTTTTAAATATAATTCTTACTAATGATTATTGCAAAATAAGTAATATTTCGCAATAAGTCATTGCACTAAAACTATGCTAATAATTCAATAAAGTGATTCACAACACCGGGTTTTGGTTTTGGGTCATAGACCTTGGAGATATCGGCTGATTTTGATTTGCTCTTGTTCTTTTTTGTTTATTTTTCCTTATTTTTCTTGTATTTTCATTCCTTTTGGGCGGATTTTGGTCGGATTTTTAGATTTATAATGAGCGCGACCGGGCGCAAAAGGGAAGGCGTTCCGAAGGGTGACATTTCCGACGTCACGGACGACGTTAGGGCGCAGTCCTCGTGCGACTTGCTGTCTATGGACAGTGAGTCGGCATGTGGTGATGGTGTTACTAGGGAAAAGAAGAGAGTGAAGAAGGGGTCGCCTAGGGCGGCTCAGCGTGCCCTTAAACCAGTTGACAGCTCTTTGTTGGGTGAGTTGAAGGCGGTTACGGAGGACCTCATGGGCTTAGTGCTGGTGGATGGCGTGTACCCACTACTGGCTCGTAGTGTGATGGGGATGGCTTCCCGTTATGAGACTCTGCTTATGGGTATCATGATGGAGAATGAGTGGTTGAAGGGGCGGTTGGAGGCTTTGCCGTCGGCTCCGCGGGTGTTTGCTCCACCTGTGGTGCGGCCTGTGGCTGCTCCTGTGGCTCCTGCTGCCCCCGTCCGGAAGCCAGTAGAGACCTGGTCGGTGGTGGTCCGTGGGAAGGCGGGCGCCTCGGCCAAAGAGGTGGTGGGCAAGGTGGTGGATGAGGTTGCACCTACTCTCGGCGTGAGAGTGCACGAGGTGCGGCCTATTAAGGATGGTGGTGCGGTTATTCGTACCCCATCCTTAGCTGAGAGACAGAAGGTGGCTGCCAGTGCCAAGTTTGCGGAGGTGGGCCTTGAGGTGTCGGTCAGGGACAAGTTGGGTCCGAGGGTGTTAGTGCAGGGGGTGCACACCGAGATTTCGGTGGATGATTTTATGACTGATGTATATGAAATGAACCTCAAGGACATAATTAGTCCTGCATCGTTTAAGAGGAGCGTGAGGTTGGTGGGCACTCTCTGGAAGGTAGGGACTGCTGCGCGTGTGAATGTTGTCCTTGAATGTAGTGAGAGTGTAGCTGACCACTTGATGTCGACTGGTGTGTATGTCAAGTGGTTCAGATTTGTTGTTCGTTCGCAATTTGTTGTGCCTGCATGTTTCAGATGTCTTGGTTTTGACCACAGGGTCCGGGAGTGTAAGGCTAAGGCTGAGGTTTGCCGTCGTTGTGGGGTAAGTGGACATTTGGCGTCCACTTGCCCTAATGACCTTAGGTGTCGCAATTGCGTATTTAAGGGTCTCCCGGCGGGTCATCTGATGATGTCGACTGCTTGCCCTGTGTACGCGGCCGTGGTTGCTAGAGCGAATGCTAGACATTAAACATGGAGATGACAACGATCCTACAATTTAACTGTCAGGGTTCCTATGTAGTGATGTGCGAGCTGGGACAGGCGATGCGACATCAAGGGGCTAGGTTTGCGTTGGTGCAGGAGCCCTATACTGTAGGTGGTTGCATAAGGGGTCTACCTGGGAGAATGAGGTGTTTTGTGGATATGGCTGGTGATGCAGCCATAGTAGTTGACGGTGATGACACGGACTGTACAGTAGTTAGTTCGACCCAGTGGGGAATCACTGTTTGTGTGATAGGTAGATTCGGACAACTGCTACTGACTAGCATTTATTGTAGGTTTAGTGCTCAGCTGGACCCTTATTTAAGATACATGGATACGGTACTACTGCTTGCGAGTAGTATTCCGCTTATCCTGTGTTTAGACGCGAATGCGTGCTCTCGTATGTGGTTCAGCAAAATGTCCAGAATTGTTTCTGGACAGCCGAACTATGTACGAGGGTTGGCATTAAACGAATGGCTGGTTGCTAACAACATTTCGGTGTTGAATGAAGCTAGTGACTTGTTCACTTATGATGGTCCAGGTGGTACTAGTGACATTGACGTGACTGCTGCCAATTCGGTGGCATTGACTGTTTTTGACTTCAGATGGAGGGTGTGTGATGCATGGGGGACAAGTGATCATAATCTTATTGAGATTATGGTCGCTTGTAGAGTACGGACGGACAATGTATTACAGACTTTTCCTAGATGGCTTGTTGGGGACATTGACAAGGACATTTACTGTGACGTACTTAGGGCGCATGCGTTTACGTGTCCGCTTAATGACTTTAGGGAGCTGACTTTAGATGACCAGGTTGGCAAAATTGATTCGTGGATGACTGCGGTCAATGACGAACTGCTTGGTCGCCGTCGCGAGACGAGGCCGAGTAGAGTCAAGTGGTGGACACGTGAGCTGGATCTTATGCGAAGACAGGTCAGGCGTCAGAGGAAGAAATTCCAGAGAGCCAGGCGTGTGGGCGCAGAAGATCTTGCTCATCGTAAAGCTATCTTTTTGTCCAGCCTCAGAACGTACAAGGACATGATTGTTAGGGTGAAAGAGGACGATTGGAGACGGTTTGTACATGACAATAGGGACGACCCCTGGGGTAAGGTTTACCGTATCTGCAGGGGTAAGAGTAGGGTGACTGACATTGCAGGGCTGCAGGATGGCAGTAACACCATGTTATCATGGAGTGATTGAGCGGACAGACTGTTGGCTACTTTCTTTCCGGATGCGGATGCAGCAGACCACTTTCCTCGAATTATTGAGGGGGTGACTGCTGCTCCAAGTTTGGAGAGATCGGAAGTTGCAGACAGCATCTTTTGTGTCAGAAGTAGAAAATCTCCTGGTATTGATGGTATGACTGGCGAGATGTGTAAAAACATCTTTAAGGCCATACCGGAGTATCTTGAGCTGATCTTTGGAAGGTGTCTGAGTGAGGGCTATTTCCCTAGGGCTTGGAAGATAGCTCGAGTCGTGGTCCTCTTGAAGTCGCCCGATAGGGTGAGGAGTAATCCTCGCTCTTATCGGGGCATCAGTCTTCTTCCGGTGCTTGCAAAAGTGCTGGAAAGGATTATGGTGGCAAGACTGAAAGAGGTCTACGTCGAGGGCCCTTCTGAGTACCAGTTTGGTTTTAGGGAGTTGAGATCCGTTGAGCATGCGTGGATGCACGTGAAGCGTTCTGTGGGCGGTTCGTCTCATAAATATGTCCTTGGCATATTTGTTGATTTTAGGGGTGCGTTTGACTATCTCTCTTGGGATAAAGTTCTCGATAGGCTGTGTGGTGTGCAGTGTCGTGAACTTGCCCTATGGAGTAGCTATTTCAGTGATAGAAGAGCTTGTGTGGTAGGTGCCACCGACACAGTTTGGAGGAGTGTATCTCGTGGCTGTCCTCAGGGTTCCATCTGTGGTCCATTTATTTGGAACCTCATGATGGATCCCCTGTTGCGGACTCTGGAGCATTCCTACAAGGTGTGTGCTTACGCTGATGATCTGCTTATCCTGATTGAAGGCCAGTCTCGTGCTGAGCTGGAGAGAAGGGCTGAGCAGGCCATGAGTGAAGTTAATGCGTGGGGTGATCGCGTCGGTGTCCAGGTTGCTACGGATAAGACGGTGATGATGCTGCTTAAGGGCAAATTATCACCTCGTCGCCCGCCGCATGTTCGATCTGGCAATGTTAGCCTCAGATATGAGACTCAAGTCAAGTATCTGGGGATAATAGTGGGGGAGAGGATGAACTTTATGGGTCATCTTTCTTATGTTAGGGATAAGCTAAGTGCTGTTGTAGGTAAGGTTAGGCGTGTTCTTAGGAATGACTGGGGTCTGAGTAGACGTGCGGTTCGTATTGTATACGGTGGGCTCTTCGTGGCTTGTGCTGCGTGGGGTGCGCCTGTATGGTACGAGCTTGTCATGTCTGTCCTAGGCAGAAACAAAGTCTTTGCGTGTCAGAGGATCGCTTTGCTTGCATGCATGCCTGTTTGTCGCACAGTTTCTACTGAATCTCTTCAGGTCTTGCTGGGTGCTGCCCCTCTTGATTTGGAAGTAATACGTCGTGCGATTGCTTTCAAAATCAAGAATGGGTTGCCGCTTTTAGCACATGATTGGGTTTCTTCTTCTGACGTTGATGGTGTTGATTGCATACGAGTCAAGGCTCTACTGGATGAGTGCCTTGTGGCCAAATGGAGGGATAGGTGGACTGACTCTAATAACGGTAGGGTAACGTACGAATTTATTCGTACTGCGGACTTTCTACGTGGACGCCCTGACTTCGGGATTAGCCTGAGTTTGGGTTACTTGTTGACTGGACATGGCTCATTGAATGCATTTTTGCATTCAAGGGGTCTGTCTGATACTATACTGTGCCGATGTGGCGAAGGACCGGAGGACTGGCGACATGTACTGACGGAATGTCATCTTCTGGATGATGTACGCGACTTAGATAGTATGGGGATAGCCCGTACAACAGTGTATTGGGATTTCAGTAGGGCCTTAGTGGACGAGCGTACAGTTGCTAGGTTGGGTGAGTTTGCCCATATCGCGTTCGCTAGAAGAAGACAGAGACTGGTTAGGTAGGTTGGTTGATCCCTGTGTGTGTTACAGCTTGCTGATCGCTTGGTTGCGTAAGCTGTCTTGCTACGCACATTCGCTGCATGGTTCCTTCGCAGTTGTCTGGTTGTCGTGGGTGAGTTGTCGTTCTTGTGTTTGGTGTCTGGTGTTTGCTTTGGGGGTCACGGTCATGTCAGAGTGTCTTCTCATAGCTCTCTCTTTGGGAGGGCTCTGGGGTGGCACTCTGGCGTGGTATTTGGGGTAGGCGCTGACATTGTCCGTTGGCGTGCTGGCTTTTAGCCCCTTTTTGGGTATTGTGGCATCTGGGGGTTTGGTACCTCTGGCTGTTGTGTTTGTTGCCCATTCCCGGGCTTGTTATTCTGGGTCGTTCTGTTCCTGTTGCCGAGTCATTCTGTTGACCTCTGGTTACCCGTGAGGGAAACCTGTTGATTGTGGTCATGTCTTTTATGTTGTTTGTTGCCGTCCTTGCTGGTGCCACTTTCTTGTGGCACAAAGTGTCGCCCGTGAGGGCGGCTGTTGAGTGTTTGTGCTCTGTGTCGTGTTGTTGTTGTGCCTTTTTGTTGTTGTATGTTTTATGTTTTGTTGGGTGGGGGGCCACCAGTCCCGAACTGTTTGGAGTTCAACTGGTAGTAGCAAGTCTGCTACGAGGTCTGACCGGAGACTTAAATCTGGTACCACGGGCGCCAGGAGGCCCACAGAACCTTGGTTCTGCCCTGGCGATGGTGAGGCCCTTCGGGGAGTTACGTGGTGGCTGTGGTTGTACCCAAAGCGGGGAGAGCTTCTGCTCGGTGTGGAGTTGCATTGCAACCGGGTGCCGTGACCCATAGATCGGAAGGAGTGTTAGATAGGCTCCGCTCCTACCCAAGGGGGAGGCCATGTCCAAATAGCATGGTTTCAAATTGGTACTCATATGTGTTGCATATGGGGGCGTTGGTAGACGCATTGTATTCACCCGTGCGTTAAGAGCGCCGTGAGTTAGGGCCTTCGGGCAGGCACTCACGTTAAACACCGGCATATTCTGTCCCTATCTACTCATTCGGAGTTTGGCTTTTGAATAGTACGGTTGTGTAAATTCTTAGTGCGGCAGTTTTTTGTGCATATTTTTATTGTGAAATAATTGTTGTTTTTTCTAAGAAGTAAAGTCGGGCTCCGCTGATTGAGCCTCAAGGCCAAAGTGACAAAGTGCTGTAGTGAGTGGGAAAGAGACAGAGTTTTTGAATCTCGTTGATTGTGAACTTAAAGCGGCAGTTGAGACTCCGCTGGCAATCAGCTGTATTGTTAAAGAAGTCTCTGTTTAAGTGTGGTTAGGTACGACAGTTGTGGTTAGAGACGATCCCGGTGATTGCGCCCTCTGTGTGTGGATTTGTGATTAGTGCGTGGCTTGAAAGCGCCATCTATTGTACAGTGCCAGTGCGGTTGGTACGCGGTGAACGCCATCTAGTTGTGCGATAGTGCGTGGTTTGTCAACTTTGGTAACGGACTCTTTGCTTGAATTTGAATTTGATTTTGATTTTCGGTTACTTGGTTTTGTTTTGTTTGCTACGGTTCGATTCGGTTGTTGACGGTTTTGCATTGTCCATTGATTACGGTTCGGTTTCGTTAGCGGGGATGTCCTCTGGGAAGAAGAGGAGCGTGAAGCCGAAGGGCGACGCGTCGGATGTTTTAACGGACGACATGATGGGGGTGCGGCCGTGTTCGGTGCGGTTGCGCCAGACGGAGAGCGAGTTGTCGAGCACCGAAGAGGATGCCAAGCGGCTGAAGCCGAGTTCGCCGTCGGTGCGTAGGGCGGCTGCTGCTGCTGCTGCTGTTGCTGCCGGTAGGACTGCTGCTGCTGCTGCTGATGGTGCTGTTTTGGCTGCCGCTGGTGTTGGCGCTTTGGCGCGACCCGATGGTGGTGCTGGTGTGAGGAGCGGTGCTGGAGTGGCGTCGACGGCTGCGGAAGAGTCGGCTGGGGTCTCGGTTGCAGGCAGGTCGAGGAAGAGAGGAGTAGGTGCAGGGACTGGTGCGGCGATGGTGAAGGAGATGAAGGAGGTGACGGCTGAGGTCACGGAGGCCGTGTTGGACGAGAGGGTGGGGCTTGCGGTGGCCAAGAGGGTGCTGGCGTGTACGGCGAGGTACGAGACCCTCATGATGGGGCTCATTGCGGACAATGAGCGTCTGAGGGGTAGACTGGAGGCGTCTGGTAGGGTGCATGCTAGGGCTGGCGGTCATGCAGTACCTGTTGCTGCACCCCGTGCAGTTCCGGCTGTTGGTGGTCCTGTTTACCCGGCGTTGCCGGCAGTGAAGCCCGTGGACACGTGGTCGGTGGTCGTCAGGGGGCGTGGAGGAGCCACGTCGAAGGAGGTGGTAGATAAGGTGGTTGGTGAGGTGGGCCCGACACTGGGCGTCCGCGTCCACGATGTACGGCCGATACGGGGAGGAGGTGCCGTGATTAGGACACCGTCGGTAGCCGAGCGGGAGAAGATTGCGGCCAACGCCAAGTTTGCTGAGGTGGGTTTGGAGGTAGCGGTCAACTCGAAGCCTGGACCGAGGGTAGTTGTCCAGAGGGTGCATGCAGAGATCACCCCGGACGAGTTCATGCGGGAGCTGTACACGCTGAATTTGAAGGACGTGATGTCCGAGGAGGCCTACAAGAGGAGAGTGCGGCTTGTGAGCAGCCCTTGGAAGGTCGGTCAGGGACAGGTGAATGTGGTGCTGGAGTGCACGGCTTCTGTCGCAGAGCAGTTGCGGGCCACTGGCGTTTACGTCAAGTGGTTCCGCTTCGTGGCGAGGACGCAGGATGCCGTGCCGGCCTGTTACAGGTGTCTGGGCTTCGACCACCGTGTTCGGGAATGCAGGTTCCAGAGTGACGTTTGCAGGCGGTGTGGTGAGATGGGTCATGTGGCGTCACGGTGCGATGGTGGTTTGAGGTGCAGGAATTGCGCCTTCAAGGGTCTCCCGGCGGACCACTTGATGATGTCGGCTGCTTGTCCAGTGTATGCGGCGATGGTGGCCAGGGCGGAATCTCGGCATTGAAATGGGTGAGTACTTGATCTTCCAATTTAATTGTCAGGGGGCGTATTCGGTTATGTGTGAGCTGGGGCAGGCGATGCGACGGCGAGGTGCTCTTTTTGCAATTTTGCAGGAGCCGTATACCACGGACGGTTGCGTTAGAGGTTTGCCAGGGGGAATGAGGATCTTTGTGGATCCTGTCGGTAAAACGGCAATTGTAGTGGACAGTGACGATTTCGACTGTACGCTTGTCACTGCGACAAGCTGGGGAATTTGTGTTTCTGTGGTAGGTAGGTACGGACGTTTTATGCTTTCGAGCATTTACTGTCGACCAGGTGCTCCTTTGGACCCTTATTTGGGGTACATGGATACGGTGCTACTTCACGCGAGTAGTATACCTGTTATCCTAGGCTTTGACGCGAACGCGTACTCTCCCATGTGGTTCAGCAAGATGTCCAGAATTTCTTCTGGCCATCCGAACTATGTGCGAGGGTTGGCGTTAAGCGAGTGGCTGGTCACTAATGGCGTTTCGGTGTTGAACGAAGCTAGTGAGTTGTACACATTTGATGGTCCAAATGGCTCCAGTGACGTGGACGTGACTGCCGCCAATAGTGCGGCAATGACAGTTTACGATTTTAGGTGGTCAGTGTGTGATGAATGGGGAATTAGTGATCACAATCCAATTAAGATTGTGGTTACTTGTAGACAGCGACGTGAGATTTCTGCAGAGCATTCGCTGGACGAGTTTAGGTGTTTATCAGTAGATGACCAGGTTGGCAGAATTAATGTATGGATACGCATGGTCAATGACGAACTGGTGGGTCGTCGTCGCGTGGCGACGCCTAGTAGAGTCAAGTGGTGGACGCGTGAGTTGTATTTGATGCGAAGGCAGGTAGGCGCCAGAGGAAGCAATTCCAAAGGGCCAGGCGTGTTGGAGCGGAAAGTATTGCTCAGGTGAAGACCATTTTTCTGACCAGTCTTAAAAAGTACAAGGACATGATTGTTAGGGTCAAAGAGGACGATTGGAGACGGTTTGTAAATGACAATAGGGACGACCCCTGGGGTAAGGTTTACCGTATCTGCAGGGGAAGGGATAAGAGTACCGACATTGCGGGGCTTCAGGATGGCAATATCACCTTGTGGTCTTGGGGTGATTGCGCTGACAGACTATTGGCCACTTTCTTTCCGGAAGCGGATCCAGCTGATCATTTTTCTCAGCTTGCAGGGGGAATGGTTGCTGCTCCAAATATGGAGGGAATGGAAGTGTCTGCCAGTATTTATCGGGTCAGAAGTAGAAAGTCTCCCGGTGTTGACGGTATGACCGGGGAGATGTGTAAAAGCATCTTCAGGGCCACGCCTAAAGATTTGGCGAAGATCTTTGGGAGGTGTCTGAGTGAGGGCTATTTCCCTAGGGCTTGGAAGATAGCTCGAGTCGTGGTCCTTCTGAAGTCGCCTGATAGGGTGAGGAGTAATCCTCGCTCTTATCGGGGCATCAGTCTTCTTCCGGTGCTTGCAAAAGTGCTGGAAAGGATTATGGTGGCAAGACTGAAGGAGGCCTACGTCGAGGGCCCTTCCGAGTACCAGTTCGGATTTAGGGAGTTGAGGTCTGTGGAGCATGCGTGGTTGCATGTGAAGCAGTGTGTGGGTGGGTCGTCCCACAAATATGTCCTTGGCATATTTGTGGACTTTAAGGGTGCGTTTGACTACCTCTCAAGGGGTAAGGTTCTTGACAGACTGCGTGGTTTGCAGTGTCGTGAGCTTGCCTTATGGGAGAGCTATTTCAGCGGCAGGAGAGCTTGTGTGGTAGGTGCCAGCGACACGGTTTGGCGGAGTGTATCTCGTGGCTGTCCTCAGGGTTCCATCTGTGGTCCATTTATTTGGAACCTCATGATGGATCCCCTGTTGCGGATTCTGGGGCACTCCTACAAGGTGTGCGCTTACGCTGATGACCTGCTGATTCTGATTGAAGGTCAGTCTCGTATTGAACTGGAGAGAAAGGGTGAGCAGGCCATGAGTGAGGTGAATGCGTGGGGCGATCGCGTCGGCGTCCAAGTTGCTACGGACAAGACGGTGATGATGTTGCTTAAGGGCACATTATCACCTCGTCGTGCACCGCATGTTCGATCTGGCAGCGTTAGCCTTAGATATGAGACTCAGGTCAAGTATCTGGGAATAATGGTGGGGGAGAGGATGAGCTTCACAGCTCATCTTACCCATGTTAGGAATAAGTTGAGTGCTGTTGTAGGGAAGGTTAGGCGTGTTATTAGGAATGACTGGGGCCTGAGCAGGCGTGCAGTTCGCATTATGTATGGCGGGCTCTTCGTGGCCTGTGCTGCGTGGGGTGCGTCTGTATGGTGCGAGCTGGTCAAATCTGTTCAAGGCAGAAACAAGGTCTTGACGTGTCAGAGGGTTGCGTTGTTGGCATGCTTGCCAGTTTGTCGTACGGTTTCTACGGAGTCTCTTCAGGTCTTGCTGGGTGCTGCTCCTCTTGACTTGGAGGTGATACGTCGCAGTATCCTTTTCAAGTTTAAGAACGGGTTGCCGCTTCTTGCGGATGATTGGATCTCTGCTGCTGACCTGGTGGGTGCTGATGAGCGACGAGTCAGGACTCTTCTTGATAAGTGTCTTGTGGCCAAGTGGAGGATTAGATGGACTGATTCCTGTAACGGTCGTGTTACGCACGAATTTATTCGTGATGCGGACTTTGTCTGTGGACGTCCAGATTTCGGGTTTAGCCTGAGTCTGGGCTTTTTGCTGACTGGGCATGGTTCCATGAATGCGTTTTTGCACTCTAGGAATCTGTCCAATACCTTTATGTGCCGATGTGGTGATGGACCGGAGGACTGGCGACACATACTGACCGAGTGTCATCTTTATGATGACATTCGTGACTTAGGAGGTATGGGAATAGCCCATACCGGCGTAGCTTTTGATTTCAGTAGGGCCTTAGAGAACTGTAGGACAATGAGTAGGTTGGGCGAATTTGCCCAAATCGCGTTTAGCAGGAGAAGACAGCGACTTTTTTAGGTAGGGTGGTAGCTCTCGGGGTGATCGTACGTGGTCTTGCTGTTCGCGGGGTATCGCAGAAATACTGCCTTGCTTCGCACGTCGCCGGTCGTTTCCTGCTGGTTGGTTGTTGGTGATGGTGCTTGCTGGTTTTGGTGTCGCGGTTTACACTGGGGGCCTTTGCCTTTGGCGGGGATATTCAGGCGGTTCCTCTGTGGAGGGACGGCATGGGTATCCCTGGCACTGTATGCTGGCATGCGTCGGCGTCTGACGCTGGTGTGCTGGCTTTTAGGCTCTTGGGTGGTGCTGTGGACGGACTGGTTGTGCCCCTGGATGTGATTTTGTTTTGGCTTCTTTATTGACGGATGTTGCGGATTGGTGCTTGACTTGGATTTTCTTGTGTTGCTGGTTTTGTTTTGATGCTGAGTCACTCTTGTGACCTTTGGTTCACCCGTGAGGGGAACCCTGTTCAGTGTGGTCTTGTGTGCTGTTTGTGTGTGGCGTCCTTGCTGGTGTCACTTTTGTGGCACAAAGTGTCGCTCGTGAGGGCGGCTGTTTATTGTTTTGTGTACTGCGCTTTGTATTGTCGTTGTACTCTTTCTGTTGCTGCTTGTTTTGTGCTTTTGATGGCGGGGGGCCACCAGTCCCGAACTGTTTGGAGTTCAACTGGTAGTAGTATTTTGCTACGAGGTCTGACCGGAGACTTAAATCTGGTACCACGGGCGTCAGGAGGCCCGCAGAACCTTGGTTCTGCCCTGGCGATGGTGAGGCCCTTCGGGGAGAAACGTGGTGGCTGTGGTTATACCCAAAGCGGGGAGAGCTTCTGCTCAGTGTGGAGTTGCATTGCAACCGGGTGCCGTGACCCATAGAACGGAAGGAGTTTTAGATGGGCTCCGCTCCTACCCAAGGGGGAGGCCATGTCCAAATAGCATGGTCTCGAATTGGTACTCATGTATGTTTTATATATGGGGGCGTTGGTAGACGCATTGTATTCACCCGTGCGTTAAGAGCGCCGTGAGTTAGGGCCTTCGGGCAGGTACTCACGTTAAACACCGGCATATTCTGTCCCTATCTACTATCTAGCGAAACCACAGCCAAGGGAACGGGCTTGGAATAATTAGCGGAGAAAGAAGACCCTGTTGAGCTTGACTCTAATCTGGCAGTGTAAGGAGACATAAGAGGTGTAGAATAAGTGGGAGATATTGGTCTTTCGGGGCCTTTATCATCAATGAAATACCACTACTCTTATTGTTTCCTTACTTACTTGATTAAGTGGAACGTGTATCATTTCTTAGCCATTATATGGATATATATTATTATATATATATCTTATGGTATTGGGTTATGATGCAAGCTTCTTGATCAAAGTACTAAGAGTTTGTTATATAATTGTAAACAAATATTTAAATAAGATGATTGTATTCCTTCGGGTATGCTATTGTTGATATTTAAAATTTGGTATGACTCCCAATACTCAGGTATGATCCAATTCAAGGACATTGCCAGGTAGGGAGTTTGACTGGGGCGGTACATCTCTCAAATAATAACGGAGGTGTCCCAAGGCCAGCTCAGTGCGGACAGAAACCACACATAGAGCAAAAGGGCAAATGCTGACTTGATCTCGGTGTTCAGTACACACAGGGACAGCAAAAGCTCGGCCTATCGATCCTTTTGGTTTAAGGAGTTTTTAACAAGAGGTGTCAGAAAAGTTACCACAGGGATAACTGGCTTGTGGCGGCCAAGCGTTCATAGCGACGTCGCTTTTTGATCCTTCGATGTCGGCTCTTCCTATCATTGTGAAGCAAAATTCACCAAGCGTTGGATTGTTCACCCATGCAAGGGAACGTGAGCTGGGTTTAGACCGTCGTGAGACAGGTTAGTTTTACCCTTCTAATGACAATAAGTTGTTGCGACAGCATTCCTGCGTAGTACGAGAGGAACCGCAGGTACGGACCTATGGCATAATACTTGTTCGAGCGAACAGTGGTATGACGCTACGTCCGTTGGATTATGCCTGAACGCCTCTAAGGTCGTATCCAAGCTGGACTGCAATGATAAAAATGGGGCAATTGCATTGTATGGCTCTTAAACCATTTAAAGTTTATCTATTTATTTAGATAAACGACAATGGATTTGTGATGCCAATGTTATTTGTAACATAGCAAGTGAATGAGGATATTATCACATTTGCGACGCGCTAGTTACTTATAAAAACATTATTTAATACAATGACAATGCCTAGAATCAATTGTAAACGACTTTTGTAGCGGGCAAGGTGTTGTAAGTGGTAGAGCAGCTGCCATACTGCGATCCACTGAAGCTCATCCTTAGCTTGATGATTCGATTTCAATTTATTATAAATTATACAAAACATTTATAATAAATTTTAATATCTTTTTTTTTTTTTTTTTTTTTTTTTTTGATTTGATATTATAATGTCATTTCATAATTTTTGTAAACTTTTATAGTTTACTTGCAAATAATATTATTGATAATAATAATAATAAAATACTATAGTAAACAAAAATTGATTTGTTTATTAAAATAAATAATTATAATATAAAACTTACATTTTTGGATTTGATTGGGACATGTAATTTCTTCATAGTATTTATACATAATAAACATTATGTTCTTGTAGACTTGTAGTTTACTTGAAAATTTTATTCATAATAAAGAAGAAAAATAATTACAATTTTGGATTTGATTGTGGCATGTAATTTCTTCATAATATTTATATATAATAAACATTATGTTCTTGTAGACTTGTAGTTTACTTGAAAATTTTATTCATAATAAAGAAGAAAAATAATTACAATTTTGGATTTGATTGTGGCATGTAATTTCTTCATAATATTTATATATAATAAACATTATGTTCTTGTAGACTTGTAGTTTACTTGAAAATTTTATTTAAAATAAAGAAGAAAAATATTTACAATTTTGGATTTGATTGTGGCATGTAATTTCTTCATAATATTTATATATAATAAACATTATGTTCTTGTAGACTTGTAGTTTACTTGAAAATTTTATTTAAAATAAAGAAGAAAAATATTTACAATTTTGGATTTGATTGTGGCATGTAATTTCTTCATAATATTTATATATAATAAACATTATGTTCTTGTAGACTTGTAGTTTACTTGAAAATTTTATTTATAATAAAGAACAAAAATAATTGTCATTATAAATAATTATAATATGATGTAATATAATGTATGAAGAAAAATGACAACATATTAAGAATAAAGGAATTGATGGTTTGATAAACTGTAGTTACAAATAAGAAATAGAATTTCTAGTTTTCTACAGTCTTAAATGATAGCCGGCACATTGCTCGACTAATAAAATAAAAACTTACTAGCAATGCAAATGAAGAAAAATGAAAACATATGAAGAATAAAGGAATTGATGGTTTGATAAACTGTAGTTACAAATAAGAAATAGAATTTCTAGTTTTCTACAGTCTTAAATGATAGCTCGACTAATAAAATAAAAACTTACTATCAATGCAAATGAAGAAATATGAAAACATATTAAGAATAAAGAAATTGATGGTTTGATAAACTGTAGTTACAAATAAGAAATAGAATTTCTAGTTTTCTACAGTCTTAAATGATAGCCGGCACATTGCTCGACTAATAAAATAAAAACTTACTATCAATGCAAATGAAGAAATATGAAAACATATTAAGAATAAAGGAATTGATGGTTTGATAAACTGTAGTTACAAATAAGAAATAGAATTTCTAGTTTTCTACAGTCTTAAATGATAGCCGGCACATTGCTCGACTAATAAAATAAAAACTTACTATCAATGCAAATGAAGAAATATGAAAACATATTAAGAATAAAGGAATTGATGGTTTGATAAACTGTAGTTACAAATAAGAAAAAGAATTTCTAGTTTTCTACAGTCTTAAATGATAGCCGGCATATTGCTCGACTAATAAAATAAAAACTTACTATCAATGCAAATGAAGAAATATGAAAACATATTAAGAATAAAGGAATTGATGGGTTGATAAACTGTAGTTACAAATAAGAAATAGAATTTCTAGTTTTATACAGTCTTAAATGATAGCCGGCACATTGCTCGACTAATAAAATAAAAACTTACTATCAATGCAAATGAAGAAAAATGAAAACATATTAAGAATAAAGGAATTGATGGTTTGATAAACTGTAGTTACAAATAAGAAATAGAATTTCTAGTTTTCTACAGTCTTAAATGATAGCTCGACTAATAAAATAAAAACTTACTATCAATGCAAATGAAGAAATATGAAAACATATTAAGAATAAAGAAATTGATGGTTTGATAAACTGTAGTTTACAAATAAGAAATAGAATTTCTAGTTTTCTACAGTCTTAAATGATAGCCGGCACATTGCTCGACTAATAAAATAAAAACTTACTATCAATGCAAATGAAGAAATATGAAAACATATTAAGAATAATGGAATTTTGATGGTTTTAAGATTCTTAAAGAATAATAATTGTATTTGATAAACTGTAGTTACAAATAAGAAATAGAATTTCTAGTTTTCTACAGTCTTAAATGATAGCCGGCACATTGCTCGACTAATAAAATAAAAACTTACTAGCAATGCAAATGAAGAAAAATGAAAACATATTAAGAATAAAGGAATTGATAAACTGTAGTTACAAATAAGAAATAGAATTTCTAGTTTTATACAGTCTTAAATGTTAGCCGGCACATTGCTTGACTAATAAAATAAAAACTTACTATCAATGAAAATGAAGAAAAATGAAAACATATTAAGAATAATGGAATTTTGATGGTTTTAAGATTCTTAAAGAATAATAATTGTATTTGATAAACTGTAGTTACAAATAAGAAATAGAATTTCTAGTTTTCTACAGTCTTAAATGATAGCCGGCACATTGCTCGACTAATAAAATAAAAACTTACTATCAATGCAAATGAAGAAAAATGAAAACATATTAAGAATAAAGGAATTGATGGTTTGATAAACTGTAGTTACAAATAAGAAATAGAATTTCTAGTTTTCTACAGTCTTAAATGATAGCCGGCACATTGCTCGACTAATAAAATAAAAACTTACTATCAATGCAAATGAAGAAATATGAAAACATATTAAGAATAATGGAATTTTGATGGTTTTAAGATTCTTAAAGAATAATAATTGTATTTGATAAACTGTAGTTACAAATAAGAAATAGAATTTCTAGTTTTCTACAGTCTTAAATGATAGCCGGCACATTGCTCGACTAATAAAATAAAAACTTACTATCAATGCAAATGAAGAAATATGAAAACATATTAAGAATAAAGGAATTGATGGTTTGATAAACTGTAGTTACAAATAAGAAATAGAATTTCTAGTTTTCTACAGTCTTAAATGATAGCCGGCACATTGCTCGACTAATAAAATAAAAACTTACTATCAATGCAAATGAAGAAATATGAAAACATATTAAGAATAAAGGAATTGATGGTTTGATAAACTGTAGTTACAAATAAGAAATAGAATTTCTAGTTTTATACAGTCTTAAATGATAGCCGGCACATTGCTCGACTAATAAAATAAAAACTTACTATCAATGCAAATGAAGAAAAATGAAAACATATTAAGAATAAAGGAATTGATGGTTTGATAAACTGTAGTTACAAATAAGAAATAGAATTTCTAGTTTTCTACAGTCTTAAATGATAGCTCGACTAATAAAATAAAAACTTACTATCAATGCAAATGAAGAAATATGAAAACATATTAAGAATAAAGGAATTGATGGTTTGATAAACTGTAGTTACAAATAAGAAATAGAATTTCTAGTTTTATACATTGCTCGACTAATAAAATAAAAACTTACTATCAATGCAAATGAAGAAATATGAAAACATATTAAGAATAAAGGAATTGATGGTTTGATAAACTGTAGTTACAAATAAGAAATAGAATTTCTAGTTTTATACAGTCTTAAATGATAGCCGGCACATTGCTCGACTAATAAAATAAAAACTTACTATCAATGCAAATGAAGAAAAATGAAAACATATTAAGAATAAAGGAATTGATGGTTTGATAAACTGTAGTTACAAATAAGAAATAGAATTTCTAGTTTTCTACAGTCTTAAATGATAGCTCGACTAATAAAATAAAAACTTACTATCAATGCAAATGAAGAAATATGAAAACATATTAAGAATAAAGAAATTGATGGTTTGATAAACTGTAGTTACAAATAAGAAATAGAATTTCTAGTTTTCTACAGTCTTAAATGATAGCCGGCACATTGCTCGACTAATAAAATAAAAACTTACTATCAATGCAAATGAAGAAATATGAAAACATATTAAGAATAATGGAATTTTGATGGTTTTAAGATTCTTAAAGAATAATAATTGTATTTGATAAACTGTAGTTACAAATAAGAAATAGAATTTCTAGTTTTCTACAGTCTTAAATGATAGCCGGCACATTGCTCGACTAATAAAATAAAAACTTACTAGCAATGCAAATGAAGAAAAATGAAAACATATTAAGAATAAAGGAATTGATAAACTGTAGTTACAAATAAGAAATAGAATTTCTAGTTTTATACAGTCTTAAATGTTAGCCGGCACATTGCTTGACTAATAAAATAAAAACTTACTATCAATGAAAATGAAGAAAAATGAAAACATATTAAGAATAATGGAATTTTGATGGTTTTAAGATTCTTAAAGAATAATAATTGTATTTGATAAACTGTAGTTACAAATAAGAAATAGAATTTCTAGTTTTATACAGTCTTAAATGTTAGCCGGCACATTGCTCGACTAATAAAATAAAAACTTACTATCAATGCAAATGAAGAAGTATGAAAACATATTAAGAATAAAGGAATTGATGGTTTGATAAACTGTAGTTACAAATAAGAAATAGAATTTCTAGTTTTATACAGTCTTAAATGTTAGCCGGCACATTGCTCGACTAATAAAATAAAAACTTACTATCAATGCAAATGAAGAAAAATGAAAACATATTAAGAATAAAGGAATTGATGGTTTGATAAACTGTAGTTACAAATAAGAAATAGAATTTCTAGTTTTCTACAGTCTTAAATGATAGCCGGCACATTGCTCGACTAATAAAATAAAAACTTACTATCAATGCAAATGAAGAAATATGAAAACATATTAAGAATAATGGAATTTTGATGGTTTTAAGATTCTTAAAGAATAATAATTGTATTTGATAAATTGTAGTTACAAATAAGAAATAGAATTTCTAGTTTTCTACAGTCTTCAATGATAGCCGGCACATTGCTCTACTAATAAAATAAAAACTTACTATCAATGCAAATGAAGAAATATGAAAACATATTAAGAATAATGGAATTTTGATGGTTTTAAGATTCTTAAAGAATAATAATTGTATTTGATAAACTGTAGTTACAAATAAGAAATAGAATTTCTAGTTTTCTACAGTCTTAAATGATAGCCGGCACATTGCTCGACTAATAAAATAAAAACTTACTAGCAATGCAAATGAAGAAAAATGAAAACATATTAAGAATAAAGGAATTGATAAACTGTAGTTACAAATAAGAAATAGAATTTCTAGTTTTATACAGTCTTAAATGTTAGCCGGCACATTGCTTGACTAATAAAATAAAAACTTACTATCAATGAAAATGAAGAAAAATGAAAACATATTAAGAATAATGGAATTTTGATGGTTTTAAGATTCTTAAAGAATAATAATTGTATTTGATAAACTGTAGTTACAAATAAGAAATAGAATTTCTAGTTTTATACAGTCTTAAATGTTAGCCGGCACATTGCTCGACTAATAAAATAAAAACTTACTAGCAATGCAAATGAAGAAAAATGAAAACATATTAAGAATAAAGAAATTGATAAACTGTAGTTACAAATAAGAAATAGAATTTCTAGTTTTATACAGTCTTAAATGTTAGCCGGCACATTGCTTGACTAATAAAATAAAAACTTACTATCAATGAAAATGAAGAAAAATGAAAACATATTAAGAATAATGGAATTTTGATGGTTTTAAGATTCTTAAAGAATAATAATTGTATTTGATAAACTGTAGTTACAAATAAGAAATAGAATTTCTAGTTTTATACAGTCTTAAATGTTAGCCGGCACATTGCTCGACTAATAAAATAAAAACTTACTATCAATGCAAATGAAGAAGTATGAAAACATATTAAGAATAAAGGAATTGATGGTTTGATAAACTGTAGTTACAAATAAGAAATAGAATTTCTAGTTTTATACAGTCTTAAATGTTAGCCGGCACATTGCTCGACTAATAAAATAAAAACTTACTATCAATGCAAATGAAGAAAAATGAAAACATATTAAGAATAAAGGAATTGATGGTTTGATAAACTGTAGTTACAAATAAGAAATAGAATTTCTAGTTTTCTACAGTCTTAAATGATAGCCGGCACATTGCTCGACTAATAAAATAAAAACTTACTATCAATGCAAATGAAGAAATATGAAAACATATTAAGAATAATGGAATTTTGATGGTTTTAAGATTCTTAAAGAATAATAATTGTATTTGATAAACTGTAGTTACAAATAAGAAATAGAATTTCTAGTTTTCTACAGTCTTAAATGATAGCCGGCACATTGCTCGACTAATAAAATAAAAACTTACTATCAATGCAAATGAAGAAATATGAAAACATATTAAGAATAAAGGAATTGATGGTTTGATAAACTGTAGTTACAAATAAGAAATAGAATTTCTAGTTTTATACAGTCTTAAATGATAGCCGGCACATTGCTCGACTAATAAAATAAAAACTTACTATCAATGCAAATGAAGAAATATGAAAACATATTAAGAATAAAGGAATTGATGGTTTGATAAACTGTAGTTACAATTAAGAAATAGAATTTCTAGTTTTCTACAGTCTTAAATGATAGCCGGCACATTGCTCGACTAATAAAATAAAAACTTACTATCAATGCAAATGAAGAAATATGAAAACATATTAAGAATAATGGAATTTTGATGGTTTTAAGATTCTTAAAGAATAATAATTGTATTTGATAAACTGTAGTTACAAATAAGAAATAGAATTTCTAGTTTTCTACAGTCTTAAATGATAGCCGGCACATTGCTCGACTAATAAAATAAAAACTTACTATCAATGCAAATGAAGAAATATGAAAACATATTAAGAATAAAGGAATTGATGGTTTGATAAACTGTAGTTACAAATAAGAAATAGAATTTCTAGTTTTATACAGTCTTAAATGATAGCCGGCACATTGCTCGACTAATAAAATAAAAACTTACTATCAATGCAAATGAAGAAATATGAAAACATATTAAGAATAAAGGAATTGATGGTTTGATAAACTGTAGTTACAAATAAGAAATAGAATTTCTAGTTTTATACATTGCTCGACTAATAAAATAAAAACTTACTATCAATGCAAATGAAGAAATATGAAAACATATTAAGAATAATTTAATTTTGATGGTTTTAAGATTCTTAAATAAAATAAATTTTTAATTAACTTTAATAAAGATAAGAAAAACAATTGCTCGTTTTCTTTACTTTGTAATCTTAAGAAAATTACTCTTTGAAATCATAAAATTTAAAATAATAATAAATTTCAAAAGAAAAAGTACAGAAAACGCAGTATTCTTTATTATAATATTAGTATAGATATTTAAAAAAAAAATAAATATAAGAAGAATTTGTAAAATTTGCCGGCAATTTGGCATGCAATATTTGTATCAAGCTCATGTTAATCTCAACAACTATCAGTGTTTATGCTAGTTGTACATATGAAAAATGAATAATGTGCGGTAAATACACTAATACACCTTATGCGCACGACAAATGGTATTGTGCTGTTGATTAGAATTGTATGTATGAAAGAAAAATTGAATTTTGTATGTGATGTGGATGGAAGTAGAAGAGTACACTATTGATTGAGTGTTCTTGCATTGATAGTGTTTTTTGTGAACGAGACTTATCATCGTGAGTGAGCTTCAAAATTAATTTTCTCATTAACAATAATGAGAATGATGTGTTCATTTTACTAGTTTTAATAATGGTTGATGAATTCGTCATATATTCTGTATATTCTTTAAAAAGTTATAAAAAGGTTGTGCTTGTTTGTACACTTACTTATCTAAAATGAAAAGTAAGAAAAAATGTATTAATAATGTTTTACAAATTGAACAAAACAAGGATAAATATATATTAAACAGAACACACATTACAAAGTTGGTAAAATAAAAAATGTTTGTTTTTCAAATATAAATGATGGGTAGAGGTCTCAAATACGCATGGTAAACGTATATTGTTGACCAGAATAAATAATATAATATTAATATATTATATTAATATAGATGCTATAGGCTATATAAGCACTATCAGCACTATAAACAAAGGCAAAACTATAGGCTATATAAGCTAGAAGGTTATAAGGCGGCTATATAAGCACTATAAATAATGGCGGCAAAACAAAAATGTATGGCATATCAATTTTATAACATTGAATAATGAAATTCATGTTATGTAAAATGAAAACACAAACATATCTTGGGTTCAACAAATGTGTGTCTGAAAAAATAATATATATGAAAAACGAGTAAAATTGAAAATATTGTAACATTGTTGTACATACATTTTAGTACATACAACAAACCTTTTAATGTAACAAGAAATTATTATGTTAAATTATGTGGTGTTTTTTAACAATTTATTAATAGTCATATTAAATATATGATGATGATAATATGTAATTATTAATTACAAATCAAAATTTAATCATAAAATATTGGAAAATATATTTATGAAGCAAAATTTATAATAAATGAAGAAAAAAAAAATATATTATATTTATATTAAATAATATGTGAAATTGTAAAGCAAAATTTTATGAAAATTACGAATGATGCGATATAAATAGCTGCTATTCGTTTTTTTTTTAGTAAAACACAAATGTGTGTTTTATTTTGTTTTTATAAAATTAACATTATTCTGGTTGATCCTGCCAGTAGTTATATGCTTGTCTCAAAGATTAAGCCATGCATGTCTAAGTACACACGAATTAAAAGTGAAACCGCAAAAGGCTCATTATATCAGTTATGGTTC
>OX377615.1:762062-792062 GCA_947397855.1 Thelaira solivaga
ATTATTGCTTGCTCAATAATAGTAACTGAATTTACCGATTGATCTATGCGAAAAAAAAGACAAGCCTTTGCATTAAAATTAATTTTTGAATTATTATTATTATCTTAACACAGATAATAATAAGAATAAAGAAAAAATGTACCAAAATGTTTAGTCATCTTATTTAGTGACGTTAAAAATGAAATGCTTTGGCTGTCAATAAATTTACTTATTTGATCGTGTATTCAGTATAATCTTATAATGGCTTTTCCTGGATGGATTTTATACCTATTTAATAACGGTTATTTAGTTCCGTCATATTTCGTCGTATACTTATTATTGCTTGCTCAATAATAGTAACTGAATTTACCGATTGATCTATGTGAAAAAAAAGACAAGCCTTTGCATTAAAGTCAATTTTTGAATTATTATTATTATCTTAACACAGATAATAATAAGAATAAAGAAAAAATGTACCAAAATGTTTAGTCATCTTATTTAGTGACGTTAAAAATGAAATGCTTTGGCTGTCAATAAATTTACTTATTTGATCGTGTATTCAGTATAATGTTATAATGGTTTTCTCTTCGTTGGATGGATTTTATACCTATATAATAAAGGGTATTTAGTTCCGTCATATTTCGTCGTATACTTATTATTGCTTGCTCAATAATAGAAACTGAATTTACCGATTGATGTATGCCAAAAAAAAAGACAAGCCTTTGCATTAAAATAAATTTTTATAAATTAAAAAACATAAAATTATAGTTGTACTTGTATGTGAAAAAAATTTTTTTTTTATATACAAGTTAGTAGTATATTATTTATACTAAGACATACGCAACAAGAATTTTTATGTTAAAAAAAAATAAAAGATGTAATTATTGAAGGAATTGATATATGCCAATTTTATATTTGGTGTATTTTTGATTTCTTTCAATAAAAAAATGTATGAACTGTTTAATAAAAGAAAATATATATCACTCTAAGCGGTGGATCACTTGGCTCATGGGTCGATGAAGAACGCAGCAAACTGTGCGTCATCGTGTGAACTGCAGGACACATGAACATCGACATTTTGAACGCATATCGCAGTCCATGCTGTAATGTACATTAATTATTATAATTAAAGTGCTGCTTGGACTACATATGGTTGAGGGTTGTAAGACTATGCTAAATGAGTTGCTTTTTTTTTCTAAATTATTTTTATTAAGAAAAAAGAAAAAGAAGCACATGTTGTATTACTGGATGAAAAATAAATTTATTCATAATACTGAAATATAAAGATACCAAAATAACCTCTCTTAATGAATAAAAATTTTATTTTTATATTGGAGGAAGGTCTAGCATAAAAAAATAATTTTATAATTATTAAAACTAGAATAGCCTCCATAAAAATGAAAATAAAAATAGAAATGTTGGTAAAATAAAAATATACAAAAAAAATTTATTGGAATTTGTGGAGTAAAGAAAAATGTGCTTAATGTTATAATAATTATTCATAAGATTGGTTTAAATTTTAGTAATCTTCTGTTGTATATATATATATATATATATATATTATATACAAAAAAAAAATGTGTTAAACAACCTCAACTCATATGGGATCACCCCCTGAATTTAAGCATATTAATGAGGGGAGGAAAAGAAGCTAACAAGGATTTTCTTAGTAGCGGCGAGCGAAAAGAAAATAGTTCAGCACTAAGTCACTTTGTCTTTAATGATAAATGTGAGATGCAGTGTATGGAATGTCAAATTTCTAGTATGAGAAATTAATGATTTAAGTCCTTCTTAAATGAGGCCATTTACCCATAGAGGGTGCCAGGCCCGTATAACATTAATGATTACTAGATGACATTTCCAAAGAGTCGTGTTGCTTGATAGTGCAGCACTAAGTGGGTGGTAAACTCCATCTAAAACTAAATATAACCATGAGACCGATAGTAAACAAGTACCGTGAGGGAAAGTTGAAAAGAACTCTGAATAGAGAGTTAAATAGTACGTGAAACTGCTTAGAGGTTAAGCCCGATGAACCTGAATATCCATTATGAAAAATTCATCATTATGATTTTAATATATATTTATATATATTATAATAATGGTGTGCATTTTTTTCATAAAGGACATTGTAATCTATTAACATGAAAAAATAATTTATCATAAGATCATTTGCACAAAGTTTATTCAAATTATTTTGCTTGCAATTTAACATAGAATAAATGCATTTGATTTGATAAAGTGTTGATAGTTTTTATTTATATATAGCGCTTAAATATATTTTATATATATTTTATAATGTCATATTAATCATTGATTTTTATGTTTATTATATGCGCTTATATGATTAACAATGCGAAAGATTCAGGATACCTTCGGGACCCGTCTTGAAACACGGACCAAGGAGTCTAACATATTTGCAAGTTATTGGGAATAAAAACCTAATAGCGAAATTAACATAACTATACATATAATGGGATTAGTTTTTGGTGCTCTTGTAGTGCCATTAATTCAATCCCGGGGCGTTCTATACAGTTATGTATAATAATATTTATATTATTTATACCTCTAACTAGAGCGTACCTTGAGCATATATGCTGTGACCCGAAAGATGGTGAACTATACTTGATCAGGTTGAAGTCAGGGGAAACCCTGATGGAAGACCGAAACAGTTCTGACGTGCAAATCGATTGTCAGAATTGAGTATAGGGGCGAAAGACCAATCGAACCATCTAGTAGCTGGTTCCCTCCGAAGTTTCCCTCAGGATAGCTGGTGCATTTAAAAATTATGTAAAATAATCTTATCTGGTAAAGCGAATGATTAAAGGCCTTAGGGTCGAAACGACCTTAACCTATTCTCAAACTTTAAATGGGTAAGAACCTCACCTTTCTTGGTATGAAGGTTGTGGTTGTGATATAATGTGCCCAGTGGGCCACTTTTGGTAAGCAGAACTGGCGCTGTGGGATGAACCAAACGTAATGTTACGGTGCCCAAATTAACAACTCATGCAGATACCATGAAAGGCGTTGGTTGCTTAAAACAGCAGGACGGTGGACATGGAAGTCGTAATCCGCTAAGGAGTGTGTAACAACTCACCTGCCGAAGCAACTAGCCCTTAAAATGGATGGCGCTTAAGTTGTATACCTATACATTACCGCTAAAGTAGATGGTTTATGTTCAATTTCGGTTGAATTATAAATTTTGAAACTTTAGTGAGTAGGAGGGTACAATGGTGAGCATAGAAGTGTTTGGCGTAAGCCTGCATGGAGCTGCCATTGGTACAGATCTTGGTGGTAGTAGCAAATAATCGAATGAGACCTTGGAGGACTGAAGTGGAGAAGGGTTTCGTGTGAACAGTGGTTGATCACGAGTTAGTCGGTCCTAAGTTTAAGGCGAAAGCCGAAAATTTTCAAGTTATAATATGAAAATGAAAAAAGAGAGAGGTGTGTAAAAACTCTTCTCAAGTTTTTTTTACATTTTGTAATTAAACACTTGAATAATTTTGAACGAAAGGGAATACGGTTCCAATTCCGTAACCTGTTGAGTATCCGTTTGTTATTAAATATGGGCCATTGTGCTCATCCTGGCAACAGGAACGACCATAAAGAAGCCGTCGAGAGGTATCGGAAGAGTTTTCTTTTCTGTTTTATAGTCGTACTACCATGGAAGTCTTTCGAAGAGAGATATGGTAGATGGACTAGAAGAGCATGACATTTACTGTTGTGTCGATATTTTCTCCTCGGACCTTGAAAATTTATGGTGGGGTCACGCAAACTTCTCAACAGGCCGTACCAATATCCGCAGCTGGTCTCCAAGGTGAAGAGTCTCTAGTCGATAGAATAATGTAGGTAAGGGAAGTCGGCAAATTAGATCCGTAACTTCGGGATAAGGATTGGCTCTGAAGATTGAGATAGTCGGGCTTGATTGGGAAGCAATAACATGGTTTATGTACTCGTTCTGGGTAAATAGAGATTTTCGTGATCTTGTTCCCCGGATAGTAGCCTACGTAGCCAATTGTGGAACTTTCTTGCTAAAATTTTTAAGGAATTATCGCAAGATAATATTCTTTTTAAATTATAACGACTATCAATTAACAATCAATTCAGAACTGGCACGGACTTGGAGAATCCGACTGTCTAATTAAAACAAAGCATTGTGATGGCCCTAACGGGTGTTGACACAATGTGATTTCTGCCCAGTGCTCTGAATGTCAAAGTGAAGAAATTCAAGTAAGCGCGGGTAAACGACGGGAGTAACTATGACTCTCTTAAGGTAGCCAAATGCCTCGTCATCTAATTAGTGACGCGCATGAATGGATTAACGAGATTCTCTCTGTCCCTATCTACTCATTCGGAGTTTGGCTTTTGAATCGTACGGTTGTGTAAATTCTTAGTGCGGCAGTTTTTTGTGCATATTTTTATTGTAAAATAATTGTTGTTTTTCTAAGAAGTAAAGTCGGGCTCCGCTGATTGAGCCTCAAGGCCAAAGTGACAAAGTGCTTGTAGTGAGTGGGAAAGAGACAGAGTTTTTGAATCTCGTTGATTGTTAACTTTAAAGCGGCAGTTGAGACTCCGCTGGCAATCAGCTGTGTTGTTAAAGAAGTCTCTGTTTAAGTGTGGTTAGATACGACAGTTATGGTTAGAGACGATCCCGGTGATTGCGCCCTCTGTGTGTGGATTTGTGATTAGTGCGTGGCTTGAAAGCGCCATCTATTGTACGATGCCAGTGCGGTTGGTACGCGGTGAACGCCATCTGGTTGTGCGATAAAGCGTGGTTGGTGTTTTGCGCCATCTAATTGTCAACTTTGGTAACGGACTCTTTGCTTTGAACTTGATTTCGAATTGGATTTCGGTTATTGGTTTGTTTGCTACGGTACCTATTTCTTACGTTGACGGTTTTGCATTGTCCATTGACTTGATTACGGTTCGGTACGGTTATTTGGAACCTCATGATGGATCCCCTGTTGCGGATTCTGGGGCACTCCTACAAGGTGTGCGCTTACGCTGATGACCTGCTGATTCTGATTGAAGGTCAGTCTCGTATTGAACTGGAGAGAAAGGGTGAGCAGGCCATGAGTGAGGTGAATGCGTGGGGCGATCGCGTCGGCGTCCAAGTTGCTACGGACAAGACGGTGATGATGTTGCTTAAGGGCACATTATCACCTCGTCGTGCACCGCATGTTCGATCTGGCAGCGTTAGCCTTAGATATGAGACTCAGGTCAAGTATCTGGGGATAATGGTGGGGGAGAGGATGAGCTTCACAGCTCATCTTACCCATGTTAGGAATAAGTTGAGTGCTGTTGTAGGGAAGGTTAGGCGTGTTATTAGGAATGACTGGGGCCTGAGCAGGCGTGCAGTTCGCATTATGTATGGCGGGCTCTTCGTGGCTTGTGCTGCGTGGGGTGCGTCTGTATGGTGCGAGCTGGTCAAATCTTTTCAAGGCAGAAATAAGGTCTTGACGTGTCAGAGGGTTGCGTTGTTGGCGTGCTTGCTGGTTTGTCGTACGGTGTCTACGGAGTCTCTTCAGGTCTTGCTGGATGCTGCTCCTCTTGACCCAAGGGATAGGCCATGTCCAAATAGCATGGTCTCGAATTGGTACTCATATGTGTTTTATATATGGGGGCGTTGGTAGACGCATTGTATTCACCCGTGCGTTAAGAGCGCCGTGAGTTAGGGCCTTCGGGCAGGCACTCACGTTAAACACCGACACATATTCTGTCAATATCTATTCATCTCTGGTGCGAACGTTGAACGGTGTACACGTGTATTCTAAGTAAATTCGTACTGTGTTTTTTCGGAGTGTTTTTTATCGGTTTTTTTTGCGTATTTCTTGGTGGAAATTGGAATAAATCGTGTTCTAAACATTTTTCGGGTGGTTATTGATAGAATTCGAGTGATTTTGTGCGATTTTGTGCAAATTATTTGCTTTAATTTTTTCGGTGATTGTACACAGCGGTGCTGTGTGTTTCTGTTGTGCGGGAAAAATAGTCTTGGAAGGGCTGTATTTGGTATCGGTTTAAAGGTCTCGTCAAGCCTGTTAGATTGATACCACAATCGAGTGGATTGGACCACAGTTGTGCGGTGAGAGTGTGTTTGAAAATTGTGGGTAGTGCATTTGCCTGCAATTTTGGTGTACTTTTTGTGGGTAGGATTGCTCCCCGAAGCGGGTTTTTTGGACTTGGTGTAAAGGGCGCGTCACGCCCGTCATTTTGAGGTGCGGATCGCTAGGATCGGTAGCCTTTTAAGTGCCTGGAATTTTCAATTGAAAATCGTAAATTGGTGGCGTTAGGTAAGAAGAAGCATTGTTTGGTTTTTTCTTGAATTTTTATTTTATTTTTGTTTGGGTGTGCTGGGTGAACTTTTTTGCTGAGTAGTTCAGTGTTAAGAGCCTTCTAGCTCTTTTCTGACGTGTGTCAGTTTTTTGGATTTCCCCGTCTTTTTGTGGGGATATCAGATTTTTTGGGCATTTTGGGTATTTTTGAATCCGGTTTGCGGTTTTGTTTGTTTTTCCTTGGGCATTCCATTTCTGGACCGGGTTTTGGTTTTGGGTCATAGACCTCCGAGATATCGGCTATTTTTGATTTGCTCTTCTTCTTTTTTGTGTATATCTTGTTCTTTTTTGTTTATTTATTTTTCTTATTTTTTTGTATTTTTATTGTTTTTGGGTGGATTCCAGTCGGATTTTTGGATTTGTGATGAGCGCGACCGGGCGCAAAAGGGAAGGCGAGCCGAGGGGTGACATCTCCGACGTCACGGACGACGTTAGGGCGCAGTCCTCGTGCGACTTGCTGTCTGTGGATAGTGAGTCGGCATGTGGTGAAGGCATTATTAGGGAGAAGAAGAGGGTGAAGAAGTGGTCGCCTAAGGCTGCTCGGCGTGCCCTTGCAGCAGGGGCCGTGAATGTGGAGGAGGTTGGTTCTGCGGCCATGGGCTTGTCTGATGAGCCGGTGAAGGCAGAACGGAGGAAAAAGAAGAAGTCTACTACGGTTGAAGGCTCTTTGCTGGGTGAGTTGAAGGCGGTGACGGAGGACCTCATGGGCTTGGTGCTGGTAGATGGGGTGGACCCACTACTGGCTCGTAGTGTTATGGGGGTGGCTTCCCGTTATGAGACCCTGCTTATGGGTATCATGATGGAGAAGGGGCGGTTGGAGGCTTTGCCGTCGGCTCCGCGGGTGTTTGCTCCACCTGTGGTGCCGGTGGTGCGGCCTGTGGATGAGGTTGCACCTACTCTCGGTGTGAGAGTGCACGAGGTGCGGCCTATTAAGGATGGTGGTGCGGTTATTCGTACCCCATCCTTAGCTGAGAGGCAGAAGGTGGCTGAAAGTGCCAAGTTTTCGGAGGTGGGCCTTGAAGTGTCGGTCAGGGATAAGTTGGGTCCGAGGGTGGTGGTGCAGGGGGTGCACACCGAGATTTCGGTGGATGATTTCATGACTGATGTATATGAAAGAACCTCAAGGACATAATTAGTCCTGCATCGTTTAAGAGGAGCTTGAGGTTGGTGGGCACTCCCTGGAAGGTAGGGACTGCTGCGCGTGTGAATGTTGCCCTTGAATGTAGTGAGAGTGTCGCCGACCACTTGATGTCGACTGGTGTGTATGTCAAGTGGTTCAGATTTGTTGTTCGTTCTCAATTTGTTGTGCCTGCATGTTTCAGATGTCTTGGTTTTGGACCACAGGTCCGGGAGTGTAAGGCTAAGGCTGAGGTTTGCCGTCGTTGTGGGTTAAGTGGACATTTGGCGTCCACTTGCCCTAATGACCTTAGGTGTCGCAATTGCGCATTTAAGGGTCTCCCGGCGGGTCATCTGATGATGCCGGCTGCTTGCCCAGTGTACGCGGCCGTGGTTGCTAGAGCGAATTCTAGACATTAAACATGGAGATGACAGCGATCCTACAATTTAACTGTCGGGTTCCTATGTGGTGATGTGCGAGCTGGGACAGGCGATGCGACAGCAAGGGGCTAGGTTTGCGTTGGTGCAGGAGCCCTATACTGTAGGTGGTTGCATAAGGGGTCCGCTCCTAACCAAGGGGGAGGCCATGTCCAAATAGCATGGTTTCGAATTGGTACTCATATGTGTTTTATATATGGGGGCGTTGGTGGATGCATTGTATTCACCCGTGCGTTAAGAGCGCCGTGAGTTAGGGCCTTCGGGCAGGCACTCACGTTAAACACCGACATATTCTGTCCCTATCTACTCATTCGGAGTTTGGCTTTGAATCGTACGGACGTGTAATTTCTTAGTGCGGCAGTTTTTTGTGGATATTTTTATTTGTAAAATAATTGTTGTTTTTCTGAGAATTAAAGTCGGGCTCCGCTGATTGAGCCTCAAGCCAAAGTGATAGAGTGCTTGTAGTGAGTGGGAAAGAGACAAAGTTTTGAATCTCGTTGATTAAAGCGGCAGTTGAGACTCCGCTGGCAATCAGCTGTGTTGTTAAAGAAGTCTCTGTTTAAGTGTGGTTAGATACGACAGTTGTGGTTATAGACGATCCGGTGATTGCGCCCTCTGTGTGTGGATTTGTGATTAGTGCGTGGCTTGAAAGCGCCATCTATTGTACGGTGCCAGTGCGGTTGGTACGCGGTGAACGCCATCTAGTTGTGCGGTAGTGCGTGGTTTGGTGTTTAGCGCCATCTAATTGTCAACTTTGGTAACGGCCTTTTTGCTTTGAACTTGATTTCGAATTGGATTTCGGTTATTGGTTTGTTTGCTACGGTACCTATTTCTTACGTTGACGGTTTTGCATTGTCCATTGACTTGATTACGGTTCGTACTGGTTTCGTTAGCGGAGATGTCCTCTGCAAAAAAGAGGAGCGTGAAGCCGAAGGGCGACGCGTCGGATGTGTTAACGGACGACATGATGGGGGTGCGGCCGTGTTCGGTGCGGTTGCGCCAGACGGAGAGTGAGTTGTCGAGCACCGAGGAGGATGCCAAGCGGCTGAAGCCGAGTTCGCCGTCGGTGCGTAGGGCGGCTGCTGCTGCTGCTGCTGTTGCTGTTGCTGTTGCTGCTGGTAGGACTGCTGCTGCTGCTGCTGATGGTGCTGTTTTGGCTGCCGCTGGTGTTGGCGCTTTGTCGCGACCCGATGGTGGTGCTGGTGTGAGGAGCGGTGCTGGAGTGGTGTCGACGGCTGCGGAAGAGTCGGCCGGGGTCTCGGTTGCAGGCAGGTCGAGGAAGAGGGGAGGAGGTGCAGGGACTGGTGCGGCGATGGTGAGGGAGATGAAGGAGGTGACGGCTGAGGTCACGGAGGCCGTGTTGGATGAGAGGATGGGGCTTGCGGTGGCCAAGAGGGTGCTGGCGTGTACGGCGAGGTACGAGACCCTCATGATGGGGCTCATTGCAGACAATGAGCGTCTGAGAGGGAGACTGGAGGCGTCTGGTGGGGTGCATGCTAGGGCTGGCGGTCATGCAGTACCTGTTGCTGCACCCCGTGCAGTTCCGGCTGTTGGTGGTGCTGTCTACCCGGCGTTGCCGGCGGTAAAGCCCGTGGACACGTGGTCGGTGGTCGTCAGGGGGCGTGGAGGAACCACGTCGAAGGAGGTGGTTGACAAGGTGGTTGGTGAGGTGGGCCCGACCCTGGGCGTCCGCGTCCACGATGTACGGCCGATACGGGGAGGAGGTGCCGTTATTAGGACACCGTCGGTAGCCGAGCGTGAAAAGACTGCGGCCAACGCCAAGTTTGCTGAGGTGGGATTGGAGGTAGCGGTCAACTCGAAGCCTGGACCGAGGGTTGTTGTCCAGAGGGTGCACGCTGAGATCACCCCGGACGAGTTTATGCGGGAGCTGTACGCGCTGAACCTGAAGGACGAGACGTCCGAGGAGGCCTACAAGAGGAGAGTGCGGCTTGTGAGCAGCCCTTGGAAGGTCGGTCAGGGACAGGTTAATGTGGTGCTGGAGTGCACGGCTTCTGTCGCAGAGCAGTTGCGGGCCACTGGCGTTTACGTCAAGTGGTTCCGCTTCGTGGCGAGGACGCAGGATGCCGTGCCGGCCTGTTACAGGTGTCTGGGCTTCGACCACCGTGTTCGGGAATGCAGGTTCCAGAGTGACGTTTGCAGGCGGTGTGGTGAGATGGGTCATGTGGCGTCACGGTGCGATGGTGGTTTGAGGTGCAGGATTTGCGCCTTCAAGGGTCTCCCGGCGGACCACTTGATGATGTCGGCTGCTTGTCCAGTATATGCGGCGATGGTGGCAAGGGCGGAATCTCGACATTAAATGGGTGAGTACTTGATCTTCCAATTTAATTTCAGGGGGCGTATTCGGTTATGTGTGAGCTGGGGCAGGCGATGCGACGGCGAGGTGCTCCTTTTGCGATTTTGCAGGAGCCATATACCACGGACGGTTGCGTTAGAGGTTTGCCAGGGGGAATGAGGATCTTTGTGGATCCTGTCGGTAAAACGGCAATTGTAGTGGACAGTGACGATTTTGACTGTACGCTTGTCACTGCGACAAGCTGGGGAATTTGTGTTTCTGTGTTAGGTAAGTTCGGACGTTTTATGCTTTCAAGCATTTACTGTCGACCAGGTGCTCCTTTGGACCCTTATTTGGGGTACATGGATACGGTGCTACTTCACGCGAGTAGTATACCTGTTATCCTAGGCTTTGACGCGAACGCGTACTCTCTTATGTGGTTCAGAAAGATGTCCAGGATTTCTTCTGGCCATCCGAACTATGTGCGAGGGTTGGCGTTAAGCGAGTGGCTGGTCACTAATGGCGTTTCGGTGTTGAACGAAGCTAGTGAGTTGTACACATTTGATGGTCCAAATGGCTCCAGTGACGTGGACGTGACCGCCGCCAATAGTGCGGCAATGACAGTTTACGATTTTAGGTGGTCAGTGTGTGATGAATGGGGAATTAGTGATCACAATCCAATTGAGATTGTGGTTACTTGTAGACAGCGACGTGACATTTTGTCACAACTTGTCCGTAGATGGTGTTTGAATGACGTTACCTGGACCTTGTATACTGACAGACTTAAAGCGATTGCTGCAGAGCATTTACTGGACGAGTTTAGGTGTTTATCAGTAGATGACCAGATTGGCAGAATTGATGCATGGATGTGCATGGTCAATGATGAACTGCTGGGTCGTCGTCGCGTGGCGGGGCCTAGTAGAGTCAAGTGGTGGACGCGTGAGTTGGATTTGATGCGAAGGCAGGTCAGGCGCCAGAGGAAGCAATTCCAAAGGGCCAGGCGTGTTGGAGCGGAAAATCTTGCTCAGGTGAAGAAAATTTTTCTGACCAGTCTTAGAACGTACAAGGACATGATTGTTAGGGTCAAAGAGGACGATTGGAGACGTTTTGTTAGGGATAATAGGGAGGACCCCTGGGGTAAGGTTTACCGTATCTGCAGGGGAAGGGATAGGAGTACTGACATTGCGGGGCTTCAGGATGGCAATCTTGGGGTGATTGCGCTGACAAGCTGTTGGCCACTTTCTTTCCGGAGGCGGATCCAGCGGACCATTTTTCTCAGCTTGCTGGGAGGATGGCCGCTGCTGCAAATCTGGAGGGAATGGAAGTCTCTGACAGTATTTATTGGGTCAGAAGTAGAAAGTCTCGCGGCGTTGACGGTATGACCGGGGAGATGTGTAAATGCATCTTCAGGGCCATGCCCCAACATTTGGAGTCGATCTTTGGGAGGTGTCTGAGTGAGGGCTGTTTTCCTAGCGCTTGGAAGATAGCTCGAGTCGTGGTCCTACTGAAGTCGCCTGATAAGGTGAGGAGTAATCCTCGCTCTTATCAGTTTTCTTCCGGTGCTTGCAAAAGTACTGGAAGGGATTATGGTAGCAAGACTGAGGGAGGCCTACGTCGGGGGCCCTTCCAGTTCGTTTTTAGGGAGTTGAGATCTGTGGAGCATGCGTGGTTGGATGTGAAGCAATGTGTGGGTGGGTCGTCTCACAAGTATGTCCTTGGCATATTTGTGGACTTTAAGGGTGCGTTTGACTACCTCTCATGGGGTAGGGTTCTTCAGTGTCGTGAGCTTGCCTTATGGGAGAGCTATTTCAGCGGCAGGAAAGCTTGTGTGGTAGGTGCCAGCGACACGGTTTGGCGGAGTGTATCTCGTGGCTGTCCTCAGGGCTCTATCTGTGGTCCATTTATTTAGAACCTCATGATGGATCCCCTGTTGCGAATTCTGGGGCACTCCTACAAGGTGTGCGCTTACGCTGATGACCTGCTGATGCTGATTGAAGGTCAGTCTCGTATTGAACTGGAGAGAAAGGGTGAGCAAGCCATGAGTGAGGTGAATGGGTGTGGCGATTGCGTCGGCGTCCAAGTTGCTACGGACAAGACGGTGATGATATTGCTTAAGGGCACATTATCACCTCGTCGTGCACCGCATGTTCGATCTGGCAGCGTTAGCCTTAGATATGAGACTCAGGTCAAGTATCTGGGGATAATGGTGGGGGAGAGGATGAGCTCCACAGCACATCTTACCCATGTTAGGAATAAGTTGAGTGCTGTTTTAGGGAAGGTTAGGCGTGTTATTAGGAATGACTGGGGCCTGAGCAGGCGTGCAGTTCGCATTATGTATGGCGGGCTCTTCGTGGCTTGTACTGCGTGGGGTGCGTCTGTATGGTGCGAGCTGGTCAAATCTGTTCAAGGCAGAAACAAGGTCTTGACGTGTCAGAGGGTTGCGTTGTTGGCATGCTTGCCGGTTTGTCGTACGGTGTCTACGGAGTCTCTTCAGGTCTTGGAGGTGATACGTCGCAGTATCCTCTTCAAGCTTAAGAACGGGTTGCCACTTCTTGCGGATTATTGGATTTCTGCTGCTGACCTGGTGGGTGCTGATGAGCGACGAGTCAGGACTCTTCTTGATGAGTGTCTTGTGGCCAAGTAGAGAATTAGATGGACTGATTCCTGTAACGGTCGTGTTACGCACGAATTTATTCGTGATGCGGACTTTGTCTGTGGACGTCCAGATTTCGGGTTTAGCTTGAGTCTGGGCTTTTTGCTGACTGGGCATGGTTCCATGAATGCGTTTTTGCACTCTAGGAATCTGTCCAATACTTTTATGTGACGATGTGGCAATGGACCGGAGGACTGGTGACATATACTGACCGAGTTTCATCTTTATGATGACATTCGTGACTTAGGAGGTATGAGAATAGCCCATACCGGCGTAGCTTTTGACTTCAGTAGGGCCTTAGAGAACCGTAGGACAATGAGTAGGTTGGGTGAATTTGCCCAAATCGCGTTTAGTAGGAGAAGACAGCGACTTTTGTAGGTAGGGTGGCTTCTCTCGGTGTGATCGTACGTGGCCGTGCTGTTCGCGGGGTATCGCAGCAATACTGCCATGCTTCGCACATCGCCGGTCGTTCCCTGTAGGTTGGTTGTTGGTGATGGTGCTTGCTGGTTTTGGTGTCGCGGCTTTACACTGGGGGCCTTTGCCTTTGCCGGGGATATTCAGGCGGTTCTTCTGTGGAGGGACTGCATGAGTATCCTTGGCACTGTATGCTGGCATGCGTCGGCGTCTGACGCTGGTGTGCTGGCTTTTAGGCTCTTGGGTGGTGCTGTTGATGGACTGGCTATGCCCTTGGATGTGATTTTATTGGGATCTCTTTATTGACGGATGTTGCGGATTGGTGCTTGACTTGGACTTTTCTTATGTTGCTGATTTTGTTTTGACGCTAAGTCACTCTTGTGACCTTTGGTTCACCCGTGAGGGGAACCCTGTTCAGTGTTGTCTTGTGTGCTGCTTGTGCGTGACGTCCTTGCTGGTGTCACTTTTATAGCGGGCAAGGTGTTGTAAGTGGTAGAGCAGCTGCCATACTGCGATCCACTGAAGCTCATCCTTAGCTTGATGACTCGATTTCAATTTATTATAAATTATACAGAACATTTATAATAAATTTTAATATTTTTTTTTTTTTTTTGTTTGATTTTGTATTGTAATGTAATTTCATAATTTTTGTAAACTTTTATAGTTTACTTGAAAATAATATTAATAATAATAATAACAATAATAATAATAAAATACAAAAGTAAACAAAAATTGATTTGTTTATTAAAATAAATAATTATAATATAAAAATTAAATTTTTGGAATTGATTGGGGCATGTAATTTCTTCATAGTATTTATATATAATAAACATTATGTTTTTGTAGACTTGTAGTTTACTTGAAAATTTTATTTAGAATAAAGATGAAAAATAATTACAATTTTGGATTTGATTGCGGCATGTAATTTCTTCATATTATTTATATATAATAAACATTATGTTCTTGTAGACTTGTAGTTTACTTGAAAATTTTATTTATAATAAAGAAGAAAAATAATAATCATTATAAATAATTATAATATAATGTATAATACATATTTATATAGGAAAACAAAAACTAGTTAAAAAAAACATGCTAAGAATAGTGGATTTGATGGTTAAGATTCTTAAATAATAATAATAATATATTTAATAAACTGTAGTACAAATAAGAAATACAATTTCTAGTTTTCTTCAGTTTTAAATGTTAGCCGGCACATTGCTCGACTAATAAAATAAAAACTTACTATCAATGCACATGAAGAAAAATGAAAACATATTAAGAATAATTTAATTTTGATGGTTTTAAGATTCTTAAAGAATAATTATTGTATTTGATAAACTGTAGTTACAAATAAGAAATAGAATTTCTAGTTTTATACAGTTTTAAATGTTAGCCGGCACATAGCTCGACTAATAAAATAAAAACTTACTATGTATTAATAATGTTTTACAAAATGAACAAAACAAAAATAAATATATATTAAACAGAAACACATACAAAGTTGGTAAAATAAAAAATGTTTGTTTTTCAAATATAAATTATGGTAAAGGTCTCAAATACGCGTGGTGAACGTATATTGTTGACCAGAATAAATAATATAATTAATATATTATATTAAAATAGAGGCTATAGGCTATAGGCTATAGGCTATAGGCTATAAGCTTTAAGCTTATAAGCACTATAAAAGCACTATGAGCACTATTAAAAAAAAACCAAAGGGGCAAGGCTATAGGCTATATAAGCTATAAGCTATGTAAACACTATAAACAATGGCGACAAAACCGAAATGTATGGCATATAAATTTTATAACATTGAATAATGAAATTCATGTTATGTAAAATGAAAACACAAACAAATCTTGGGTTCAACAAATATGTGTCTGAAAAAATAATATATATGAAAAGAGTAGAAAATTAAAAATATTGTAACATTGTTGTATATACATTTAGTACATACAACAAACCTTTTAATGTAACAAGAAATTATTATGTTAAATTATGTGGTGTTTTTTAACAATTTATTAATATATAATATATGATGATGATAATATGTAATTATTAATTACAAATCAAAATTTAATCATAAAATATTGAAAAATATTTTTATGAAGCAAAATTTATAATAAATGAAGAAAAAAAATATATTATATTATATTAAATGATATGTGAAATTGTAAAGCAAAATTTTATGAAAATTACGAATGATGCGATATAAATAGCTGCTATTCGTTTTTTTTAGTAAAACACAAATGTGTGTTTTATTTTGTTTTTATAAAATTAACATTATTCTGGTTGATCCTGCCAGTAGTTATATGCTTGTCTCAAAGATTAAGCCATGCATGTCTAAGTACACACGAATTAAAAGTGAAACCGCAAAAGGCTCATTATATCAGTTATGGTTCCTTAGATCGTTAACAGTTACTTGGATAACTGTGGTAATTCTAGAGCTAATACATGCATTATAAACACGGACCTTTGGGACGTATGCTTTTATTAGGCTAAAACCAAGCAATCGCAAGATCGTTAATATGGTTGAACTCTAGATAACTGGCAAGTCTGGTGCCAGCAGCCGCGGTAACTCCAGCTCCAATAGCGTATATTAAAGTTGTTGCGGTTAAAACGTTCGTAGTTGAACTTGTGCTTCATACGGGTAGTACAACTATAATTGCAGTTCGTACTGTACCTTATATATGTAAGCGTATTACCGGTGGAGTTCTTATATATGATTAAATACTTTGTATTATTCATATATTCCTCCTATATAAACCTGCTTCAGTGCTCTTCATCGAGTGTTGTTGTGGGCCGGTACAATTACTTTGAACAAATTAGAGTGCTTAAAGCAGGCTCCAAATGCCTGAATATTTTGTGCATGGAATAATGAAATAAGACCTCTGTTCTACTTTCATTGGTTTTTAGATCAAGAGGTAATGATTAATAGAAGCAGTTTGGGGGCATTAGTATTACGACGCGAGAGGTGAAATTCTTGGACCGTCGTAAGACTAACTTAAGCGAAAGCATTTGCCAAAGATGTTTTCATTAATCAAGAACGAAAGTTAGAGGTTCGAAGGCGATCAGATACCGCCCTAGTTCTAACCATAAACGATGCCAGCAACCAATTGGGTGTAGCTACTTTAATGGCTCTCTCAGTCGCTTCCCGGGAAACCAAAGCTTTTGGGCTCCGGGGGAAGTATGGTTGCAAAGCTGAAACTTAAAGGAATTGACGGAAGGGCACCACCAGGAGTGGAGCCTGCGGCTTAATTTGACTCAACACCGGAAAACTTACCAGGTCCGAACATAAGTGTGTAAGATAGATTGATAGCTCTTTCTCGAATTTATGGGTGGTGGTGATTTGTCTGGTTAATTCCGATAACGAACGAGACTCAAATATATTAAATAGATGCTTTCAGTATTATGGTGTTTGAAGCTTTTGTAACCTTCATTCATGAGCGCAGTAAAATGTGTGAATGTTTGAATGTGCTTATAAAGGTGGAGCCGTACCTGTTGGTTTGTCCCATTATAAGGACACTAGCTTCTTAAATGGACAAATTGAGTCTAGCAATAATGAGATTGAGCAATAACAGGTCTGTGATGCCCTTAGATGTCTAGACCGAGAGGTCCGGGTAAACCGCTGAACCACTTTCATGCTTGGGATTCTGAACTGAAACTGTTCACATGAACTTGGAAGTAAGTGTGAGTCATTAACTCGCATTGATTAAGTCCCTGCCCTTTGTACAGACCGCCCGTCGCTACTACCGATTGAATTATTTAGTGAGGTCTTCGGACGTGATCACTGTAACGCCTCCTGTGTGTTACGGATGTTTCGCAAAAGTTGACCGAACTTGATTATTTAGAGGAAGTAAAAGTCGTTACAAGGTTTCCGTAGGTGAACCTGCGGAAGAATCATTAATGTGTTTCCTTACCGTTAAATAAAATATATTTATATGCAATATATAAATAAGAATAAATAAAAATATTACCAATATGTTTCGTCATCTTATTAGTGACGCCGTGTGATATGCTTGTGGAGTGGCTATCATTAAATTATTATCAATATCGTTTAACAAAGATAATTGAATAATAATAAGAATAAATGCAAATGTTTCGTCACCCTATTAGTGAAGCCGTTTGATATGCTTTGAATAAATGGCTTATCATTAAATTTACCTACTTTTGAAATACACATCGAATTATTATCATTATCCCAACAAAGATAATAAGAATAAAGATATATCGTCAACATTTATTAGTGACGTTAAAAATGATATGCTTGTGGCGGGGCTTATCATTAAATTTACCTACTTTTAAACAACACATTGAATTATTATCATTATCCTAACACAGATAATAATAATAAAGAAAAAGTGTACCAAAATGTTTAGTCATCTTTTTTAGTGACGTTAAAAATGAAATGCTTTGGCTGTCAATAAATTTGCTTATTTGATCGTGTATTTAGTATAATGTTACAATGGAATTTTGTTGGATGAATGATGGACTCTATATTTTTATAATAATGGGTATTTAGTTCGTCCTATTTCGTCGTATACTTATTATTGCTTGCTCAATAATAATAACTGAATTTACCGATTGATGTATACAAAAAAAAAAAAAAAAAAGACAAGCCTTTGCATTAAAATAAATTTTTATAAATTAAAAAACATAAAATTATAGTTGTACTTGTATGTGAAATTTTTTTTTTTTATATACAAGTTAGTAGTATATTATTTATACTAAAAAATACGCAACAAGAATTTTTATGTTTAAAAAAAATAAAAGATGTAATTATTGAAGAAGTTCAGCACTAAGTCACTTTGTCTTTAATGGTAAATGTGAGATGCAGTGTATGGAATGTCAAATTTCTAGTATGAGAAATTAATGATTTAAGTCCTTCTTAAATGAGGCCATTTACCCATAGAGGGTGCCAGGCCCGTATAACATTAATGATTACTAGATGACATTTCCAAAGAGTCGTGTTGCTTGATAGTGTAGCACTGAGTGGGTGGTAAACTCCATCTAAAACTAAATATAACCATGAGACCGATAGTAAGCAAGTACCGTGAGGGAAAGTTGAGAAGAACTCTGAATAGAGAGTTAAATAGTACGTGGTGCTAAGTACGAGTGTTGGCACTAGTGCAAGTGATGGCACTACATCGGTGTGGAGTTGCATTACAACCGGGTGCCGTGACCCATACATCGGTAGGAGTTTTAGATGGGCTCCGCTCCTAACCAAGGGGGAGGCCATGTCCAAATAGCATGGTTTCGAATTGGTACTCATATGTGTTTTATATATGGGGGCGTTGGTAGACGCATTGTATTCACCCGTGCGTTAACAGCGCCGTGAGTTAGGGCCTTCGGGCAGGTACTCACGTTAAACACCGGCATATTCTGTCCCTATCTACTGGGGGCCACCAGTCCCGAACTGTTTGGAGTTCAACTGGTAGTAGTATTTTGCTACGAGGTCTGACCGGAGACTTAAATCTGGTACCACGGGCGTCAAGATGCCCGCGGAGCTTCGGTTCCGCCCTGAAGATGGTGAGGCCCTTCGGGGAGTTACGTGGTGGCTGTGGTTGTACCCAAAGCGGCGAGAGCTTCTGCTCGGTGTCACATCCGCTCTTTACTAAAAATTAAAATACATGTTTAGTGTTTGATTATCTCTTAACAACTGCCTTTATTCTTAGTGTTTCTTTGATATCCATAGCTATACAAGAATATTTATTTAATACTTATATGTTGGTACCATTGTCTTGGTTATATATTTAAGTAGGAAAGGTGGTGCCAAGTACGAGTGTTGGCACTAGTGCAAGTGATGGCACTACACCTCCCTTCTTTTTAGAAAAAAAATTGAAATAAACAAAGTAATAATTGAGATTGAAAATATCTCTGTTTTCATAATACTTCTGGTTATTTCATTTTTTTTTTGTAATTTGGTTAAAAAGAATACAATTCTTAATTCTATTATTTTTTGTTATATACATATATATAAATAATTTTGGAAGAAAAAAAATTTCGTTTTTATACAGCTAGTGAATTTTTGAAAAAAAAAGTTTTGCTTTATATACATTTAATTAATTATTCTTTTGTACAATAAGTAATTTTGAAAATTTTTCCTTTACATTTACAATTTGGAAAAAATATTTTTGTTTTTAATATATATATATATAATATATGTTTTAAGAAAATTTAATTTTTTTTTTATACAATTCAATATTTGTTTGTGTTAAATAAAGTTGCTAATACACGACATGTTGCAATTTCACAGTGTAAGAGTTTACATATAAGGTTTAAGAAGCATCTCGTGTGTTTCCAGCTTAAACATTTATTCTGGTTAATATGTTAGATAAAAAAAAATTTTGTATATTTTTTTTGTTAAAATTTTCTTATTCTGTTTTTATGAACAATTTTGATTTTTTGAGTATTATTGTTAAAAATTTTTACATTTGTGTTGTCTATATTTGTTACTATGTAAGGACCATCGTAAATATTTGTGTGTTTGGCTCTTTTTGTAATAAAACTTGATCATTGACTTTTACTTCAATTGGTTTTGATGTTTTATCATAAAATTTTTTGTTTATCTCTTTATGTTTATCGACTAGTTTCTTTGCTATCAGATTAGTTTTTTGGAGTCTATATTTTATTTCATTTTCATGGCTATCAATATTGTAAATTGGATCAATATTGCTATTTATCTCATTAGGCATTGTCGCACTTTTGTCGAAAACTAGCTCGAAATTAGTAAAATCATTATCGAAAACCGTGTTGGGTGTAGTTTTATAGTAAAAAGTGAAATACTTTATGTAAGTATCCCAGTCTGATAAATTGTCATTCAAGTAAGCACGAATGTATTCATTGGAAACACGATGATTACGTTCTACTGTTCCTATGGTTTGATGATGATAGCTAGTTGAAAATTTGATTTCAATTTCTAAAAACTTACAGAGCTGAGAAAGAATTTCATTTCTAAATTCAGTACCTAAATCGGGTTTTATAATATTCATCTTGCCGAATATTAATATAAAATTTTCAAAAATTGCTTTCGCTACAGTCTGGGCTGATTTGTCAGGTATGGGTACTGTGACTTGTAATGCAAGATTTGTATATATATTTAATTCTACCTAATCAAAATATTTCTTTAGAATGTAATGAACAAAATTCGTACGGCTATGCTCGAGGAAACAAATGATGGATTTTCTTTTTTCTTTTGTTGGTTACAGAAGTAAATTTTTCTTTGTAGCATTCGCCGGGCGATTAACATCTATTGATCTACCTGAAAATTCTTGAACGAATGGGAGCCATTGATACCACTAGCGGTCAGTCGGTTGGGGGGGTTCTTGTTCGAGGAATTTTCATTCATTAATCGCACTCATTGCCATAAATAATATTATAGACTCCCTAATTAAGAAATGGGCCGGAAGTTGATCTAGGAAAATACATAAATGTATGATATAGAAATAGCCCCGATTCAGATCAACTGATATGTAACAGATACGGAACTAATTAGGGTAAACCGTTTAACTATCTATCGTAGATGGAATTGGATAGATACGCGCCTCTGTACCCTCCCTACCTTTGACTTTAGTGGCGCAACTAAATTTTACTAAAAAGAACGAATTTTGTTCATTACAGACTAGATATTTAGAAAAGTCACACATCATTGTTAAGTCAAATCTATTTCCAAATGCGGTTTGAGGTAGTGGACCTATTGTGTCCAAAACAACAATTTCAAAGGATTTATTGGGAGTTGGAGTAAGTGCCAGTTTTTCTGTGTTTGAAGGTCTAACTTTGTTAAAGCAACATTTTCTACAGTTCCTCACAAATTTTGCAACATCCCTCGTCATTTCCTTCCAGATATATTTTGTTCTACTTTTTGCATACATTTTTTTCTGTCCGCAATGCCCTCCTAATATGGGATCATTATGATATATTTTTGCACTAACTTTTGCTTTTCATTCTCCTCAGTTATCGCAAGAATTATTTTTCAGCAAGAATTATTTTTAAGTTTTTCAATATTCTGTAGCCGTGGTCTTTTAAATCTTGAATAGTAAATTTTGTGAAAAATAAATCATTTTTGAGCCACTCTATCTTAAAGATATTGATTACCCAGCAAAAAATGTTAAAAAAAGTAATCGAGTGTATAATTAAGCATTTTTGGTGGAATGACTTCCTTACTGGATTACCTACCTGATGAAATTAACAAGGCATGAGACTAAAATAATAGCTTCTCAAGAATCAATTATTGTATGTAATCTGCGAACTAATTATTTAATTTATTAAAGAAGTAGTTATTCCAATTAAAAAATAAAGTACTTCTTTTATTTTATATGAAAGTAGTTACCAATTAATACAAGAGAACTAGTTCCTAAAAACACTATAGAAGTACTTATTTTAATAAAAAAAATGTACTTATTTTGTTTTCAATGTAACTAGTGCTATTTAACTACGTAGTAACTACTTACCAATCAAAATTTCAGAATCAATTATAAAATATTTTTAGAAAGGACTTTCATTTATTAAAAATAAATATTTTTACATCCTTTTTTAAATATTTTTGTGGTTATATATGTATATTCCAAAAAGTTTTACAATTAATTGAAAAACATATGTTATTGACATTTAGGGTTTTTACGCTTTATGTTTGGTAAAGTGTCCTTGGAATTTGTAAGGGGTTATAATATTATTTTTCCTTTTGGTTTTTGTGCAAACCCTTTGAAAATTCCAAGAGAACTATACCACGAAGAGTAAGAACCCTGAAAATAATGACATACACAACATTTTTTGAAATAGCTAAAAACTTTTAAAAATTCACATATCTTATTATTAATTTGTACTTTAAAGTAATTTGAAATTTATATAAAACAAAACAAGAAAAAGGAAATTAAATTTTAAAATATATTTACCCCCTGGTTCTGTATTCGTTATATGAAAAGAAAGTGAATTTAAATATTTATTTTAAAACTAATCTTCCATTCAGTGTCAAACTTATAAACATTCCCCCTTGTTCTGCATTTCATATCGAAATGAAAGTGGACACAGGTTTTGTGTTTTCAATTCCTCAAAAATATTTTAAAAAGTTAAAATTTATTTTTTGCTTTCATGTATTTTATGTCAAATTATTAAAAATTTTCTACAAAGTTTTCAGAACATAAAAATGTGGAATTAAAAACGATTTCACTTTCACTACTAAGTGGAATGTAGAACAAGGAGGATTATGTATGAAAAATTTTAGTATATTTGACAGAAAATCAATACTTTGTTTTAAAATCAGTTTTAAAATTGACTTTCATTCCATATTACGAATGCAGGACCAGGTGGATTATATTTTTTATACACTCGTCTATTAATGTTTATTTTGAACTGAAGAATCGGACGCGATCGAATCGTCCTTTTTTCGTTTTAAACAAAACTCGTTTAAAATGTTTATTTTTAGCTTTCCGCATTATTCCTAAGAACTCTAGCTCAGTTGTTACTTCAGATGATATTGCCACTAAAACACAAAAAACAAAGTAAGGAAATATGTAAATAGTTATGTAGTTTGTTATTCATAAGATTCGTATTAGTCTACTGCACAAGACGTCATGAAACCATTGTTCGTGAAGAATGTCTTGAAAGGAGTTTCAAGACAACTTGTGCAGGAGACTAATTTGTACACTTACAAAATATGACATTCATCGTTGCTTTATAGTCCATTAAGCGTTGTTTGCCTTGAATACCTCGCATATTGAAATTAATTATTATATCCGTTGAAAATATTCTACATATTCCTTTTTGTAAGGTTGAATTTCCTAAAACCCGTTTTATGGAAGAGACCTAATGAAAAAATTTTATACATATTAAATTATCAAGAAACTTCGGAAATAAATGGGTGATAAGATACTTACTATTTCACTCTTATTGTCATCATTAATCATATTTTCAAAATTGTTTAGGTCTCTTTCTGTATGGTTGTATGCACTTCTAATGGAAAACATTTTTTCTAAATTATTTTTTAATTTGTTTTTATTTTTATAGAACTGCGACTTACTTGACATTTTTTAATATATACGTGTTTTACTTGTTTTAATTTATTTGCTTACTATAGAAATTTTGGAATCGTCTTTTTCAACTGAAACACAACTTAAAATGATTTTTTTAAATCTAAATGCAGAATTTTTGGGAGAATGTGTGTTTTTTTTCATTGAGAACAGTTATTTTCTTTTTACCGTAAACGCATTTTTTATACAATAAATATTGTTAAATAAAATTTCTGCTCACTTGCTTGCCATGATGTTCTTCAAACGCATTGTAACTTACCTTTGTAGAATTATATAACTTAAATTGTAATTGAGTATTAGGAGTTCGTATTAGTTGTTGTTTTAAGAGTTTCAAAAAGAGAGTAAAACAAATCTTTGATCTCAATATAAATATATGCAAGTGTACTAGGGTGGCTAATGAACGTACTAAAGAAAAATTCCGGATTTTTATAAAATCCAATGAGTTTAGCGTGACATTCAGCTAATACAAGCATATGTTTTTTTTCGTAAAATTATTTTTTGATAAATAGTTTATTACTTATTAATAAAATAAATTTAAGCACATGTATAAAATGATCTAGACATAATTTAATAAATGACTAACAACAAATACTGATGACTTTGGCGATTTGTTACATTTTGTTTGGGAAATACTTTAAAAATTATTTGACAGCCATGCTCAAACGTACCAGCAATTATATATATATATGCAATTGTTTGTTCAATGTTCATGTATACACATGTATGTACATGGAAAAAAATTTTCTATGTAACTTAGGGCTTTTGTGAAATCATATGACGATATTCTTGTTTTGAATACATTAATTGTTAGATAGAAAGAACATAAATATTCCACTATAATACAGTATTACATACATTACATACATACCTATGTATAACTTTTTCTAACTTTGTAATGCGAAATCACTTTCTTATACAAGAACAAGGATTTGAAATAATGCTTGTTATAGCATGTTCACACGACGAGTTTCAATGCTGGTTTCGCTGTCTGAACCTCGATTGTGAAAATTTGCGTTCAGACGACACATAATGAGTTTCATTTGACAGTTGCTTTGTTTTGTTTTTTGTTGTTTCGCATTTGCCCGCGTTTGTTTTTTAGTTTTGAAATGGATAAAAAAGGTAAATTTTAATATATAAATATATGTATTTTTAGAAAAAATAATAATTTATAAAAAATTTATTTATTATTTCAAATAATTTAAAATGTTGTGTTATTTATTATGTTTATTTTTATATTTAAGCAATTTAACACTCTTTCCTTTGTTTCTTACTAATACATTGAAATGCTTGCAAAACAATAATATTTCTTTGTTTACAATTTGTTTTGTTGAACAGCTAGTTAAGATAAACTAACGATAGAAACTAGGGATGATACTAAATTTTCATGGTTTCGGCAAGAGTTTCAAAATGAAACCTGCAGATTCGCTCACTTAATTTTGTATGGCGAATCTTCCTGCTTCATTCGAGATTGGGATGTGAACCCTCGAAAGAGAGCGAACCTTGTCTCGTCTGAACATACTATTAAAGTAGACATACGAGTATTTAAATTAATTTTCATATACAAATTCTTTGATATAAAAATTATTTTGCTATTAGGGCATATGGTGTAATTGTGTGTTTAAAATTAAAAATTGATCTTGGCCTAAGTCGAGAGACTAAATGCAAACTTGAGCTACTTAAAATATTCTTTTGACATAGAGTAACAGGACTTTTTATTTTTTTTAATAGGACTTTTTAATTTGCGAAAATAATGATAAATTTGAGATTTTTTTCGACGCAAAAAATATTTCCTAAGTTTGATAGGATTTATATGAAACCTTTTTTTCTAATATTATAGAAATAATTTAGAAAAATGTTTTACAGCAATCAATACATAAAAAAACATTCAATTATTTGGTTTAATTCAATTAAACATTACTCTTTAAGAAATCAGCCAATAAAAAAATAGTTTATTCAAAATAAACAATAATTTATAACCAATTACATTTGCGATTCTTATATCTGAAATGTAACTACTTGCATTTTAGAAACAAATACTTTAATAAAGAATTAAGAAACTGTTGTATTTATTATTAAATAACTAGTTTTTACAAAAATATTTTCAGACATGAAATTTCGATGCAAAGAACTAATTCCATTATTGTTTCTTTTTTTATTCGTTTGATGTAATGAGTTTGGTATTCGAGGAGCGAAATGTGGTAACCACAAAAGTAAGTCATTATATGGCAAGTAGTTCATATGGTAATGTGTAATTTTTTGCTGGGTATGTTGGTTTCATGTTCTTACCTCGAAAGCATTTAGTTTAAACTAATAGTTTCGTTAACAAATTCAAATTCTATACTTAGAAGTTGTTTAAATTTCTGATATATATTTACGCGTAATATTTTTATATATTTGTTAAAATAAAGTATTTCTGTTTTTATCCTTGCTATTTTCTTACTAAAGTTGTTGGAGAATTTATCATAAATTTTTAAATTGAGAAGTTTTTCATTTTCTTGAGGAGTTTTTAGTTTGACATTGGGAGTCGGTTTTTTTTGACATTGAGCGTGTTGTCATTTTGAGTACTTGCTTTTTTGTAATGTCTTTTAACTCATCGATTGTAATTCTAGACAACGCATCAGCACCTACATTTGTTTTGCCCTTAATATATTCAACGGTGAAATTGTATTCCGAAAGTTCTAGTCTTATTCGGGTAAGTTTTGACGATGGGTCTTTAATGTTAAAAACGTAAACCAATGGACGATGATCTGAACGCACTATAAAAGAAGTGCCATATACATATGGTCGAAATTGAGTTATGGCAAAGTGAATGGCTAGCAATTCGAGTTCGATAATAGGTTTTTTCTGCTCTAATTGGGAAAATGCTTTAGAAGCAAAATAAAGCGGTAAGTCATTACCGTTAAAGTTCTGACTAAAAATTGCTCCATAACCCATTTTTGAAGCATCCAATTTTTTTTTCTCGTTTTACAAATAATTGTTGTTTTGTTTACTTTTTTTCCTTTTGTTTGACTCTTTAGGTATGGTTATTTTGCAATCTCTCCTCTTTTGCTGTCCATTTTTGTTTTGTACTCTTTGTGAGTTTACATATTATTTCTCCGTTTTTCCCAATTTATGTAGTTTAACAATTTTTTTCTCTTATTGAAAGTTTCTTTTTATTAAAAGGAATATTTTCCAATGTTAATTTTTTTCCATGTTGCTAACTTCTGACTTTTTCATTTTGCACTTTGTTCTTTCCGTTGTTTTTATAGGAAAAACAATTTTTTTTTTGGTTTATGCCGTTATTATTTAAGCAATTTTTTGAGGGTTTTTTTTTCTCAATTATGAGATTATTATTTTTGAAAGAAAATATCTAAATGTAATTATCGTTTTGTACAGTTTTTACAAACTTGATGTCCGTTTATTTCTTTTTCTTTTTTTGTACATAACGTTTTTTTCCCACATTTACAAACTTGACTATGGGTATTTTACTTTCTGTGTTCAAAGTTGTTTTTTTTTCTTTAGTTTTTTAATTATAAGTAGGTATACGGCAAATTTTTTTTTTTTTTTAAATTTCAACACGCACAAAATTGCCAAATCTTTCCAGGTATATAATAATTAAAATGTTTCATGTATTTCTAATGTACACAATTATTTGTGCTTATTTTTCCATATACATATGTAAGTTCACGTTGCTTATTTTTTTCTTAGTTTTTAAACAATTTCTTTTTATAAATTTTTTAATTATTAAATAATTATTAATTTTTTCCCCACTTTATATCGAGTACAGATTCTTTTGTTCAACGGTCGCCATGTCACATCCACTCTTTACTAAAAATGAAAATACATGTTTAGTGTTTGATTATCTCTTAACAACTGCCTTTATTCTTATTGTTTCTTTGATATCCACAGCTATACAAAAATATTTATTTAATACTTATATGTTGGTACCATTGGCTTGGTTGTATATGTAAGTAGGAAAGGTGGTGCCAAGTACGAGTGTTGGCACTAGTGCAAGTGATAGCACTACATCGGTGTGGAGTTGCATTGCAACCGGGTGCCGTGACCCATAGATCGGTAGGAGTTTTAGATGGGCTCCGCTCCTAACCAAGGGGGAGGCCATGTCCAAATAGCATGGTTTCGAATTGGTACTCATATGTGTTTTATATATGGGGGCGTTGGTGGATGCATTGTATTCACCCGTGCGTTAACAGCGCCGTGAGTTAGGGCCTTCGAGCAGCCACTCACGTTAAACACTGACATATTCTGTCCCTATCTACTCACCCCCGGGGTGTGTCTTCTTTGTGAAATTCCACCTTGATGTATCACTACCGTGATGTGCGCCAGCACCTGGAACTGCCATGGGTGTGAATCTGTCAGAAGGAAACCTGAGGGTTTACCTAAAGGATACCTTCGGGGTCCGACCAGTGACTCTCAACACTGGTACCACGGGAGCCGGTAGCCCCGCAGAGGGAGCACAAATGTCCGAGCAATGGGTTAAGAGCTGATGCTCACGAATGGTTGAACAATGAGTGCTCGGAGTCTGTGGACCGAACTTCGTTCCAACCCCACGGGGCTTAATGGATGATGTTCTGGGGACTACATCCCTGGTTCGTTGTTCGGTCTGTGGACTTCGTGCACACCCAAATGCTCGGATAGCGGAATCTGTGACCGGTTATTGGTGAAGTTCCCTGCGGGGGTTCACGTGGTGGCTGTGGTTGAAACCAAAAGGTACGCTGGGAACGGAGTTCATGTCACCTTTGGCAGAATGGCATGTTCTTCGATGTGCTGTTTAATAAAAACAGATGTCACTCGACAGGGGTTTTGGATAGGCCCAACTCCCTTAACAAGGGTGGTGTGTGTGACATGGCAGAAACACACATAATTTGCTACCTGTGTCCTTTATTGGTCACAGGGGCTATAGTGGTAAGCATGAATACCACTCGTGGCTTTACCACGGTGAGATAAGGCCCTAGGGGCAGGTGCGCACCTAAATCATCCACATGCATTGTCCCTATCTTCTACTCATCTCTGGTGCGAACGTTGAACGGTGTACACGTGTATTTCTTAGTAAATTCGTACTGTGTTTTTCATTTTTCTTTTGCGTTTTTCTTTGTGAAAATTGTGATAGATCGTGTGCTAAACATTATTCGGATAGTTTTGGTGAAAATTCGAGTGATTCTGTGCGGATTTGTGCGGATTATTTGCTTGAAATTTTTGCGGTGGTTGTACACAGCGGTGTTGTGTGTATTCATTGTGCGGGAAAAGTGCTCTTGGAAGGGCTGTATTTGGTATCGGTTTAAAGGTCTCGTCGAGCCTATTAGATTGATACCACGATCGAGTCGATTGGACCACATTTGTGCGGTGAGAGTGTGTTTGAAAATTGTGGGTAGTGCATTTGCCTGCAATTTTGGTGTACTTTTTGTGGGTAGGATTGCTCTCCGAAGCGGGTTTTTTGGACTTGGTGTAAAGGGCGCGTCACGCCCGTCATTTTGAGGTGCGGATCGCTAGAATCGGTGGCCGGTAAGTGCCTGGAATTTTCAATTGAATATCGTAATTTGGTGGTGTCAGGTAAGAGGAAGCATTGTGTGGTTTTTTCTTGAATTTTATTTTATTTTTGTTTGATTGTGCTGGGTGAACTTTTTTTTGCTGATTAGTTCGTTGTTAAGAGACTTCTGGTTCTTTTTTGACGATTGACAGTTTTGTCAGTTTCCCCGCTTTTTTCGTGGGGATATCGGATTTTTTGGGAATTTTGGGGATTTTGGAATCCGGTTTGTGGTTTCGGGTATTTTTCTTTGGGCATTCCATTTCTGGACCGGGTTTTGGTTTTGGGTCATAGACCTCCCAGATATCGGCTGATTTTGATTTGCTCTTGTTCTTTTTTGTTTATCTCTTGTTCTTTTTTGTTTATTTTTCCTTATTTTTCTTGTATTTTCATTGTTTTTGGGCGGATTTTTAGATTTATGATGAGCGCGACCGGGCGCAAAAGGGAAGGCGCGCCGAGCGGTGACATCTCCGACGTCACGGACGACGTTAGGGCGCAGTCCTCGTGCGACTTGCTGTCTGTGGACAGTGAGTCGGCATGTGGTGATGGTGTTATTAGGGAGAAGAAGAGAGTGAAGAAGGGGTCGCCTAGGGCGGCTCAGCGTGCCCTTGAACCAGGGGCCGTGGATGTGGTGGAGGGTGGTTCTGCGGCCATGGGCTTGTCTGATGAGCCTGTGAAGGCAGAACGGAAGAAAAAGAAGAAGTCTACTGCAGTTGAGGGCTCTTTGTTAAGTGAGTTGAAGGCGGTGACGGAGGACCTCATGGGCTTGGTGCTGGTGGATGGGGTGGACCCACTACTGGCTCGTAGTGTGATGGGGGTGGCTTCCCGTTATGAGACCCTGCTTATGGGTATCATGATGGAGAAGGGGCGGTTGGAGGCTTTGCCGTCGGCTCCGCGGGTGTTTGCTCCACCTGTGGTGCCGGTGGTGCGGCCTGTAGCTGCTCCTGTGGCTCCTGCTGCCCCCCTCCAGAAGTCAGGAGAGACCTGGTCGGTGGTGGTCCGTGGGAAGGCGGGCGCCTCGGCAGAAGATCTCGCTCATCGTAAAGCTATCTTTTTGTCCAGCCTCAGAACGTACAAGGACATGATTGTTAGGGTTAAAGAGGACGATTGAAGACGGTTTGTACATGACAATAGGGACGACCCCTGGGGTAAGGTTTACCGTATCTGCAGGGGTAAGAGTAGGGTGACTGACATTGCAGGGCTGCAGGATGGCAGTAGCACCATATTAT